>PVJH01000417.1:0-172481 GCA_004026705.1 Nesogale talazaci | reverse complement strand
CACCAGGAGATGTTCAGTGAAGTTGGAAACATGGGAAACTTAGGATAGATGATCCATCAAAACTAGTAATAGGAGTGTTAATAACAGGAGTGTGGAGGGATGGAGGAATAGAAAGGGAGTACCTACTTCAGGGATCTGGATGTAGCCTCCTCTCTGGGGCATGGACAACAGGGAAGTGAGTGTTGGGACCCATTGTACAGTGTACAGGATGAAAAAAAATAATTTGTAAATTACTAAGGGTTCAAGGGGAAGGGGGGGAGGGAGGGTAATATAGGCAGCGGCTAATGGGGGCCTGGAGGGAGGGAGAATGTTTTGAGGGTGATGATGGCAGTGGGTGTGTAAAGGTGGCCTGCATACAACTGATGTTGTTAGGGATTGTGATGGGAGTTGTATGGGCCCCCCAATAAAATGATACATTAAAAAAAGGGGGTGAGGGGAAAGGGGAGGGGTTTTTTTTGGTTTTTTGTTTTTTAAAGAGGAGTTTCTACCATGAGCTCAAGTGGAAAATGTTGGGAAATGTATGTGGGAACATGTTTGCAAATGTGCTTGATACAGATGATGTACTGAATGTGGTTGTAGCTGTAACAGCTCCCAATAAAATTAAAAAAAATAAAATACATTTAGAATAAAAATAGAATAGTTTGATAAGAACTTACATAAGCCAAATATGAATTGAACATTACTGCTTTAAGAATTGAATTTAGCATCTGATTATACTTTGTTTATACTGATTTCTTCTGCTTATTAACAATGTAATGGCTGATAGAAATGTGTATTGGGAAGCATGAAAATGGAGAAGTTGTAAGCCAACTTGTCTTTAGTCATTGAAATTGGATTCTTAAATGGGTTTAAGTCATGCCTACAAAAAAGTCTCTGAGAAAAGAAGCCTGAGCCAATGCTTTGGAGTACTCAGGACATCCAAATGTGAAGAGATATGCCTATGGGCTGTTGACAGATTGAAGGAAATAAGAACTCTTTTAATTCAAAGTTTGAACTCTAGTGGTTTCTGGCAGAAGCTGGAAAAATATGGAGCCATGAAAAAGACTCTCTAGGACTGAACATAATAGGAAACCTGTGGGCAGACTCAAATACTTGCTAGGTGATCACTTGGATCCACTTGTTGAGTGGAAGTAAGAGAACTGCATGAATAAAGAGAGAGTCTGGTCACACACATTCATGAGCCAAGTTCACAGGAACTAAGGATAAGATAAGAGTGGATTGACTGGTCTGAAGTCCATTACCTATCGCAGTGAGGCCAGGGTTGTGGAGAATTTTTGATAGGGCCATGGTCTAAGGCCAGGCAACCATTGGAAACCGTCGTGAGGCTAAGTGAGGTAGCCCACACTGAGTTAGCGAGAATCTGACTAGATGAAGAGAAGATTTTTGAACCTGTGAATTGGTGTATATTGCTGCTGGCTTTATGGATGGCCTGTCCTGGTGAGAATTTGTTTATGAATGTATACTCACAAAGTTCCAATTGGAATGAAGATTCTTCCCGTCAAAGAGTGTAATTGTCTCCTCAGAGCCCTGGACTGATATAAGTATGCAGTATAGAAATTGAGAAAATAAAGGCATGAAGTAGCTAGCTTACAAATTTTCATAGATGCAGGAATATATTTATAGAATTAAAGTGTCAGTGTTGGGCTGAGCCCTGGTGGCGTAGTGGTTGTGCTTGGGACTGTGGCCCACTGGGACGGAGGTTCAATTCCAGCAGTGGGGCTGGACCTTCTACTCCCACCACCGGAGAGCAGTGATGCCCCCCCCCAAAAAAAAGAAAAGTGTCATTGTTACTTAACTGCAATTGGTAGGCATAGAATGTTGTTTTGTTCACTTATAGAATATTATGTTTAAATAAGGATGGTATGTATTGAATTATATGCATTTTAGTTTTATCTTGTTAGGTATAGATATAATTCTATTATTTTTAAATTATTAATGGCTAAAGAGTGGTGTAAATATGTCAAGTTGACAAGAAGTCATCTATGGCAGTTACATAATCTGTCAACTTGAGTTAAGGGGTGGAGTCTAGATTGTTGATCAGGTCATAGCCTGATTGATCTCTCCTCAAGGACATGGCCTTCTCAGGAGGATTCTGGGAAATTCTTCCTCCCTGGAGTAAAGGCACAATCTCTCTCTGCTTTCTCTTCCTGTTAACCAACCACATGGAGCCATGCTGCTGGCAACCAAAGCCCTGGAGATGCTTCCACCACTGAATCCACAAGACTTTTCATCCACTGTCCTGTGATCTTCCTGATTTCTGCATCATTTAATTTCTTGTGTGAGTTGATAGACTTGATTTGGACTGGGTCAGGATGTTTTCCTAATATACAATTATTCTTAGATATAAAAATCTCTCTTAAGCACTTGAGTTCCTCTGGATTTGTTTCTTTAGTCAATGCAGACCTAGTTGTCTATTGGTCCAATTGTGAAGATTTTTGTTTTGTTTTTCACATTGAGTTGTAATCCATACTGAAGGTTCCAATCCTTGGTCTTTATCAGCAAGTGCTTCAAGTCTTTCTCATTTTCAGCAAGAAACATTGTGTCATCTGTATTCCTTGATTGTTAAGTTTTTCCCAATCCTTAGGCCACATTTTTCCCCAATAAGCCAACTTGTCTGATGATTTGCTCAGCATGCAGACTGAACAAATGGTGAGTGGATAAAACCCTGATATACCTTTCTTAATAATGGAGCATGGAATAGTCCCTTGTTCTCTTTGCACACTTCTCTTTTTCACCCTGTCTGAAACTAGCCCAAACTCCAAGAGCACTGAGGGAGCTTCAATGTTTCTTTTTCTCTTTTTACAACCACCCAGACCAGTGTTTTGATCTGATGGGAAAGGGAACTGAAGGGTTGCACAACTGTCTCTTAATGTGTGTTGGAATTCCTATTCTTGTGAACATTATCCACAGTTAAATGATCATATGATATTATATTCTGTATCTATTTTGTCTGTTGAATATAGTCATGCTTATGCATATGACTATATTCTCAATATGCCATAAATACATACATAAAACTATATTCTCATAGAATTTCAAACAGTATAGGTCATCCCACAGTCCTCTTGATCTTGATCATTCTCCCATTCATTAGTGATATATCTAGAGGTAATTGTTGTTTGCTGATTGGAAGGTATCCTTCCAATTTTTTTCCTGCATTCACATGACAGGCCTTAAAAAATGTTCATGAAAAAGTAGAGTTGAAAAATCATGAAAAATTTCCATGAACTGTTGAAGTCCCATTATGCTTATCACCATCAAACCAGAATTTATTTTCAAAGCTATGTATCTAATTTTTTTACAAAGGAAATGTATCAACTTTAAAGTACTCTCCATTACACTTAATATATTTGTTAAATCTGCAATTTCATTCTTGGAAACATTTCAAACTGATCTGTTTGCATGACTGACAATACCTTCCTCATTTTCTCTTTCACCTCTTCTAAGTCTTAATATTGCTGTCTTTTCATATATCTCCTCATTCTCAGAAACAAAAAGTAGTCTTATGGAGGGAGACCAGGTTAGTAAGGCATGCTGTTTTTTGGCTCCAAAATGTTTAGTGAAATGACTGCGTGAGCAGCTGTATTTTCATAGTAGCAAAATCATTCCCTTTTTCTTACGCCTTTTTCTTCCACACTGTTATGCAATCTTTTCAGACCCTCTGCGCAGAAAGTCTGACATGGTGGAACAAAATCCAATTGCACTATCCCTCTTACAGAAAAACAAAATAAAGCAAAACAAATGAGCATCATTTTTTTTCCTTTGGGGGGGATACCCCTTCATATTATACTTACATTTGTATACGTATATGCTTTCCCATAAATATGATCATAAAATGGCTGAACCAATGGGTTCAAACACAGGAACAATTGTGTGGATGGTGCAAACGCAGTCATGTTGTTTTCTGTTGTGCAAAGGTTAGGTATGGGTTGGAATCAACTCGATGACACCTAACAACAATGGCAGCAGTAGCACAGCTTGTCTTTTAAATTTAGCAACATGTCTGAAAGCTCTACCCAGGCTATAAATACATTTGCACCTCATATATTTAAACTATTATATCATATTCCATTCAATATTTGGAAATAAAATTTCTTTTAATTTTTGGTTAGTAATTATAAGCAAGAGTTCAGTAAAACATTTTCTAAAACACAGTCCCTTGAACATACTTGTGTGTGATTCTCTGGAGTGAATATCAAAAAATGAACATGCTAGATTAGTTGATATTTGGTTGTTTTTTTTGGGAGACTTGTTTTTTAAAATTCTTAATGAAACCTTCCAGTGTGGATCACCTAGTTCTTCTAACTCATGTGGACACATCCTGAGAATGTGTCTTTCTCTGAGACACAATGCTCACAACGTCAATAGTATTTTTTTTTTCAAATTCTCGTTAATGAGGATATAGTAAAACATTTATACAGTCATATCCTGGAGCTTTATGACTACTATTTGGAGACTCCTAAACAGCAGGGTTTTATTATCACGGTAATACCCTGGGTGGAATTTAGAATAGCTTTTGGGTTATAAAGCAGTCAGGCGGTGGACCTGCTTACTGTGGAAATTTGACTATTCTAATTTGTGCCGTAGAAAGAAAACTGTTGTCAACCTAGCTAGGCAGTAAGTGAATGTGTCTTGAAAGTGTAAGGACACATGCCACTGCACATTGGGCAATCAACTGAATATCCAACTTTGGTGTCATGGCAATGGTAAGTCATTTTGGAAGCAAAATACTGACACAGTAATATGCTAAGCAGCAATTTCAAAATGAGTGTGGTGCAAACAGAATAATTATAAAATTAAGTTTTGAAACAGTCTGTATATATATATATATATATATATATATATATGCATATGTTTTAGATCATACCAAAGCATTGCTAACTTTGTTTGATAATGACATTGCACATGTATAATAAAAATATCTGTACTTTTTAGCAGGAACACTACTGGTATTATGATTAAGCACTTGGTTGCTATCTTTTTTCCTAATTATTTTATTGGGAGGTCATACAACCCTTATCACAATTCATAAATATCAATTTATTGTGTCACGCACATTTGTATATTTGCTGCCATCATCATTCTCACAGCATTTTCTTTCTTCCTTAGCCCTTGGTATCAGCTCCTCATTTTCCCCCACCCTACTATTCCCTCGTGAACCTTTGATAATTTATAAATTACTATTATTTTGTCTTGTCTTACACTGTTTGATATCTCCCTTCCCCAACCTTTAGGCTGTCCATCCCCCAGGGAGGGGTTATATGTAGATCCTTGTGATCAGTTCTTTCTTTCTATCTGACCTTCCCCTACCCCTGCAAGTATTGCTACTCTCATTATTGGTCCTGAGGTGTTTATCTGTCCTGGATTTCCTGTGCTCCCAGATCTTATCTGTACCAGTGTACATCCACTGATCTAGTTGGATTTGTAAGGTAGAATTGGGATCCTAATATTGGGGGTGGAGGAGGAAGCATTAAAGAACAAGAGGAAAGTTGTATGTTTCATCAGTGCTATACTGCATCCTGACAGGCTCATCTCCTCCTGTGATCATTCTGTAAGGGGATGGCCAGTTGCCTACACATGGACTTTGTATCTCCACTGTGTACTCATCATTTACAATGATATATGCTTTTGTTGTTGCTGTTGTTCTTTGATGCCTGATACCTGATCACCACAACACTTTGCTATCGCAGAGACTGATGTGTTTCTTCCATGTGGGCTTTGTTACTTCTCAGCTAGTTGTTTATCTTCAAGGGTTTTAGACCCCTGATGCTGTATCTTTTGATAGCCAGGCACCATCGCTTTGTTCACCACATCTGCTTATGCACCCACTTTGTCTTCAGTGATCATGTCGGGAAGGTGAGCATAATGGAATACCACTTTAATAGAACAAAGTGTTCTTGTGTCGAGGTAGGACTTGAGTGGAGGTCCAATGTCTACCTGCTACTATAATATTACACCTACACATATATACACATAGAGCTATTTCCCCATCATCATCTATAAAAATATTTGCATATGTGCATATTTAGACCTCTGTAAATGTCCTTTGGCTCCTAGCTCTTCCTCTATTTCCTTTTACTTTCCTCTTGTCTCACTGTCATAATCAGCCTTCATTTGGGTTTCAGTCATTCCTCTTGGTTACATTATTCTTGATCAGGCCTCCTCACTTCTGACTGCAAGTAATAGTGTATCTATACACAGCCACAATGTAATACAATTGGAATTCTAATAGAGGTAACATTCTGTAAATTTTGCTTAAAGTAAAATTCACTTTTTATTCCAAAACCCATGCAAATAGCCTGATTTATTTTTATTTACTAACTATAATTTTACTTTTTAAAAACACAGCTGTAGTACAGTTTAGGACACTCAAGTTTTTAAGTGGATACAAAAATTGGTGGGAAACAAAAATTCCACAATTCCCCCCCCAATTAATCTCGGTATGGGGTTTGTTAGTGAAGTTAACAGATTACAATTCAACATCAGATATGTGAAAGATACAGCCTTTGGTCAGAAAAGCCTCACTCTAGCCTCTTGGTCTATTTTCTGTCCTGCTAAAACAAACTTAAACAGTAGTACTTTTAGTGCTGCTGATAAATACCCAAAGGGCAGGAAACAAAAGATATTCAGCTCTAATTACATAGATCAGCAAACCTAGCTTCTCAATTAAATTCCTTGAGGCATCCCACTTGGCAATCAATTCTATTTGAAAGCACTTGGCTTTACTTGCTACTTGTGCAGGGAAACCGAGTACAGTACCTTGTGCTCTGCCTCCTATATCTTTCTTTCTTTCTTTTTTTTTTTTTTGGAATCACTGCTCTCCGGTGGTGGGAGTAGGAGGCCCAGCCCCACTGCTGGAATTGAACTTCTGTCCCAGTGGGCCGCGCACAACCACTACACCACCGGGGCTCAGCCCATGCCTCCTATTTCTTCTGCTGTTGCTCTTCTGCTTCTCCATTGCTGTTTCTCAAGTGTCACAACATTTTCCCCTGGATTCTTGAGGCTCAGTACTCAGGGATGGCAGTTATATATCGCCAAAATTTTAACTTTTTAAAATTTGATTTTTTTTCCACAAGAATTTTTTGATCTCTCCTTCTATGAAATCTCTTTGAATTTTAAAGAATGAATAGGGGTAGAGTCTAGTCTGTCAATCTGGAGATACCCAATGAGTAGCTTATGAGGCCTCTGTGTGGGCATGGCTTTCTTCTGAGAATTCTGGGAAGTCTCACAGAATTTCCCAATTGGAGAAGAGAGGCTTGACTCTCAGTGTCTAAGAGTCAATCTCTGAGACAATGAACTCCTGACAAGACGAGATGAGAGTTTGCTGATGGATCCTGTTTCCTGGAGAATGGAAGAGCCAGAGAAGTCACATGGGCTTGCCCTAATGGAATCAGACTTCTGGGGCCAGAGAAGCCATGGGGAGACCCCTGTTAGCAATGAGGCACTCCCACCATCAATGGATGCTGCTAATGGACCCTGAAACTTGGAAACTAGGAGCTATGGGGAGACCCCTGTGAGCACCAGGACGCCTCTACTGCACATGCTTCGTGAGTTGGAAGGAGACTTTATAGACTGGTATTGAACATATGGGCTAATATAGGACTTATGACTTTGGACTGGACTGGATTCAGATGCTTTCTCAATGTTCCATTCCTCTTGTATATAAACCTTTCCTTATATCTATATGCATGTTTATAAATTTGTTTCTCTAATTTACCCAGACTGACATATGAACAAAGCAAAATAAAATGAGCACTATATTCAGTTTCCACTTTATGAAAATAGAATATTGTAAAAAATTCTATTTGCTTCTCAGTGCTTCCCTCTTCTATTCAGAGGAAAATCTTTGCCTGAAATCAAGATAAGTCAATGTATTGCTTTTCTTTAGTTTCATCATGTATGTGTGCAATCATAAACATTGTTTCAGTGTATAGTATTTCTGAAATATTTATAAGTTAAATATTGTATCTTATTATCTTTCTCAATATTAGAATTTTTAGATTCATATATGTTGGTGTGAGTGGATTTGATTATTGTATAATATCCAGTCATATACATATTAGAATTTATTCACATTTTCTCCTGATGAATATTGAATTATTACCAGGCTTTTATGTTCAAACTATTAATGCTAAGTAGAGTCTTTAAAGCATATGAGCAGCCATCTAATGTACAATTACTGTTTTTTTTCTGTCTTGGGGGAAGGAGTCAAAACCATAATCATTGCTATCAAGTCCATTTCAACCCACATAAACCTATAGAACAAGGCAGAACTGTTCATGTGCATTTCTGAGACTGTAATTCCCTACAGGAGTAGAAAACCTAATCTTTCTCCTGGGGAACAGAAGAGTGAATAAAGCAGAGATATAGTTGGTCCAACAGATTAATGTGCCACAAAAATACCAGTCTCGAAGATCCTGAGACGAGAAGGACTAAAACCGGCTACCAGTATCCACTAGTTCAAAGGGTCTGGATAGAGTGTGAGAAAGTATAGAATGAAATTCAAACTAACAAAAAAGGCCAGACTAACTGGTGAGACAGACTGACAATACATAGCCACCATTCATGTCTGGAAACAACTCATCCCAATTGGTCAATTTTCAGCCAAACAACAGACAGGTCAATAAGGAGAACAATAACACATTAGAATAATCAAAATTATTGTTGTTGAGATAAAAATGACAGCATTTACTCAACGACCAAGTTTCAAAGGGTTAGGGAAAAGGAAAAATGGAAATCAGAATAATAGTCTGGAAGGTGGATAAATGATGTTACACTGTAGAGATCGAAATCAATGATATCAAACAGTGTGCAGTGATTATTGAATGGAACCTGTTCTATGAAGTAAACCATTACGCAGTTCAAAAATTTTTTTAAAAGATTTAAAAATAGCTCCAAATAATGTTTTCCATTGCATACACATTAGGCTTTTTCTAGATATGTTTCTGGTTGATTACAACCTACTTAGGGGCACCATGAACAGACTGTGGAACAATTCTACTCAACCACAAGGAATGGACTCCATAGCCATAGGTCTTTTGTTTGTTCATTTGTTTTCTATATAGCAAAGGAACTGCTGGGTTGGTTACATGATATATGCATAAAATTCATCTGTTGCTTTTGAGTGGACTCAAACTCATATAGATCCTACAGGACACAGTAGAACTGGATCTTTCAGTTTTCAAGATTCCAAATATTTACAGGAGCATGCAGTTTCCTCTCTATCTCAAATGATTCTGCATATGAATCAATTGCAGATTGATTTAACCTGAATTCAATTGCAGATCTTACTAAGACCAATTCCATTTGTCTCTGCCAACATCCTGAATGATACTATCATACTTGAACTACATTAAGTTGAAATATTTGCTAAGGGTTTTATGAAGGTTTTTGTTCTTGACAATTAGTAGGAATTTTAAGAATATCTAGATGCTACAAATAGTTGGCAAGTTTGGCTTTGAATCTTAAGATTTCTGTCACTAGTCTACCCAGAAGAATCTCAAAAGAAAGGCCTGGCAATCTACTTCCCTCCAAATCAGCTATTTACAACTGTCTGGAAAATAGTTCTACCCTGAAATACATGGGTCTCAACCTTTTGAATGCCCTGACCCTTAATACAGTTCCTCCTGTTTTGGTGACCCCCCCCAACCATGAAATTATTTTTGTTACTACTTCCTAACTATGATTTTGCTACTGCTATGAATCGGGAAACCCCTGTGAAAGGGTTGTTCAACCCCCAAATACGTCTTTACCCTCTGGTTGAAAACCTCTGCATTAGTTAAAACAACTTCATGGCAACTAGCTTTTGGTGTGAATCCTAGTGGGGAACTCGTGTGATATCTAAGCTGTGATTATACATTCTCAGAGACTGCTTTTTATTTTGAGTTCTTTCATTTACTCTACAGAACCCTTAGATAGTTTGGTGCTTTGTGTGTGTAATGCTCTGAGTTTAGTTTTATTGTCATCAGGAGGGCTGATTTGTTAGGTGCTTACTCCTTCATAATTGCCAGAACATGTGTTGAGTAAGAAAAAAATTAAATACAAAATAGCACAAATAAAATTATTCTATAGCTTAATAAAATTGATAAGAATAAATAAAATTGTAAGAGATGGAGAAGTGGCATCATGAAGAAATCTAACTTCATACTCCTTTTGTTTGAATGTTCACTTCTACAATGATATAAAAAGATAATTTTATTTTGAAGGGGAAAAAAGTCCTGTTTCCAGGCACCACACTGGCATTAAAATCTCAACTGAAATATATGTAAATGTGTTACTCTTTTGTGTTAACCTAGGTTTTCTAGAGAAGCAAAGTCAGTGGTATATTACATATCATATATAAATTTATCCATATATATAAAAAGAAAATGACTCACATAGTTGAGCTGTAAAAGTGGATGAGTGCTGTAAACCTGTGGGTCAGATGGTAAATCCCATGACTTAGGAGAATCCTAACTCATGTCGCTGTGGGGACTGATGAGGCAGAAAACAGGAAGACCATAGATTGGCTGATGCAGAGTCGAATTAATCTAAGATTGGGAGGCTGCTAATGACCAGGATCAGTAGTAAAAGTAGAAGGCCATTGACCCAACTCCAGAGAAACAAAGATAGACAAACCTGATGCAGGATGCACATTCAACAAAAGTGAGCTAGCTTCCCCCCAGTGTCAGCCTATATAGGAATAGGTTGCATCTCCAATGAAACATATCCAAATACACGAGGGCAATGACTTAATCAAAAGACATCTCATTGTCAAGTTGATTATATTATGTTAGAAGGAGGCCTCAAGTGTTAAACTACTGAGACATCTGGATGTGTGACAAACCTCACTATCACACATTCCAAGGCATATATGCATTCTGTGTGATCTATCAATTACCTAAGGAAAAGTGAATCTTGGTCATTTGGGGGGATGGCAGGACTTTCCAGAAGTGGGACCTTCCCTGGCTTTCTGAAATTGTACTTTGGACCTGTACTTGGGATTAGAATGTGGTGGTTGATAGATTAAGATATTGGAACTAATGAATCTCTCTTCATGGAAGCTGTCACAGTATTGCATTGCTTCTGTTACAATAGTAACCTGGAACATGTTAGTGTCAGCAGGATAATGAATCCTCTTCCACGTATTCTGACCACAATATGTCCCACAGGTCTGATAATGGACCTCAATAGAAGTATAAGGTGGAGAGAAGTTGTCTTCCAGAGGATCTACAGTGGCCTAATTTTCCTCCACACTAGATGACCTCATTCTATTCTCTCTTTTGTGGCAGCGCATTGAGTCCTACAACCTTCCAGATCCCTGTGGTGTTTCATTCCTGGAAGAACCCCAAGCCCCTCATGTAACAAGCTAATATCATGTGATGTTCCATGAAAATGTTTTGTGATTATCACCAGGCAGGTAAAAAGAATTTCTTCAGAGAACATTGCCTTGATCCAAATACGAGAGTCTAATAATTGTAAATAGAGGGACACTGGCTAGTCTGTGGTGCTAGAGAATGTTCTGCGCATATAGTTCAGGAGGCAGCATAGAGGTGATGTCTTATAGTGTAGAGCAAAAGACTTGGTATTTGCGATGATCTCAGCCCACCCTTAGAAATTCCCAGGATCCAGGGTGACTTCTAATACTGAGCCTCACTTATGGACCAGGACTGTTTTTTTCATATAAATCACAGAGCTCTAACCCTCCTAAAATGGATGAGTCCTGCAGGACAATGCACACACACACACACAGTATGGTGACTTCTTTGTCAGCCTTTACTTTAAGAACTTCCCCTAAGTAAGTGATATTCTCAGACACAGGCCAAATGCAAAAGGCCCAGTCTCAATTTCTGTGGAATTCATGAGAACTCATGATAGGGAATGACACAAGGGCATGAAGATGGTGGAGAGAGGAATTGGGGACTTTCTTGCTGTGATTGCACCTAAAGTAGGCATTCTTTCTTTCATTGATTTATTTGACATAACTTTGTACATCTATCACGTGACAGAATAACAATTTCCTAGTCCTCTGGGTTGCCGTGAGGCATCTTTCTGCTCTTTTAAGAACAAAGAGATGGGTAGACCCTCAAATTGTCTTAGCATCTGAGTTACCAGTGCCAACCCCACTATAGGCTCAGAAATCTGCAGCCACAGCTGCCTGTCACTCAGCAGCAGCAGTGCTCATTTACCTGAGGACGGATTTTATAAAACCTCACCCTAAGATACAAAATTACCCACATTGCATCATTTTTAAAATACCACTAGGACAAGGTGGGAGGAATGATATGAGTGTAATTTATTTGAAAATTTGGTTCTGGCAGAGGGAATTTAAGTTAATGCTAATAACAGAGCCTCTTGAAAAGAGGTCAAGGGGGTAACATGAGTTTAAAAAAATCTGTTTCATAATACTGTCCGTTTATCAGGAGGAGGAGTACAGTTTTTCTGAAGGAGGCGGGAGTGGGGGGGGGGAGGCATGGCCTCCGGTCCTTGCTTTGAACTTGGAAGCTTATTAGGAAAAGGAATCAATATTCAGAAAGATTTCACTCCAAGTTGCAAGAATTTGAACTCTTCATTCAATGTGATTATTTCCTACCCGCTAGCTGTCCAAAAGAGAGGCTGTTAAACATGCTGTTCAAGCCTGATCAAAACATTTGCCAAGTCTTGTGATGTTTGAACATGCTAGGCAACAGTGGGTCATTAATCATGGGGTCACTGACAGATGCTAAATGCAAGCATCTGTATGCTAAGGTATTTCTTTTAGTGATCAGCACTTAACAGGGCTTGAGGTGTGTGTGTTTGGGGTGGGGGGCAATGCACATTTGGGGATTGTGCGATACATGCCGAATTGATCCAGAATCAAGAGCCAGCAAAAAATGCAAAATAAAATTCTTGACATTAGTAATTCTATTTGAAAAGTATTGTTGTTAGGTGACATCAGTCAGTTCTGAATCATAGTGACTCTATGACGAATATAATGAAACACTGCTCGGTCCTCTGTTAACCCCACAATCATTGCTATGCTTGAATCCTTTGTTGTCGCCACTGTGTCTGTCAATAGCTCATGTTGGAGATCTCCTCTTTGCCACTGACCCTCTGCTTTAACAAGCATGATTACCTTCTTCAGGGACATGTGTAAAGTAAGTGAGAGGCAACCATACCATCCTTGCTTTTAAGGGGCATTGCAATTGTACTTCTCTCAAGACATATGTATTGGTTATTCTATTAGTTAATGGTATTAAGAGTATTAACCCACTTAATTCTCTTGATGATCCTAAGCTGAGTGTCTTAAGGATAATTAAAGTTCACTAAAAGTACCTGATCTTTATAATCCACATGGTGAGTATTTCTAACAGATATAGCTTGAAAATATGAGGTTCTGTTTCCCGGGTCAGAATTAATTTTTAGGAAGTATCCACCAATGGAAAGTGATTTATTTAATATTCCTATTTTAGATGGCACCAATTCCTTCGAAATTTCCTAAGTAACCAAGGAAAAATGTTTCTGTATTATTACAGTAGTCTAATAGATCAACAGGCTTCTTACTTAAGCCTACAGGAAATGCCGTTACTAAAGCATAATATATGTTATTAAATACTCTGGGGAATCATTATTAAATTATAAATCAGTGTCACTGTTGAATCAGGAAACACACACACAATGAGGATTCACAGACGTTTCTCACTGATCTTCAGGAATCTTACAAAAATGAGGGAGATCTCAACCTTGGGGCTTAAATATATGCATCCAGCACAACTCCTGTACAAGGAAGAATAGAAGTCCCTTCAAGGCTGTAATATTTTAAGCCCAACTATCTGCATGGGATTATGAGAAATCTGTTATATAACTGTGCTGAGGAAAACAACTAGCTTGACATGTGTTTAAGAGATTAACAATGAAGAAAGGATAAAGCCCCTTATAGAATCTAGGCTCAAAAATAATACAAGTACTAGAATATGTTTGTTGTGGCAAACATTGTCAAAAATTCTGTATGGGAGGAGACTTACCCAATCCAGGGATACATATGGCAGTTAAATAAAAAGGATAGGAAAATAAGAAAAAGGGGGGGAGGGGAGGAAAGACATAGGTAGTGGGGGAACAGGGCACTAACCCATTGAAGAGCAGTGTATTTTTTATATCTCCGCAGGAGAGGGGGAGCGGGACCAGATTTCAACTGGGTTTGTCAAGATATGAATGCAACATATCGACATGGAGCAGGGAACCAATAGACATGTCTGTGGGGCCAACCCCAGTCCCAAATATGTGCACACCCAGCCCCACCAAAAGAATGCACTTCAGAGGACAGCACCGAAGTTAGAGACAGGCAATTCTGATCAGAACACACAAAAGCAAACAAAGAGGGAAGGAGAGAGAGTAGAACACATTCTGGCCCACCAAGCCTCAGATATGATATTCCTACTCAGAGCAACCAATGCACAGAGAAGACCATAGGGCTTGCCTGACCATCACTGACCCATTTTGCTACCCTGGAGATGTAGTGCAGGAATTGGGCCCAATCTGACCCCACCACACAGAGGTGGAACACTAAGGGTATGCAACAGAGAAGCAAGGGAGGCAAAGCAATGGAATATTCCAAAAATAGACTTTATGGCCAGAGTGTGGTACTCCATCAGACTCATCCAGAAAATACCCATAAAGACCAACAAACTGATCTGCAACTATAGATAGGATTTCCCTTTTGTTGTTGGGTTTTGGTTATTGCTATTTTGTTTCTTTTATTGTTTAATTTGTTTTGGATTTTTGTGCTAATTATTATCTCTGTATGTTTATCTAGATAGGGTAAACAATCCAGGGGAGAAAACAATGAGACGAATGGTTGGGGGGGGTGGGGACACAGGAGAGAGGGAGGAAGGGGAAAGGGAGCAGGGTATCAACAAACCCAGAGAAAAGGAAACAAGTGATCTAAAATCAATGGTGAAGAGGGTGTAGGATGGCTGGTGAGGTTTGATCAAGGGCAATATAGCCAAGAGGAATTACCAAAACCAGAATGAAGACTGAACATGATAGTGCCGCAAGCGTAAAGTAAAAGCAAATAGAGGAAAGAACTAGGAAGCAAAGGACAGTTATAGAAGTCTAAATACAGGCAAGTACATATTTAAATATATTTATATATAACAACAGTGATATTGACTTATGTATATATTTTGTAAAGTATTAATGAAACAGATGGACATTGGGCCTCCACAAAAGTGCTCCCTCAACGAAAGAACACTTTGCTCTATAAATCTGGCATTCTATGATGCTCACATTCCCTGACATGATCACTGAAGACAAAATGGGTGCATAAACAAATGTGGTGAAGAAAGCTGGTAGTACCCAGATATCAAGGGATATAGTGTCTGGGGTATTTAAAGTCTTGAAGATAAACATCAGCCATTTGGCTGAACAGCAACACGGTGCACATAGAAAAAGCACAGCACCCTGTGTGATCATGAAGTGTCAATTGGGATCAGGTATCAGGCATCAAAGATGCAGAACAAAACAACATATTGATGTGAATGAGGGGGAGGACAGAGTGGAGACCCAAAGCTCATTTGTAGACAATTGGACATCCCCTTACAGAAGAGTCACAAGGAGGAGATGAGCCAGTCAGGATAAAGTATAGCAAAGACGAAGCATACAACTTTTTTCTAGTTCTTTAATGCTTCCTCCCCTCCACCCCCACTATGCTGATCCCAAGTCTACCTCAAATACTCAGTTAGACCAGAGTATGCACACTGGTTACAGATAAGAACTGGAAACACAGGGTATACAGGAGAAATAAACCCCTCAGGACCAATAACGGGAGCAGAGCTACCAAGAGGGCAAGGATGAGGTGTAGGGAGAAAGGAAGAATGGATCACAATGATTGACATATAACTCTCTTCAAGGGGAATGATCAACAGAAAAGTGGGCAAAGGAAGGCAGCATTCAGTGAAGGACATGAAAATAAACCATTAATTTATAAATTACCAGGGGTTCATGAGGGAGGGCGGTGTGGAAGCGCAAAGTGAGCTGACACCTAGGGCTCAAATAGAAAGAAAATGTTTTGAAAATGATGGCAACATATGTACAAATGTGCTTGACAAAATGAATGCATGGATGGATGGATGGATTGTGATAAGAACTATAAGAGCCCCCAATAAAATTATTAAAAAATTCTGCATGGGAGAAGGTGATTAATTGTATTAAAGAAAGAGACTCACGAGTAGCATTAACTGTGTACTTGTATGAACCGCATAGCATAAAAGAAGCAATGAGTGTTTAATGGCTGTCAAATGAGTTTCTTACTTGTTCTACCTCAGGCCAGCCTCATAATAACTCCAAGTATTTTTTTCACTTCTTTACATTATTACCCCCATTTTACAGAAGACATAAATAAAGAACATAAAAGCAGTTTAGCTAGGATTATTCATAGTTCAGCTCTTTGTTCATGGTCACTACATAGGCTGAACAGGCTGCTGCTTTTATACTTCACTGGAGGAAACTTTGCAGATCATTGAGACGGTCTTGTATATTCCCCAACACCCATATTGTAATGATGAAGAAACGGAGGCCTTGAGATAATGATGTTGTGATAACGATTGCTAAGATTCTTTTGAGAAACCTAAGAAGGGCATCCTTAATTTCCATTTATTGTAAAAAATAAATAAGTGAATAAACTACTTCCTGGTCTCATGGTTAAGGATTAGGGAGATGAAAGGGCTTTTTCCTTCAACTCTGAGGCAAGAGGTAGTGCTTGCTGGATGTATTCTGCCCCAAGTCTGCATGAATCCCTTTTGACTAGTAGACCTGTTTGATTCCAAGTTCACTTGAGACAGGTAGCTCAAGAATTGAACTGGAATGGCTTCTAAGCCTATTGCTGAGTCTCAAAATGGAATGGTCAATGGGAAGAGGAGACAGAGAAGGACCATGTGATTGAGGGAATGAGAAAGGGGGAGGGGCTGTGAAGCAGCCCAGGAAAGCAAACTTCCTCTAAATTTCTACCTTTTTTCCACAGCATCCCCAGGAGCCTCCATGCCCTTCTTCCTCTGTCATGAGAGAACTGTGAGAACCAGTTCATAAGTAGGGGGAAATTAAGTTGCAATTGGAACAATTAGTCTCCATTGACAACACTGCTCCTCTTTGGGTATTTAGAGGAAATAGCTGGGAAGATAGTGAGCCCAGGGCTTTAAGTCTTCTTATGCAATCAGGCTGATTAAAAAAAAGAATAAGGAAGCCATTATTTTCAGGTTTGTCATGTTTGTCTCACTATGATAAAGTGAACTATCTAACGCAAACTGAGGCTTGGGAACTAGCCCAGAACAGCTGTCAAAAACAAAGCAAAGCAAAACAAAACAAAACAAAAACAAAATGGGGAAAAGGAGGGAAACAGTGGTTTTCACATACTGTTCCTTTTGTCTGGAATGCTTCCCCTCCATCACTTGAGACAATAACTCAAATGTTACTTCTTAGGGACCCATCCTCAAGATTACATTCCTGATTATCTGTTTTCAAAAGACTCGACACAGTTGTGATTTGACTTTTACTGCTATGATTGGGAGTGGGGGGGTTAATATCTGACTCTCACAGTAGAATGGAAGTTCCAGAAGGTCAAAAGCTTTCCATCACACTTATCAGAGCCCCATTGTTGCCATAATTCCTGGCACACATTAGGTGCACAGTAATGATTCCAATAACTGATCCATCAAGACCCAGCATATAGACATAGAATATTTCCATTATTTCCTGTCAAAAGAGGCAGTATAACATATGAATGCAATTCTGTAGTCAAACTGCCGGCGGATTAACCACAGCAAGACTGTGAGCCATAGGATTTTCAGAAGTTGGGACCCTCTGCAATGAGATAATCAGGACTTTCGTTCAAGGAACATCTGGGTGCGCTTATACAGTCACTCTTTTTGTTTGTATCTGAGCACTGAGGTCCAAATCCAAACTTTGCCATTTAGCAACTGATTAACCTTGGGAAAATCACTTAACCTCTTTGTGTGTCAGTTTCCTCATTGCAACTTTTTCATAGTACTAATGTGAGGCCAACACATTTGTAAAGTACTTGCTTGGCATACTTACTGCATTTAATAAATGTAGGTTCATATTGTATTAAAGGTATTCTGATGGGAGCGACTTGTTAAGTGCTCAGCTACTAGCTGAAAGGTTGGCAGTTGAAATCCATGTGTGGGCACCTCAGAAGCAAGGTCTAGCAATCTAATTGTGGAAAACCCCAGCCATTGAAAGCCTTATGGAACATACACGTCTAAAGAAACACTGGGAAATCATGAATTGGCGTAGACTTAATAACTCATTTGTTTGTTTTTATTTAAAACCTTTACTTCGCATTGCATTGCACAATGGAATGAAGCTGGCTTTACACCAAAGTCTGCCCCCTAGCAATTTTAGCAAGTATACTGCATGACATTCTGATTCATATGTCTAGGGACACCTCCTAATCCCCCCACATTCCCTCTTGTCCTCCACTACTTGGTGCACTGTCACTACAGCAAGCATTGAAGGAGTTTTCTGGTTTTCCCAGCTCCTGTCTCATCAATACCATGAGCTCCAGGGGTGTAGTGGTTACCTGCTGAGCTGATAACATCAAGACCAGTGGTTCAAAACCTCCCGCCATCCTGCAGGGGGAAAATGAGGCTTTCTGCTCTCATAAACAGTTATAGAATTGGAAAACCCCAGGACCTTGTGCTATTAGGTCACCATGAGTCAAAATTGATTTGATGGCAGTGAGTTTTTTGGGAGGAAATTTTGGTCTCATCAATGCTTCTGGAAGAAAACCAAAACATGAGAGTCATGAGTAAATGAAACAGTTGCCTAAGCAATTCATGGATTCAATTTTGTTTCCGCCCCCCAAATACATGTTCATTTAGCTAAGCTCTGATTACCAGTAGTTTGGCAGCTATGTCTTCATATGGCAATTAGGCAATGAAGTAATCCAATATGATCTGATTTAATCAGTTGTGGTCTGATGTAAAAGACCTAGGCTAGCATGCATCCCTTCCTTTCAAGTCACAGCCCTTATCCAATGCAAGGGCCTATTCTTGTGGTGCGGTCTGTCTTGGTTTTTACCCGCAAGAAATAAAAGGATAGAAACAAAACAGAGGTGAAGGGACCTCGGTGTCAAAAGATAACAAAAGACCGGAGTTGAGCGTGTTCCATGGAACCAGGGTCCCTGTGCTGAGGCTCAGGGGAGGTTGATGTCAAGACACATGGAGATCTCCAGCAGAGTGTCTAGGGGACAGACTTCGAGTCAAGGAAGCTGAGAGGACATTCCTCACGGCCTATTGCAGAGAGAAAGCTTCCTTTTAGAGCTGGTGCTATGAATCTGACCCTTAGCTTCCAGAATTGTGAAAAAAAATAATTTCTGTTTATTAAAGCCACTTGTTTTTTTTCTGTCTGCTATAGCAACACTAAGTAATTAGGCTGCATAATAGCAAAATGAAATGTGTTCTATGTGTTTCCCTTTGCAATGACAAGAAAGTAAGTCACCTTTCTTTGTTCAGTAAATCACCACTGAGGACCTTTCAGACTGCCTTGGAACCAGCTGAGTGGGTGGGGTTCAGAACAATCAGTCAATGAAGATGAATGAAATGAAATAAGTGATCTCCATTTATTTGGTGCAGATACTATCCATGAGGTTACCAGGCCTTGAAAAAAGAAGCAAGGAGCAACCAAATTGGGCATCTGGACATGAACCATGCAGAACCTCATTCCCTTGATCCTGTGTGCAAGGTTACAATCGCAAAGGATCTGTTTCACTTTCTTATGCTCATGTTGAATCTAGAGATGTTAGAGCATGGATTGAACTTTCTGCTTCCCATCATTATAGCAACTTTGAATTTAATTCGAAGGGAGAGCTGTGGTGCTATGAGTACCCCTGTGTTTGAATTTTGATTGCATCATTTAAAATTTCTGTGATCTTGGCCAAGTTCACAAGCTTCTTGTGCCAGTTTCTGTATTGGCAAAATGATCCCAGACTTAACAGTTGCAAATATTAAATGAGCAGAAAAGGCATATATGTAACAAATACACAATAAATCATTATTAATGATAGAATTTGCTTCCTCTTTTAGATTTTGGGGGTTAATTTGTTATCTACATGACTATCTCTATGCCAAATACTTTGCATACTTTACCTTCCTTCATTTTCTCTGCCTATGAAATAACCATTATTTTAAAATTCTATTGTACAGTTGAAAAAACAGACTCTAAAGGTTACATCCTTTTTCCATAGTCACCCAATCAGTAAGCAGTATAGATGTGCTTGAAAAACATCACTGAAAATGTTCATTATCTTTGAATTTCATTTTTCCATGAACTTTTCAAAATGCTCCCCCTTCCCATTTTGCTGCTGCATATAGAATAAGTTTCTAGAGAAGAGAAGGTGATGTTTGCTTTGCCCCCAGGGAATATTGAGAAGAGAAATTCCAAGGACTCCAGGAAATCAGCTGAGCCACACATGCAGCACGCTACAGAACTCCTTTGACATCCATACTCTTGCCACTCTGTGACTTGATAGACGAGACTCAGCAACTGGCTTTCATTTGTGGTAACTTCTCTTTGTGTTTCAATGCCATGGAGCTGATTATACCTCATAAACAGAGTAGTACTTTCCAATAGAGTTATCTTTATGGTCATTTTTATGGAAGCATACTGACCAGTCTTTCTCGCACTGAACCTTTGGTGGGTTCCACCTGCCAACTTGGATGAGCAGTGGAGTGCTTACAGGTTGTGCCATCAGGAGTCATTCAATCACACAAGGGAGACAGTACTGCAAACTAGTGAGATGCAGGATCTCTGTATTCAGCCTGTCCAGCTTCAAATCTCAAACACTTGTTTATCTGGATAGGCCAATGGTTTATTAAGTATGGTCTGCAGATCCTAAGAGGTTAGTGAGGTAAAATGATTTTAGTAAGAGCATTATGATATTCATTTTGTTTTTTCATTTCTAATCTCTCAGGAATGTATAGTTTGCCAGAAACTCCATGATGTCATTGCTTTGATGTAAAATGGGATGTGGGTTTGTGTGTTTCTGGGTTTTAGAAACTAATTTCTAGTATGCTAAATGCTAATATAAAAATACCCCCCCACACACACACAAAAGTTCTTTGGTTAGTTTTTAAATGCTTCCTCCCTCCTACTATTATGACTGAATTCTACCTTACAAATTCAGTTAGACCAGAGAATGTACACTGGTACGAATAGAAACCAAAAACATGGTGCACCCAGGATAGCTGATCCCGTCAGGATCAATGGTGGGAGTGGTGATACTAGGACAGTCGATGGAAGGCGGAGTAGAAAGGGGGAACCAATTATAAGGATCCACATATAACTTTCTTCCTGGGGTACTGACAACAGGGAAGTAGGTGAAGGGAGAAATCAGACAGTATATGATATGATAAATTAATAATAGTAATTTATAAATTATCAAGGGTCTATGAGGGTGTAGGGATTGGGGAAGGAATGGGAAAATGAGGAACTAATATCAAGGGCTTAAGTAAAAAGAAGATGTTTTGAGAATGATGATGGCAACAAATGTACAAATGTACTTTGCATACAATGGATGTATATATGTATTGTGATGAGAGTTGTATGAATCCCCAATAAAATGATTAAAAAAATCTTTGGCATCTTCAAAGAGGAACCTTGAGATTAAAAAAATAGAGAGCCACTGCTTAAATGTTAGTTTCTTCTGTAGTTAAGGAGTAATAAGGGTGTCAACTTAGGGATTTATTTGGACGAAGAAATGAGGTAATATACATAAATTCCTAGACCCAAAATCCAAACCCAATGCCATTGATTCAATTTCAATGTATAGTGATCCTTTAGGACAGAAAAGTGCCCTTTTGGGTCTCTGAGGCTGTACAATTTTACTAGAATAAGAAATCTCATCTGTCTATTACAGATAATCTGGTGGGTTAAAACTGTTGACCTTGTGATTAGCAACCCGAATTGTAACACATTATGCCACAGGGCTCCTTATTTCTAAGCCAGTACCTGACATATTGTAGGTACATACAAGCAGTTATAATTTTTAAAATCATTATTGATCTGTGTTTTGGATTTTCTGAGATTCTACACCAAAACTTGCTTGCTGAAAGTGGCCACATTTATGTACCTTTAATGGAAAAAACAAAGTCATTCATGTAGCTATAACAGTGTCTGGTATACTGGAAATGCACAGAGGAGCTTTCGATTCTGAATCATTGTGAAACATCAAACCTGGTAAGATGGAGTCTGATACACCACATAGTGTCTGTAGTTATAGTCCCTAGAGCTCAGAGAAGAGGCAGGGGGCCAATTCGGTTTGGTGACCGATATACCAGAAATGTCTTAACCAAACCTAGGATGAGTGTGTGCCTTCTCAGACAGCCTAGTAGGCATGTTTCAGGCCTGTAGTTCCTACCTAGAAAATGGGATGATTCTTCCTATCCGGGAATATACTAGTATACTTCAACAAAACAGAAATCAAATCCTTTATTCTTAAATACTATTATTGTGGAGGGAAAGCAGAAATTTGGAGACAGCTAGGCTGGTTTCCAATCCCAATTCTGTTATTTCAATATCTGGAGGAACTGGGGCAGGTTCTTTCACTGTCTTTGGATCCTGGGGTAAAAAATGTGGTTGTCATTCATATCAGCCCTACCTAGACATGATCCTCGCATGTAAAAGAAGAAAGTGAGAGCACGTGGGTGAAAACAACTTTGCAAACTTGTAGAGCATCTAATGAATAGGCAGTGATGTCGCCACATTGTCTTTTGCCTATTCCGACTCTAACCAAGTGATGTTTCTGAGACTAGTGGCATCTGCTTCATCGAGGAAGTAGGCCTGGAATAGCCTGGATATTTACAGAGGAGATTGGCAGAGTCTGAGTTGTGAAACTCACTGGTCTGCTCCAGATCATCCTGTTGAGTTCCTCATTCTCATGAGCACTAAATTTACTTTTCCCACTTAAAAAATAACTTTGTAATTTTGCTCAATTATGTTTCCTTTTGCTTTATTTTGGGGGAAATGTAAGAGTACTCCTATACTGTTTCTTAAGGCAGGGTGGTTTTTATGGGACTCATAGCTTACCTCTCACTAGTCAGACCTACGATGGGGAGCTACTTACTTGGAATTAATAGTCTCTTCAAAGCAGGGTAAAGATATTCTGCTCTGCTGTTTTCAACAAGATTATTTCATATTGAATGCATGCCTCCCTTGCCTAGTGGAAGAATAGGCTCAGGCCTGCCCTTTGAAGGCTTGCACTCATAAAGAGCTCCAATGTGATCTAAGGAACTACAGCTACACCAGTATGTCACAGGCCTGGTTACCCTGCATGCTTTATAGCTGCCTCTATTGACTCATTTGTGGCCTTAGGAAACTCACTTCAACTCTCTGAAATTTCATTTTTGCATATATCAAAGAGGGATCCTGAGAACACTGATGCTGATAGCCCAAAAATCAACCTATGGGAAGATCAAATGTAGTACGTGCAAACAATGGAGTAGAATTCAGCCAGGAAGAGAAATGAAGGTCTGACTTGCAACGTTGTACTGAGGACTGTTATCATCTGACCCCACTTAAAAGAATACCTAGAACAAGCAAATGTGTAGAGATGAAAGTTTGTTAGTAGTTACCAAAGGCAGGAAGGAAGGAAAATTGAGGAGTCATTCTGTAATGGCCACGGAGTTTTAATTAAAGGTGATGAAAAACATTTTGGAAATGATGAGATTAGGACAACATGATAATCATGTGAAGATTGGTAAAATGGCAAATGTTTTGCTACCTATGTGTTGGTCTTGTTAGATGCCATGGAGTGGCTTACAACTCATGCTGTCCCTGAGTGTACAGAGGAAAAGTAACCCGAGAAACTGTTAAGGCAAATGGATTGTCAAGCTTGTCTTCTGAGGTGTCTCTGGGTGGGTTTGAAACCACCATTCCTCCAGCTGTTAGTCAAGAAACTGCACTGTCAATAAACTCCTCCTATCTACATGTGAGGATTTCAACAAGTTCATGGAAAAATTACAGTGTCTTTTAATTCCATTTTTCATCAACCTTGACTCTTCCTCATATATTTATCACAATAAAAAAATTCATCGAGTCAATGCCAAATTATGGCACCCATATAGAACAGGGTAGCTCTGTCCCTGTGAGTTTGCCAGACTGCTCTTTCCAGGACCCTTTCTCCCCCTTAACCACGATCACGAGTACTGCTCCTGTAGAGCTGATGTGAAACTCGAAGGAGTTAATGTACTACAGCATTGGCCTCTATGTCTGCCGTTTAGTCAGTGTAGACGTTAGCTGTTATTTCCATAATTATACTTGAAGCTGGTTACATTGTAAAGGAAGCCATATCCCTGACCTCTGAGAGCTTGTAATCAACGTGAGATAAAAATACAGAAACACAAACAAGCCAGATGTGGGCAGAAGGGTCAGGGAGGTTGCATCCAGTCCAGTGGCTGTGACTGACTGCTAGTGGTTTCACGGAATTCTGCCTTTCTATTCCCTGCTCTCTAAATGGTTCACCTTACCACAGAATAAGGCATTATCTTTGCTCCTTAGAAACCACGTTCCCTTCTACTTTCTCGCTAAACAGGGTGAGGAGGGAGGGAATAAGAGAAAGAATAAACACCAGCTGGGATGAGAATATGAAGAAAATACAGGTTGCTTTTTTTCATTAAAAAATAAATAAATAGAGGGTGTGGGGTAGTGAGGACACGGAGAAAAATGTTTCCTTAACGCAGAGGGACTGTCAGCAAGTGCTGTGCCGGCAGTTTCACCAAGGTGCTGCTGCTTGTAATCATCTCTTCGCGGGCATTGCTGTGGCCCAGGTCAATCATTTATTTACACCCAAAGGTGCAGGTGGCAGAGGCAGGTGTCACAGCAATTATGGTAATAACACGCCTTGAAACGAATGGTCTCTCCAAAATGGTGCCAGCATGACTGGAGTCTGCTCCTCACGGTGTTCTTTGCTCACCTAGTCCGAGCAGTGGGCTGAGTGCACTCTACGCACATGTGATCCTGATATTCAGAGATACTTGGAAGCCAGTTCAATGTGGGGGTGATGGTTTGCCTTTCCAAGTGACTCCTCTTCACCCTTCCTTGGAGCACCTGGCACCCCTCACAACGAAATCATTGCTTGTAAGTCGTTCTACTTTTTGAGCAAGGGGAATGCAGAGACACACTCAGCAACTTCAAAAGGTGGGAGTTGGTTTTTTTTTTTCCAGAAAGCTAAATTAGACTTACAAATTAATTCTAAAGGTAAAGATTCCAAAATTTGAAGTGGGATGAGAAATTGTAAATGTCATTCATCCTCATATTAAATCTAGGAGATTTGTAGTGTTATTTTCTCAATCTTTGTTTTTTATCATGAGGAAACTGAGAGATAGGAAGGCTACGCCATTTGCTCAAGGAAGTAGCAGAACCAGAATTTGAACTCAGGTTGTCTGGCTCTAGGGAACAGGATCGACTTTCCTGCCTCCAGTTCAATTAAAACAAGCAGCTTCGCACACCAGCCTGTGTGACCACAAGGTGTCAAGGGGATCAGGAATCAGACTTCAAAAAACATAAAATCATATCATTGTGTACCCACCTTTGCATTAGGTCACCGAAGACAAATGTATGTATAGGGAAATATGGTGAAGAAAGCTGATGGTGCCCAACTATCAATAGATGTAGTGCCTTGGGTCTTTAAAGGCTTGAAGGTAAGCAAGCAGACATCTAGATCAGAAGCAACGAAGTTCACATGGAAGAAGCACACTGGCCTGTGTGACCATGAGGTGTCGAAGGGATCAGATATCAGACATCAAAGAACTAGAAATTATATTATTATTAATGAGGGAGAGTACAGGTTAGGGACTCAAAGTCCATCTGGAGGCAACAGACTTCACCTAAGAGATGGGCTACAGGGAGGAGATGGACCAGTTAGGGTGCAGTGTAACAATGATGAAACATACAACTTTCCTCTAGTTTTTCAATGCTTCCTCCTCCCCACTATCATGATCCCAATTCTACCTTACAAATACAGAGACCAGAGGATGTACACTGGTACAGATAGGTACTGGAAACATTAGGAATCCAGGAGAGATGATCCTTCAGGACCAGTGGTGAGAGTGGCGATACTAGGAAAATGGAGAGAAGATGTGTAGAAAGGAACCAATTATAAGGGTCTACATATAACTTCTTCCCTGGCATATGGAAAATAGGGAAGTGGGTGAAGGGAAACGTCATACAGTGTAAGATATGACAAATTAATAATAATTTATAAATTGTCAAGGGTTCATGAGGGAGGGTATAGTAGGGTGGGAGGGAAAAAAAAGGAGGAGCCAATGCCAAGGGCTTAAATAGAAGACAAATGTTTTGCAAATGAGGAGGGCAACGGATGTACAAATGTTCTTGATATACAATGTATGTATGTATGAATTATCATTAGAGTTGTATGAGCCCCCAATAAAATAGGTAATAAAAAAATAGATGGAAGCAAGGAATAAACAAACAGGCAACAGCTTCCTTTTCTTGACTCAACTGCCAAGGTACCCATTACATTGCCTTGTATATATCCTTCCTGCAAATATGTGTATTAGTATTTATTATAAATCTATGTGTATTAGTATTTATTACTTGTACAGGACAAGGATCTCTACATTCTTCTCACCTGTTCAGTGCTCAACTGTGCATACTCACAAATGACTAGAATCTTTTTTCCTTGATTTAGTAAGCTGAAATTACTATTCTTGTTGAAGCTTGGCTGACTTATTGAGTGCTCTGTAACTCACACCACAGCCAAGAGAATCACATATTTTCAGGGAGCTAATTGCTAAATACCAAAAGCTATTGCCCAAGGACTCTACCTAGAAATGCTGCACCCAAACTCTCTAACCACACTTGAAGTCATAAGTAAGGATCTAAATCTTGAAAACAGTAACCTGTTTGATACTCCATGCACCCACTCCCTCTCCCAAACCATCCCAGAAGAAAGCTAGACTATAGGGAAGACGGGCTAAATTAGCATTCTGTCACTCTGCTGGAGGATTAATTATTGGGATATAGATTGATTGTTAGTAGAACTTTTGAAACTCTAAGAGCAAAACAATGATTCTGCTTTAGAATCCAGGGTCAAGTCTAGTCATTTTTTATAGTATTTAGATATTAGATAAGAGGTCACCAATCCTTAGGCAAAGTCCACACTGGCCAAAATCTATCATCTCAGAGCCTGCAGGATGGAAGAAACCTGGTTCCCAAGGAAGGCAGTAGGTACTTATTTCACAATTTTGGCTTTCATTACAGGAAGAAGCAGCCTCAGAAAAACAGAAGCAACACAGTCTTGGACCAACTGAGCATTTAATTGAACTTCACCTGATGAGGTGAGACTTTGTTTCCTAGGCAAATTCAGCTGCTATGAACTGGGAGGTAGTTATCATGGTTAAATATACCTCTATTCCCACAGAGTCCTGGGAGAACTTTTTAATATTTATGTGACAATAATTGATCTCTTACCACTGTCAAGTACTGCTAAAGACTTATCAGCTTGCTGTTTCAGCGCCATATGTTGTAGGCAAGATGCGCTCCATGTGTCCTTCATGTGCCTTGGGGAGAGAACATTTGCAGTGGATCAGAATAGAAAATGGTATGGGTTTTTTTTAAAAGCTTCCTGCTCTTAGATTTTTCCTCAATGACCAAGTATGCAACTATAAAATAAGGAGACCTGCCCCCCTAATGCCACTGATGAAATGAAACCTCAGTAATTAATTGGCCCCTCACTCTTATATGTACCAAGAATTGTGTGACTCAGATAAAGGAGATTCCTCACAAATTTCCCTTGTATTGAATACAACTTACTTTAAATAGTTCATTCTGCGAAACCCGAAAACCCACCCACAATTAAAATGCTAACATCTATACCATTTGGTTTTCCTTAATGAGCCATGTGCTGATTCTACTTTACTTAAGCAATATCAAACTTCAGCAGACACATACAATAAATCTCCTAGACGCTTAAAGAGTGGGGCTTTTTCCTCCCTTGAGTCAGATTTTCATTTGGAATGCATTTATAGGCATGGGTGAGCTACTCAAGAATGGCAGTTTAATTTTTTGAAGCTATTAGGGTCTCTTAAGGTAAGTGATGTCTGGAAATCACTGGGAGTTCAGAAAACTGAACCATTCGCATAAGCATGCTGCAGTCAGGTGCCCTGGGAGGCTGGTTCTGCATTTCCTTCTTCCCATTAACTGATCTTGCCATGACTCTTCATGTTTCTGGAGTTGATAGATACTGTCTAATTGGATCTGGCTTAATATAACAATGTCTCTAAAATGAACCATTTATATTAGGGCTTGCAGTTAATTATATCCCTCACTATGAACAATTAGTTCGTATGATATGGCCTTACTTGAAACCGGCTCTCAAGGAGAGGTCACTGAAGATATGAATGCAATAGTAAAATTCGTTGCAGAAAGTAGCTGGTGCCGAGCTATCTGAAAGAATAACATCTGGGTTGTTAAAGGCTTGTCTTCAAAGAAGCAGCAATCTAAGTGAAGCACTAATTAGATCTACATGTATGTTGGAGGCCAATCTGTGGATCCAAAGAATGTGAATAACAGAATTCAAACCCAAAAGGAGGGGATGGATCAGAGTTTAAATTGTGGACACATAGTTCACAGAAGGCTGTGGATGACTGTGGAAGCCCCAAATCCATTTCCAGGATCCACACCTGTATTAAGGCTTCAATGAATCCCCTCTGACAATAGTTGAGGGATATGAACAGCCTTGTTATCAGACAGAGAGCATTGTATAGTTGATAGTGGCTGATATATTTAGGGGGAAATGTAATAGCAAATCACTCAATCTCTCATTTGACCCATTTTCAAGTTGTTTCAGTTACAAAAAAAAAAGTGAGAGAGATGAATATGGATGAAATCCTTGGTGAATTCCCTCTGACTATGGCCTAGGATGAGAATGGCCTTGCTATCACGCAGAGTACATTGGAAAGTTGATTATTGCAGATGCAGTCAGGTTAAAACTTAACACATTGCTATTCCAAGCCTGATTTTCCAGGGACTGGTCTCACTTGTTAAAATGGCAAAGGTACATGACATGAAGTCTCACCATCCTTGATTTCAAGGAATGTTTATGCCTTGGTCTTCTCCCAAGACCAGAGTGCTGCTGCTTGAGCTAGTTCTGTGCCTCAACTGTGTGCTGCACTATCTGTGTGCCAAGCCAATCTGTGAATTGTTATAGCTTGAGGTTCCTTCATGACCTGCTTTGCCACACTATTTTACTTGAACTTGAGTATCACTGTGTATCACTTAAGTTGGAGATCCCATCAAGGCCTACTTCACTAAGCTCCTGTAGTACTGACTGTTGCTGACACACCCTGATGTCTGCTGCCTGCAAGCAGACTCTTCCTGTCTTGCTTGCGGGAAGATGCCATTGTCTGCTTCCTTGCACTCGGAACAGCAGCTCTTGGGAATTGAAGGACTTTCAGTATATTAACTGTTCAATGAAAGTGAGTTGAATTGAGCCTTCTACTGCTATGTGAAATAATTTGCTATTATATTCTTTCTCAATGTATAAACCTAAATATCTATTATCTATCTATCTATATCATCTATCTAATCTATTCATAAGTGTTCTGATTTTGTTTCTCTAGAGAACCTTAACAAAACAAAGACATGGTTGTTTGTTCTGGGAGTCCACAGTACTTTCAGTATTCTTTGACAATACTATTACCTACAAGCCTCAATTCTCCTTTAATTTTTTTATTCATTGTCCAAATTTCACATGGCTTGATTCAGTACACCTTAGGCCTCAAGGTGGCATCCCTGCTCCTCAACATTTTTAAGAGGTCTTGTGCAGCAGATTTTCCCTTCAAAATTAATCCTTTACAACTTCAATTGTATCTCCATTTATCATGTTGTCTATTTGTCCAACAGTGAGGACTTTGGATTTATAATCCAGCCTAAGTATTGCAATCTCTGATCTCCATCAGCATGTGCTTCAAGTCCTCCTCATTTTCAGTTTGTCACGTGTCACCTGGGTAGTGCTGATTGTTAATAAGCCTTCCTCTAGATCTTAGGCCACATACTTCTTCATATAATTCAGCTTCTCTGATGAGTTTCTCTGCATGTAGGTTGAAGAAGTATGGCAAGAAGGTACAACCTTAGCACAAAACTGTCCTTATTTTAACTCATTCATACAACCACCTTTTGACCATGTTTAGGTTGCGCATGAGCATAATGACTCATTCACTGCTGTCAAGTTGTTTCCAACCTATAGTGACCCTGTAGGACAGTGTACAATGGCTCCTGCTTGTTTTTAAGACTAATTTTTTCCAGGAGTAGAAAGTGTCATTCTTCTCCTTCAGAGTGGCTGGTGGTTTCAAACTGCTGACTTTGGGTTAGCAGCCCCTCTTATAGCCACTATGCCCTCAGGGTACCTCTGAACATAATGAAGTGTTCTGGATATCCAGTTCTTCTCAGTGCTACCCATCAAATGTCTCTGCAGTCAGTAAAACACAAATGAAAATCTCTGGTATGCTCTGCTTCAGCCAAGGTCTAGCTAACAACATCAGTGATGACCCATTCACATTCAATGCCATTTTAGAATATTCTTTGAATTTCTGGCAGCTCCCGTTTATACTGCTGTAATTGTTGTTGAATGATCTTCTGCAAAATTGTACTTGCATGGGATGTTGTTAATGATTTTATTCTATTATTTTCACATTCTGTAGTGTTATCTTTCTTCATAGGGCTCTCTTCCACTTGAGTGGCCTGTAGCCATTTCAAATTTCTCGGCACATACAAGTGAGTGTTTCTGGTGTTGTATCACCTTGTCGAAATATTTCACTTGGTATTCTGTCAATTCCTGGAGCCTTGTTTTTCACTAATGCCTTCAGAAAAACTTGTATTTCTTTCCTACAGTATCAGTGGTTCTTGGTCATGTGTTTCATCTGATATCAGTTGAATGTCAAAGAGTTCTTTTTGGTACTGTGTATTCCTGCCACCATATTTTGATACATAAAGTTTGATTCTAATACGTGTACATACAATCAACATCCATAAACACAGCAGTCAAGAAATCACATAACACATTTGCATTGGGCAAACCTGCTGACAAAAAACTTCCTTCTAGTGTTGGAAAACAAAGATGTCACCTTGGAGAATAAAATGGCCTACTACAAGCTGTGCTATTTTTAATTGACTCACATGCAAGGGAAATATGGTTAATGAATAGAGAAGATGAGAATAATTGGTGTCTGTGATTATTATTCTAGCAAATATTTAATATTCTATTTTTCAGACCATAGAACACACTCCCCCCCAAAAAAAAGTGGAGGGAAAACTAGGATGTATCATATGGTCCAAAGGTGTGGTACTTCAGATCATGTTAGTATACTGGTACTATTTTTTATCCTTTTTTTTTCTCCTCACTGTGAAATCACTTCAGTGCCCGAAGCCCATGGGGTAAAGTCAGGCAATGGGTTGGGGTTACAGTTTGCTTTGGCATGGGACACTGTGAGAGGTGCATGTGATCAGACCTGCCTGAATATCTGGCATGGAGGATGCATGAACCTGAGATTGATTGGGTGCTTGTACTGATTGTGTACACAAGTGAATGAGTCTCTAGGGAGATTAGCAACCTTCTCCACTCCCTTAGAATAAAGTGACCAGATTTTAAGCAGGACATCATTGACTGGGTGGGGGGAGAGTTCGTGTTTAAAAATTTGGTCTATATGGAGCAACAAAAATTTTCATAGAATGCAAAAATAGTATTGAAATATATTTATTTTAATTTTAAAATGGCGCGGGACCTTGCTAAATTGTTTAAAAGTGGGATGCCTAGTCACTTTACCTTAGAAGGAAAACTCACTCCTTTAGAAAGTTTTGAAAAAAGATGATGACAACATATATACAGATGTGATGGATATATGACAAATGGATATATGTATGGGTTGTGGTAGGAACTGTAAGAGCTAAAATAAAATTAAAAGAAAAAAATCTAATTTGGTTCTGATTGAGAGCAGTCTTGGGGCCTCTGCCTCTGAAGTCCCATCGTTTTAGTATGAAGATGAGGCTTTGAGCATTGTACTGACATTTAGTGACATTCCCCATTTATTTTATGTCTTGGTCTTGCTAAGGCTAAATCTGAACTTGCTTGAACCAGGAATTTACTGTTTTTGTCAAAGTTTTCGTTGTTGTTTTGAATCCAAATAATTGTGTAAATTGAAAAAAGAAGGCAAAAGAATACACCCACAAATTAGTGGCCACAAATTTTATGGAGAACGAAAAGTAACAATGGGTTTATCTAGCATATGTATAAAATTATTTCATTTTTCTCTTTGGGGGGGATTGTTTTTACAGGCAATGGTACTTCTATTTTACAGATCAGGACATCAATAAATCCCATGACTTGCCCAAGGGCAGTTAACAAATGACAGTTTTGAGACTCTAATGCTAGCTTTCATTCTTTAAGTCTAGAGCCTGGTCAGAATGATTGTAGTCCTGTCTCTGTATGCTCTTTCTAGAAAGAAGTAACAATAGTTTATGAAGTTTGGAAAGAGAGTAGTGGGAATGGTTTAATCCAATGCAGGCAATAAGGGGATACATTATAGAGACTTCAAAAGCAATAATAACCCCAGCTCCAAGTCGCTTAGTTTTTTATTATCACCATAGCATGGTATGATAAAAGTAAGAAAAAATCTCTTTGAGGGTGAACCACTCTTTCCTTGGAGGCAAGGATCTGTTGGCCCTCCATTCAATTTTACTGTCCAGTTTCCTGCTCATCATCCACAGTCTCACTGCTGTGGAGTTGATGCCGACTCCAAGCTACCCTATAGATAGGACAGGGTAAAACTGCCCCTTTGAGTTTCTCAGAATGTAACTCTTCATTGGAATAGAAAAGTGCATTTTTCTCTGATATTGAACTGCTGACCTTACCGTTAGCAGCCTGACATGTAACCACTACACCAGCAGGGCTTCTAGTGCCACTATAGAGATACATTAAAACTCCTCCTGTGGGTGGCTTAATTGTGAATCCTTATGAAGTACCTGGTGGTTTTGAAATCTTAACTGGCAGTTAGAAGTCAAACTTGTAACCCACTATATCTCCAGGATTCCTTATGGGTGATAATATTCTTATTATAATCACAGTAGAATTATTTAAATAAAATTAGCCCCCATTTGCTGTTGACTGGCCTGCTGTTGCAGAAGTAATCATGAGGCCTTTCTTTGGAGGTTCCTCTGGGTTGACTTGAGCTACCAACCTGATGGCTACCACCATTTATACCAATCAGCAAATAAAACTCACTGCTGTTGATTTGCCGTGCCCTCATAGAACAGAGTAGAACTTTCCCAAGGGGGTCTCTGAGGCTGTAAACCTTTTGGGCCATAGATTGCCATATTTCTCTAAAAGAGTGGAAGCTGGCTTCCAATTGCTGGCCTTTGGGTTAGCATCCCAGCACTTAGCAATCATCATGATGAAGGAGACATTTAACTGAGTAGATCTGAAAATCAAACCATTGCTGTTGGGTTGTTTCTGACTCCTAGTGACTCTGTAGACAGAGTAGAAATGTTTCATAGGATTTCAGAAATTGTCAATCCTATGGAATCAGACTGCCATGCCTTGGAGTACTTGGAGAATTTGAATCATGGACTTTCCAGTTAGCAGCTCATACTTAACCCATGCTATAATGCCACTATGATTATTTTTAAATGAGCTGTTACAGGAACAAACAACCTCATGTTTCTACCATAGAGTAGCTGGTGACTTTGGACCACAGGCCTTGTGGTTAGCAGCCCAATACTTATTTAAAATGAGATACGAAGTGCTTATTCGCTTCTCATTATTTTTCAATCTTCAAACCTTTAGTGAGAATTTACTGTTGGCCAAGCATGGTGCTGATTGACCATCTGACCAACCCTCAGAAAGCCTCACTCCTTGTTATATACAAGGCAGTATAGTCTAGTGGCTTAGAGCAAATGCCCTGCTGCTTAGCTGCTTCAATTCCAATCTAATGTCGCTTCTTTCCTGTCTGTGTGGTTTTAAGCACATTACTTAATATCTGTATGGTTCATTTCCCCAAACTGCAAAATGAGTGTAATGATAGTGCATATCTCACTGCATTGTCAGGATGTAATGATGCGAAGGACTTAGTGCCTAGAACATAGTAAGCACACAATACGTCTGATCTGTTACTATTATTGTGGTTTGCTCCCTTACCAGAACAAATCAATTTGGAGATAGATTAAAAGTTCCCAAGTCAGTTACACAAGTGATTAAGCCTTAAGGTAATATTTACCTTTTGGCTGCACTTTGCTTACAGCAAAGCCTTGATTATCCAGTATGGGGCATTCTGCTGAGCTTAATTTTCTAGTTAATTAAGCAAACACACCTGGTTAATTTCAACTCCTCTGGTTAGAAATCTTTCTTAAATGTCCATAACTACTTTGTTGCTTTATTGAATAGGCTAGTAACTATCCCCAAGTCTGTGGCAAAGGACAAGGGTTCTCCAAGTCCTCCAAGGTGATGGGTTTGATATTAGGTTGTCGCAATTGACTTTACTGAGCCTAGTGGCTCCTGCAAAGCAGAATTCTTTTTTTAAGTCATTTTATTGGGGCCTCATACAATTCTTATCACAATCAATACATATATCTTTTGTCACAAATCACATCTGTACATTTGTTGTCATAATCATTGTTGAAATATTCTCTTTCTACTTAGGCCCTTGGTATCAACTCCTCATATTTCCCCACCCGCCCCCTCCCCCTCCCTCATGAACCCTTGATAATTTACAAATTATCATTATTTTGTCATATCATACACTGTCCGATGTGTCTCTTCATCCACTTTCCTGTTGTCCATACCCCAGGGAGGAGGTCATAGGTAGATCCCTGTAATTGGTTCCCCCTTTCTATTCCACCTTCCCTCCATCCTCCCAGTATCAACACTCTCACCTCTGGTCCTGAATGTATCATCTGTCCTGAATTCCCCATGTTTCCAGCTTCCATTCCTACCAGTGTATGTCCCCTGGTCTACTCAGTTTCATAAGGAAGAATTGAGATCCTAATAGTGGGGAGGGGGAGGAAGCACCTAAGAACTATAGGAAAGTTTCATATTTTGTCCCCGTGATCATTCTGGAATGGGATGTTTCTTCACCTAACATTGGGCTTTTGGCCCCCAATCTGCATTCTCCCTCATTTACAATGGTATAATTTTTAGTTCTTTGATATCTGATACCTGATCCCTTCAACACCTTGTGGTCCCACAGGCTTGTGTGCTTCTTCCCAGTGGGCTTTGTTGCTCCTGAACTAGATGGCCACTTGTTTATTTTTAAACCTTTAAGACCCCAGACACTATATCTTTTAGCTGGACACCATCAGCTTTCTTCGACACTTTTGCTTATTCACACATTAAGACTTCAGTGATCATATAGGGAAGGTGAGCATCATGGACTGCCAATTTAATAGAACAACGTGTTCTTGCATTGGGGAAGTACTTGACTGGAGGTCCCCTGCCCATCTGAAAAGTAAATTCTTATGACTTTCAGTTTTCACCAGGCACTATTTTCATGGTTTGAATAACCTAGAGCATAGGACCAAAGTCATGGTTCTCATGTTTGTGAGATAGGAACTCAGTTGCAAAATTTGTTTTTTCTATTATTAAGGGCCAGACAATTCTTTACCATTTCTCCATTTGTCCCTATGGCTGGTTAAGGCATGAAACAACTCTTTGACTAAATCTGTGAATCTCTTTGAGCAGCAGCAGTAGGGAACATTTACTTTCATAATTAATGAATCATTTTACTGTTTTTTTTCAGCTCTTACAACAATCCATACATCAATAGTATCAAGCACATTTGTACCTATGTTGCCATCATCATTTTCAAAACATTTTTTTCTGCTTAAGCCCCTGGTATTACCTTCTCTTTTCCCCACTCCCCCAGCTTATGCAACCCTGAAAACTTATAAATTATCACAAATGATAAATTATTATTATTTTCATATCTTACACTAGCTGCTGTCTCACTTTTCCCACATTTCTCTGGTTCATCCTCTGAAGGGAGGGGGCTTATATGTTCATCATTGAAGTTAGTACTTCATTTCTCCTCCTTCTTCACCTGCCCTTATGGTATTGCTGCTCCCATTGCTGTTCCTGAGGGGTTTTTTTCTGTCTTGGATTTTATGTGTTGAGAGCTCTTATCTGTACCACTGTACATGCTTTGATCTAGCCTGATTTGTAAGGTAGAACTGAGTCATGATACTGGGGGGCAGGGAGCATTAAAAGACTAGAGGAGTACTGTTTGTTTAATCGGTACTGTGCTATACACTCGCTGATTCATTCCTTTCTTATGACCCTACTGTGAGGAAATGTCAATTTCTACAGATGGACTTTGTGTGTCCACTCTGACCCCCATAATTTGAATCTATGTATTTCTTTGTTTTGGTTTTTCTGATGCCTGATACGTGATTCTGTCCACATCTGTAATCAAATAGGCTGGTGTATTTCTTCCAGGTAGACTTAGTTGCTTTCCTATTAGATGACCACTTGTGTAGCTTTAAGCCTGTCAGAACCCAGATCTATATATTTTAATAACCAGGCACCGTCAGCTTTGTTTACCACATTTGCTTATGAAATCATTTTGACTCCAGTGATTGTGACAGGAAGGTGAGCATGACTAGATGCCAGGTTATTAGAACAAAGTTTTCTTGTGTTGAGGAAGTACTTGAGGAGAGACCCAATACCCATCGGTTACCTTATTATATAACAATTAAATATATCCCTATTGTTACATATTAATATATTCACATATATACATGTCTTTTTTCCCCCTTGATCACTCCTTTTATTGCCTATTTAAAAAATAATATATTCATTTTATTTATTTAAAATCCTTTTGTTGGGGCCTCATATGACTCTTATTACAATCCATTTTGTGTCAAGCACCTCTATATATCTATCCCCCTTGTAATTCAAATAATATTCACTTTCTATAAGTGGAGGGAGGGGGAAAATGAGGTGCCTACGTTTATACCTCTACAAATGTCTATTGCCTCCTAGTTCTTTATTTCTTTTTAGTTTCCTCCTGCCCCACTATCGTGTTCAACCTTTATTCAATTTCAGCACTTTCTTTTGACTACATTGCATGTGATGAAACATTAGCTGGCATTCTGTGCCCTCCTCGCCTTCAATTTTAGATCTCCTATTGTTACCGTGTGCCTGGGTTTGTTGACTCTTCTCTCTTTCTCCTATGCCTCCTCTCCCATGTCCCCTCAGAGTAAACAACTGCATTATTTTCTCCTCTGGATTGTTTATTTTGCCTATCTTATACAGGTAGATATTAGAAAAAGAAAAAAGGGGGAAGCCTATAAATAGTTCCAGGTCTGTCTTCTGACCCTTCTGAATGTTTTCTAATAGGATCTTGTGAAGTGCCACGCCTTGCCCACTGATTCCAAGTCTATTTGGGAATTCATTGGAGACTTCATTGCTTTGCTCTCCTTGCTGCTCTGCGGCTCTCCCTTTGCATTTTGTTCCAGGGGAGGGGAGGGGTGGGGGCAGAGGGACTCAGTTTCTGCTCTGTCTCCCAGTGCTCTCTCCAGTAGCACTGTGGGTCAGTGAGAGGGTGTCATGTCTTATGGTGGGACCAATGCCATGGTCTTCTCTGTGAGTGGAGAACATTTTGTATGGGCAAAAGATTTTTTACAAAGGGCTTAGACTAATTAACTTGCTCCCGTAATCTCTCCCGCTAGCCATCACAGTGCTGGAATGTCCCATCATGACCATCCTCCTCCTGATAATGTTAATATTCTAAGTCTACATGTTCAAATATGGTTGTTACTACCCACACGTGGTTATTGGGCACTTGAAAAGCAGATTTTAAAATTTAAGTTAAATTAAAATTAGCCCCGCAGGGTATCTAAATGGCTGCCATATTGGACAGTACAACTTTAGTGGTATAATTTTCTCAACAGTTTTATTGATATATAATTCACATACATTATACTTCCATTGTGCAGTTATTTTTAAAAATAGTTGCATATACTTTACCGCTGTCAATTCTTGTGCACCCCCTCCTGTATTATTTGCTACATAATTCCCCTCAACTTCCCTGCTTCATATACCCAATAAGTTATTACATCAATTTTTGTATCTATATATCATCCTGTTTGGGCTTCATAAACAGGGCAGCATAATAAAAACAAATAAAATAAAAAACAAACAAAAATGATGAAAACACCATGTACGAGTGTGTATGTGTATATATCACTATATCTTTCTATCATCTATCTATCTACACAGATACTAGTAGAAAGAAAAGACCAATGGAACTATTAAAATAAAACAGAGAAAACCTCTGTAGAGAAGCAAACACAAATATTACACTAGAACAAATCCACTTGTCAAGAGGGGGAATCATTTACCTAGGTATTATATTATACTGTAGTTTGAGGTTTTAAGTACATGTTTAACTTATCATAATTCCCCCAAAAGTTTTCAAACCAAACCAAACCAAACTTACACTTAGTGAGTTGATTCTAATTCAGAAAGTTCATATAAAGGTTTTCGGACTGTAAATTTTTAAGGGGACAGACTGTCTCACATTTTTCCTACAGAGCACCCATTGGGTTTGAACCACTAACTCTGAGGTTAAGATCCTGTTAAATTGCAGGTGTGTAGGGGGGAATATTAATTTATTACCATTGTTCACATCTGATGGTTGTGCATATTTACTTATTTGCCTTTATCACATAAGAATACCCAATGTGAGATGGATATGAATTATTGGGCAGTGAGAATAATGAGCATTCTACGGGCAAAGATCATCTAGGCTTGGAGGCATCATAGAGAGAGGGCAGACAAGAGAGGAGCACTGAAGGGACAAGTTGTTTCTAAAAGTTAGACATCAAAAGCCAATTCTAATTCATCATGTGGATGAAAGCTCAAGGTAATTTAGGGAGGCAGAGTGGGATAAGGATATAGGAATTGAGCTTGGAGTTATGACTACCTTATTGATAAACTTTCTTCTATCCCTTGATCCTGTGGCCCTCCTTGGGGAGGTGAATCAATCCATAATAGAAATACAAAAACAAAGCTTGATAACACAACGGCTAAAATGTCAAATGGTTAGCTGAAAGTTCAGTAGTTCAAATTTATCAGCCACTCTGCCAGAAAAAGCTGTGATAATTTTCATTCCAAATGATTTACAATCTTGACACCACAGTTTGTAATCCTGTGCTAAAGGGTTTTAAACTCTCTTTGAGCACCTGTAAATGATTTGTTTTTGTTGTTGTTATTGTTGTTGTTTCCCCTCAGTTGGTTGTCCTAAGAAGAGACACCATCACTACTGTGTGTCCTTCAAATTACATGCTCTAGTTTCTAGCTTCTAAGCTTAAGATAAGGAAGACTCAGGTATAAGTGGTTACACATTTGGCTATTAACTGCAAGCCCGGCAGTTTTAAATCACCAACAGCTACACAGGAAAAAGATGAAGCTTTCTACTCTCATAAAGATTTACAGTTTTAAGATCCCTGACTCTATTGTTTTGATAACTGGATGACAAAATAATAATAATTTATAAATTATAAAGGGTTTGGAAGGGAGGAGGAAGTAGGGAGGGAGGAGGAAATGAGCTCAAGGGCTCAAGTAGAAAACAAATATATCGACAATGATGATGGCAACAAATGTACAAATGTGCTTGACACAATGGATAGATGTATGGATTATGGCAAGAATTGTAATACTCCCCCACTTAAATGATTTTTAAAAAGATTTACCATTTTGGAAACCCACAAGAGGAAGTTCTAAGCTGCCTTGCAGTGTTACTCAAAGTTAAAATTTACTCAGGGGTTGAGTGTTTGTAGTTTTTGAACTATATACCTGTGACTATAATACCATTTGGAAATGGGTTGTCTTTGCTATGGCAGATTGTGTTTTGAGTCATCTTTTGAGAAATGCAGCTAAACAAACATGCGAAGAAACAGAAAGGAAGAAGAGATGCCTAGCTTCGTGAAAATCATCCAGTGATAGAAGCTCAAAGGGATCTTTCTCTAGAGCCAACTGAGGAAACAGTTATTTCCTTAGACATGGAACCCTGAATTTGTCCTTCTAGTCTCTAAATTAGTGAAAAATAAAGCATTGTTTGTTAGAGCCAACAGAAACGAAGAAGATCTATAGCCTTGGAAACAGTATGGGGCACTTCTGTTTTGTCCTATAGGGTCACTATGTGTTGGAATTGATTTGATGTTAGAGGTGGGTGGTTCCACAAAAGATAAAAGGAGGTGGGGCTGAGCTCCGGTCGCATAAGTGGTTGAGTGCGGGACTGCAGCCGGCGGGCTTGGCGGTTCAAATCTAGTGGTGACTCTCAGAAGCAGTGCTGGGTAGCTCCCATGACCACCAGAGGGCAGTGATGCCAAAAAAAAGATAAAAGGAGGCAAACATGGAGGAGATATCTCTATCAAAGATTTAACTGTCAGAGACCTTTGTTAATTTACCAATGAAAGTAAAATTCAGTATCATTTCAGAGATATCCTTAGCCCTTAGAAGAAATGCCAGTCAGCAGACTACTGGTTTTCTTTGAGATCTTTGAGACTTCAGACTGCTCTCACATAAGCCAGTGATCCCCTTTTTATTCAGGAATGCCATGTATGGTACATACAATAGCTACTTGCGTTACAGTGTGTTGATGAGAAGAACAAATTAATGGACATTCATGTCTGTATAAGAAAGAGCTTTATATACAAGAGGAATTGAATATTGAGAAAACATTCCAACCTAATTCAGATCAAGTCCATAAGTCTAATATTAGCCCACATGTCCAATACCAATCTGTAAAGTCCTCCTCAGAATAATTGTACATGCAATGACACTGAATGCAGGAAGATCACAGGACAGTGGGTGGAAAGTCTTGTGGATCCTGTGGTGGTGTAAGCATCTCAGTGGTGGTGTGGGTCTCCCAAGTGGCTCCTCCAGTTCCAGGGATGTAATGTAGCTCCATGTGTCTTGCCATCAGGAATATGAGGCAGAGTATATGTGTGCATTTTGCCTCTAGTGAGCTACTAATCTCTGTGGTAGCTCCAACTGACGTCATCAAGCTGTAAACCTTATTGACAGGTTAGACTACACCCCTTCGTAAGTTGACACCAGATTGTGTAACTATCATGCTTCTTATGGTGAAACAATAACTGCTTCAAATGTACTTGATGCTGGATAAACTGCTGCAGAAAATAGCAATGTTCTGACTCTTTTCTATAGTCTTGTTTTACTGGACACCATTTGTTTTTAGTGCTTTAAATTTTATCTGATCCAGTTTAAGTGCATGGCATTCAAGAAGTTTTATGCTTTAAGTTTACACTGAAAAAGATCAGTGACCACAGAGTGAAAGTTCGTAGTCATTGTCCAGTGCTAACCACATCCTCGAAGGGTGCTGACCATCAAGTGTTTTGGAAAGATTTGGATAGTCAATGACATATTCTCCCTGTGTGAATCAAGTGCTGGGTGTATAAAAATGGATTGTTATGAAATCATAGAAATTTTTATTAGATAAAAATATTGAAATGTGAAGCTATTGCTTCTCGACAAATCCGACATCACACACTTCTGAAGGTGTTTCGATGCACTTTTCAAGGCAAGATTTCCATCTCTCTAGCTCTTCCCCTAAACAATTCTGTACTCTGATTTATGCACATCAAAGTAGCAGTTTGGGCATCCTTGAGAGTCTCAAATCTTGTTCAAATGTTTTGTTTTGTGTTTTTTCCCCAATCATTTTATTGGGGGCTCATACATAATTTTTCACAATATATAAATAAGCATATTCATCAAGCACCCTCTCATGTCCACTTCTATTATTGTTCTCCAATCGTCCACCTTTTCCCTTAAGCCCCTAGTATCGGCTTTTCCATTCCTTCCCCTCTTCCCTGGTCTCTCCTCTCCTCCAACCCTCAATGCTTTATACATTGTTATTGTTTTGTCATATCATACACTGCCACTGCCCGACCTCTCCCCCAACCCACTCCTTTGATGCCCGTCCTTCAAATAAGAGCTTGTGTATATATCCTTGCTGTTGGTTTCCCCCCCTTCTGTCCACTCTTCCAGTATCTCCAATCTAACAATTGGCCCAAAGGGGTCCATCCATCCTGGTTTCCCCCTATCTCCAGCTCCCCTCTATGCCAGTGGGACTTCTCCAGTCCATCTGGATTTGCAAGGTAGAGTTGGGCCCATGATGGTTGGGGGACGGGGAGGAAGGCTCCAGGAACTAAAGGAAACTTGTATGCATCATCACTGCCTGGCTTTCCCCCGACTGGTCTGTCTCCTCCCCGTGACTCCCCTGTAAAGGGGTGACCAATTACCCACCAGTGGGCCTTAGGTCCCCACCCTGCTCTCCTCCTCCTATGTAATGATGTGATTCTTGTACTTTGGTGCTCAATATCTGCTCCCTTCGGCCCCTCTTGATCACGCATGCTGGTGTCTTTCCTGCATGTGGACTTTGCTGTTTCTGCGCTGAATGGTGACTCGATTATCTTCAAGTCTTTGAGATTCCAGGCATTCAATCATTTGTTAGCTGGGTACCATCGTTTCTTCTACCTTGTTTGCTTTTGTATCCATTTATAATCAGTGATATCGGGAGTCAATTGGTCCATTGATTTTGATTTTTGTTCTTTGATACCTGATTGTTTCAGCACCTCATGATTGCACAGGTAAGTGATCTTCTTTTATGGTGAGTTTTGTTGCTTCTGAGCTAGATGGCTGCTTATTTGTGCTCAAGCCTTTAAGACCCCGGATGCTCTATCTTTTGATAGCTGGGTCTTTCTGCTTTCTTCACCACCCTTGCTCATGCTCTTACATGTCCTCAACTGGTACATTGGGGATGTGTGCACACAGTGATATATGTTTGTTTTGTTTTGTTTTTTTCTGCCCCACTTGATGTCTATTGCCTAGACCTTTTACCACTTTCACCACCATCTGACAATGCTGGCTGTTGTGCTTCTTCTGTGTGGTTGTGGTCTCTTCTCAGGTAAATGGTCTAATGTTTATCTTCAGGCTTTCAAGACACTTGATATATCCTTTGATGGCTGGGCACCTTCAGCTTTCTTCACCACATTTGTTTGTGCACCCATTTTACTTCAGTGATCATGTTGGGCCATTGAGCCTCGAGGAATTGTTTTGTGTTTTAAGTTGGTGAACAAATAAAATCTAAAGGGACAGGGTGAGAGTTGTAGGGTATATGGACTAAGATTACCCAATTAAGTTCTCATAGGACAGCCCTCACTATCCTGAAAGAATGCCCAGGTGCAGTGTCGTGATTGAAATGAATCCTTTGCTGAAAATTCCCTGGCCTTTTTCTCATCAATTCAGTTCTCAATTTTCTTTAAACTTCTTCATCATAATGAAGAAGTAATCACCTTGTGAACCTATCAAGATAAGCTTTTCGGAATCCTAAGCAGTCACCATGAACTTATGAGCGGATCTCACTGTTTTGAATTTCAAAGATACCTTTGGAAGTTACTATTGTGACTAAGACATATATAGTACCAGTATTTTACTGAGAAAACTAGTCTGCATATGTCATGAGGCTCAGAGACATGTCTAAACATGTGATTGGAATAAACCATGTGAGTGTGAACTACAACCCTAGTACCAATTCTTATTGAAATAGTTTTGTATAAACAAAAACACCCTGCCTTTGAGTTGATTTGGGTTCATAGTGACCGCTATATAGGGTTTCCAAGGCTATAAATGTTTACAGGAACAGAAAGCCTGATCTTTTTCTTGAGGAGTGACTGGTGGGTTCAAGCTTTTAACCTTGCAGTTTGAAGCCCAACACTCAAGCCATTACCCTTGACCTCTTGTAGAGTCCCCCCCTTGATGTAAAATTTCCTAGCAATAGTAATAGAATAAAGGTATCTGGAGTGCAGTTGGCTAGAGAATTAACTATGGATATGATCTTTCTGAGTTCTATTTGGTTGTATGTGTACTGACACATATGTAACATAGGACCATATATTGGAAATTAGGCTTATTCTTCAAATTTTCAGGCTTATAGTAGATTTTGATATGAATTAAAATTTTATACCTAAAATAATTCTTGGTGGAAAGTCACCTTTTCTGTCTTGTGGCATGGATTAAGGGACAGAGCTACCACCTCTCTGCCCCTTCCATATAACTCATTAAAATGAAGTGCTGTCAATATGATATCTTGTGATTACTATTTGCAGAACATGGGAAATCAAGGCATGTAGCTTATTACCTGACTACCTCCCACAATTTTCGTTCCTTGGCTGCTTTACTATAATTCAAGAGTTCTCCTGCACAAGTCCCTGGACATACCATGCAACATGAACAAATTCAATGCAACACTTTTCCATCCCAATCACCCTACTGTTTAGTATGTCTGTGAACAATTCATGTTGTCTATTTCTAGGAGGATATCCCTACAATACAGTTCCTGGCTGCAGACATTGTGTTGTTTGGTGGAGAGTATTCTGTGGTTCAAGGATCTAGGCTTTCATCTAGATAGAGGTGAAATGACTGGTTTTAAGTGGGCATGTCCACGTGAATACATACATTTCTTACTTTGTGGAGAGGGGTACAGGCAGAGACCCCTGGACTGAACCTAGGTACAATAGTTTTGCCTGTTTACCTGTATGCACAATGGAAAAATGTAGATACACTTGGATGTTGATTTTGGTCAGAAACTCCATCGGCCTGTGATTGAGTGCTTTGTGTGTTATGAAAATAGATTCAAGGAGCTAAAAAGCAGGGATATGCAGGAGCAGCTGAGGTGATGCCTTCCTACTCCTGCTGAATGGTTTGTGACCATTCCTGTTCAGCTGAGCACTGTGGGAATTGTAAGCATGACACTCCAGAGTTGATGGCTGTCCCATATAGGCAGTTATCTGGGAGTAGGCAGTTTAAATGCAATGAGGCAGGAATAGTACTAGATAGCCTTGGGTTTTAGGGACTGCTGCCTGAGAAAGTACAGGCATCATGTTATAAAAACTGAACACCACTATGGGGCTTCTTTCAGGGAACTCACCTGGGCACCATTCCTGGTCATTGGCATTCTAGATGGAAAATATGTCAGGCATTGACATTTTGCCCTTTTCTTTGGAGGCTATGGAGATATAAGAGCTGGGTCTTTGCATTGCCTGGAGTGTGATTCTGACTGTCTTGGTCACTGGTGGAATGCAGAGCTCAGGAATACTTGTCACTGATATGATGCTGGCCAGGGTATGTGAACCCTATCAATTCAGGCACCCTAATTCTAATGTGTCTACCATCAAGCCGTCAGACAATTCTCCTGTCCTATTTGTTCTCCTGAGAAGAGCCCATGGGTATATCATTAGATAATATCAATGAATAGAGTGGCTCCCATCGTGTGTTTACTATACACCAGACTCTGTACTAAATCATTTGCATGCAACTTTTCATTGAATTCTCATAGCAACAGGAGGAAAAGGTTATTGTTATGAGCCCAATTTCACAAGTGAGCAAACTGTGGAAAACAAATTTTAGCAATTGTCTCAAAGTTCATGAGACTCATAAGCGGTAGAGCTAGGATATAGGGTTGGGTCTGTTTGACTCCAAAGCTTACATCCTTAACTGCAACCTCAACCTCTCTGCCATTCTTTCCTCTATGTAGGCTTCCTGTCTTTGACTAGAATGAATAGTGAACTGTTTCCTACTTCCTGCTAAGGGCCCAGGTCATATGTACTCGAGATGAGCATTTTGAAGGCACATCTAAACGCTGCATTATACATACATAGTCAACAGGCTATGCCTCAAACTTCCATACAACCACGCAACCACGAGGAATAAGACATGTTCATGGACTTACAGTCATTCCACGGGTGTCATGGTCATCTGTGATCAAGCTTGACAAATAAGTCATTTAGCAGGTTTTTGGAAAGAAGCCACAATTATTTTTTTAGAAGCCAAAATTATTATTTATAGAATTCAAATAGTAAACAGTATCAACAGATTCCCAGAGAGGGACCACTTGCACATTCTTCTGTTGCCAGACCAGCATGCTGTGGTGCAGATTTGCTGTCTTCAGCTACTTCCATGCTGCTCTGGGGGCCTCAGTAGCTCCTGAGGCTTCTACTCTGATGTTGGGCCTTGCTGGGTCTTGTTACTGGCTGGAAGATTCTTATATTGGAGCTTCTAAATACCTGCCACTGGGTCTTTGTGTGCACCTGCTTCTAGCGCCAGCCATGCATCCTCGGCCTTTGGCGCTCTCTTGCAAACACAATAACCAGGCCTCCTCTGCTGGGGTGGGGTGGGGTGGGGAGATATTCAGGTATCTTTTGCCAGACATAAGCTAATATTTTCAGCTCCCTTGAAAAGCCTCTTGACCAGAAGCATCAGTTGCGTGAGTAATATTAAGGCATCTGCCCTCCATGGAGAGGTGTGCAGGATTTTTTTTTTAGCATTTTAGGCAAGTCTCCTGATGAAGGTACTTAGCTCATATTCACTGGGAAGGGCAAGCTCACCACTGGTGACTCTTGCTATCTTCAGTGTTTCAGCTCTTATGGATCTAGGAGTCACAGTCCAAAGAATGTGCTCTGATCCAGGTTCTTGTCCTTGAAAGTGATGAGGCCCCTCTGACCATCTGTACATTTAGTTCTTTTAAGCCTAGCAGGATAGAAAATTTGACCAATTCCTTTGGTATATTATAGTCACCTTATTTGAGTACTCACAGGAATCTGCTTAGTCCCCCTAAAAACACATTATTCCCTTAATCCCAGTTGATAACTGCAAGAGTTACAAGAATCTAGCTAAGACATTATAACCACAGATCCTGAGTAGAGTGGGAGAAAATGTTGGGAAAAAATACTAAAAATCACCAAGAAAAGTTTAGGCATAGAGATCTGTTAGCGACTGCTGGCAGAATTCATGAGACTTTGGCTCTTAGATATTCTTCAAGTTTGAAACTGAAATTATTTTGTGACTCAAACTTCAGTCCAATGAGGGGCAACCCTATAAAGTAATCCATAACATCCCGTGGGTACAAGTTCTTAGAATGCTCAGCCAAATGAGATCAAAAGGCAGCTATTTGCTCTGGTTAAAACTCAAAAAGTAGAAAAGGACTGGAAAGAAGGATGAAGGAATATGGTCCACACTGGGATGAAGTGGGATGCATGCTGGTTATACTGTGGGGGTTGCAGTAAATGTCCCTAAACAAGATATGTATGAATAATTGAATGGAAACACAATTTGCTCTGTATACTTTCACCCCAATAATTTTTTTTGGAAACCTTACTATCCTGGGTTCTATATGATACTGTGCTACATCCTGTATAGAGAAGAGAAAGGTGCTGAGAGCATGAGTTGCAGATAGAACTCATAAATGGATGAGTGTAGTTAGACTCAACATCTTTTTTTAAAGCATTTTATTATTGGTTTTGTTTTGTTTTTTTCAGTTTTTTGGGGGGCATCACTGCCCTCTAGTGGTGGGAGTAGGAGGCCCAGCCTTTGCTCCTATAGAGCTGGAATTGAACCTCCATCCCAGTGGGCCGCAGTCCCGCGCCCAACCACTACGCCACGGGGGGCTCAGCCCTAGGCTCAACCTATTAATGGTGAGCCTTGGAAATGAATTTGTGAAGGACAAGAGCAAATGATTGGGCAGAGGGGAAGACATTCATGTGTGGTGTTGGCACAGTGTTCAAAATATTGTGATTTCTTAATTTATTTCTTGTGAGATATAATGTTTTGTTGCTGAGTAAGCAGCAAGAAAAAAAATTCACATGAAGTCAACTGAGACTCACAGTGACCCTCTGTAGGGTTTCTGAGGCTCATCTTTCTCCTGAGGAGTGACTAATGGGCTTAAACTGCTGACTTTCTGGTTAGCATTCTAATGCAGAAAGGAACTACCTGTGGCGTAGAGAGGCATTAAGCTAAATATGTACCTCTATGCAGTTCTCTGAGTGGCACAAAAGGCTTGTGATTGGTTTTGATCTCAAGAGTGGCACTTCAAGTCCACCTAGTGACACCATGGAATGGAAGCCAGGAAGTTATCGTCCTTAAAGATTACAGTCAAGAAAACCCTATAGAAAAGTTCTACTGTGTAACATAAAATGTCTACATTAGTCAGGATTGACTTAATGAATGCCTGTGACCAAATAGCAAAGGGCTTATTTGGTCCTTATAGATTTTGTGCCTAGCCAAGAGCAGGAGTGCACATGAATAGAGATATTGACTAGAAGTGGGGAACATTGTTGATAGAGGGAAGTGGAGAGAGAGGCTAAATTTCATTTTGTGCATTTTCACTTGGTAGCTTAATGATATTTAGCAATGGACAAAACATCCTTGTGCTTCAGTTTCACAGCTATCATGTGGGATATCCACCTCCTGGGATGGCTGTGAGAATCAAATAAGATATGCATGTACCTCAGGGCTTCTTATGTAGTAGGTATCCAAGAACTGTTGGCTATAAGAACAATGATTGACTCTATTTACAATCTGAGTTCCTCTGGTGGTTCTGTGCGAAGAGCTTTGAGTTGCTAACTACAAGTTTTATAGTTCAAACCCGCCAGGGAAGTTATCTGCTCTCATAGAATATGTACAGCCTTAGAAACCCTAAATAACAATTATAGTCTGTCCCATAGGATCACTATGAGACAGAATCAACTCTATGAAAATGATTTTACACTAAGAAACATGATGTCATGCAAGCAACCTTTGAAACTCCTCATTGCAAAATTATTTCCACAAGTAAAAGTACACTGAGAATATATAGAACCCGATTCATATGTTTCCTTCTGGAAAAAAGACAAACATGCTCACACAGTGCTTGTCTTGATTTTACTCAAAGGTTGTCTGTTCCGAAATAGACAGCTGTACCAACCAACATAACATAAAGGAAAATGTGTGAGTTAGGTATTTAATGATAGGTAGCCACATGAGAGATGCTCATTGCTACCTTAAGTATAAATTAATCAGCCTCTTAAAAGAAACAACTTCTAGCAAAATAATAGGTTTTTAACTGAAATGGCAGTTTCATCTAAAAATGGTTGTCCTCTGAACAGATCTAGAGGTACATCTTGGATCCTGAATTCTACTTCAGTAAAGAATTGATGTACTGCATTTTCTATCTAAATTGAGAAGAAGAATGAACCCAACTATTCATTAAATTCTCAAATATACTTGTCTTGTGGGTAGTAATTACTTTTCTGACCAAAGTGTTCATGCCTTCATTTATAATCATTAATACTGTCCGTGAACAAGAGTTTGGTTGGTTTGTTAGTTTTCACAAACATGAGGGAGTGTTACTCTTGGAAGTAGGCACCAACTCTCATTTAATTCTCATATTTTGTGGATATGCAGTAATCATAACAAACACTAACAGTACTTTCAACATGCCAACCATTATTCTAAGCAATTTACATTCATTTACACATATAATTTTCCTTCCAGCTCCCTTATTTTGTCATAAGAGGAGTCTTAGGCCATGAAAAATAAATGACTTGCTCAAGGTCTCACAGTTAGTCATGAACTGGCATTCCAGGATTTCTGACTCTGTAATTTGTGCACTTAAAATAATACATTGCATTGTCTTAACAAAACACAGGCTTTAGAGGATTTCCATAGTCCCTATTTAATCAACTTTTCCTGCAGTCTCAGATATTCATATAACCTTGCCTTTCCAGAAGTACTGATTGTGTTTCTCAGTAGTCTCTTCCCACAGTATCATGTGTGAATTAAAAAGAGATAACCAACATTTTTAATTCTACTTGCAAAATAATACAGTACAATGTTACTTGAAACTACTGCTTCAACTAAAAGCCTGTTATTTTTCCCAAGGTGTCTGGGAATTGAGATTTTTTGAGGGGGAGAATACATAGCATCCATTTCCCCTATCCAAGTTCTAAAGTAATTGAGTTAGAAAGCAGATGGGGTATCAAACTCCATTCGTGCCACTCCATGGTGCCTCTAAGTGGATTTAAAGTGTCAACCTTTAGGTTATTACTGTTATTTACAATAAAATCTAGCTTGGAGGTGATAGCATAGTGTGAGGGCTAACAAGACTCACTAAATCCTAGGATCAGCTCCTACTTATGATAGACACTGGACTACCACAGATTTATCCTGCAATGGCAAAGCTTTCAACAATAAAATTAGAGTTTAGCCAAACAAGTGTTCTCAAATGGCTGGCTCCAGTGAAGAGGAGGTAGGAGCCAAGTTAAGTCTATTTCAGTTATTCTCCCTCAAATATATTAATCAATTAACATATCTGTTTGGGAGCAACTAGTAAAATAGAGAGCAATCAGGAGTGTTTTGAAAAACTCTCCTTTTGGAAACAAGGGGTGGAGAAGAATGATCCTCTCTATCTCTGGGGAACGTCTCATGATCAGTGCTTTGGGAGATACTTGTCACAGTTTTTCCTTTCAGTTTACAGAAAACCCAAATCAAAAGCCTGCTTCCATAGCACCCATATATAGATTTTCTAAGTCTACACATCATGGGATGTACAGAAAACCACATCTTTGTCTAAAGGAGTGGATGGTGGGTTTGAACTGTTGTACTTCTAATTTAAAGCACAACACATAAACCACTATCCCTAAAGCAGATGGATATTATCTCATCCATGCTCGTTGGATGACTCTGAATCTGTTACATATCTGCTGGGGAGTCATTTTGGCACCGCTAAAATCTATTAAAGTCACCTCTCAAGGAGAACAATATCAACAGACAGCAATTGGGTCATTCTACTAAAGAACCTACTCTGCTCCATTCCTATGTTTGCCTCTTCCTCCCCACAGTCTTTTCATTCTATACATCATGGAGGCAGTGTGACAGCCTCAAACATATTTGTGGTGCAGTTTTAGTTTCACCACTTCTGAGTTACTTGACCTCGAGCAGCTTACTTTTTTTTTTTGTGGTCATCACTTCCTCCTGGAAAACTCTTTTTTTGTGGGAATCACTGCTCTCTGGTGGGAGTAGGAGACCCAGTCTTGCTCCTGGAGAACTGCTGCTGAATATGAGCCGCCAACCTTGTGGGCCGCAGTCACACACACAACCACTACGCCACCGGGGCTCAGCCGAACCGCTTACTTTTCTAGGCCCCAGTTCTCTCATCTGGAAAATGGATTTCAAATCACAAATTGGTTCAATAAGTTATTGATATATGAAGTGGTTTAAATGATACTTATCTTCTACTAAAGAGCCATAGTAGTGTAGTAGGATACGTGGTTGGCTGCTAACCTCAATGTCAGAAGTTTGAACTTTCAACACATCCTCTGGAGAAAGGTGAAGCTTTCTGAGCTTGTAAATATTTACAAACTATGAACTGGCTATGAATTGGTATGATTCATATTTAAGTTCAGGGGGAAGCTAAATAAAATTAAAACAAGCACATGAGAGCTTAAATATATTGCACCTGAATTTTTGAATTATTCAAGGAGAAACTTGTTGCCTTGAATGCTAATGACAAAAGATGATCTCTGGTAGGATATCAAGAATATGACATATGAAGAAACAATGGTCATCAAAAGATAGTAAAGAAAGAAAGAAAAGATCAAAGTGGGTATCAGAAGAGACTCTGAAAATTGCTCTTCATCATAGAATATGTAAAACAAATAGAAGATATTATGAAGTCAAATATCTGAATAGAAAAATTTAAAGGGCAGCTTGAGAAGACTAAGTCAAATATAATGAAATGTGCAAAGACCTACAGTTAGAAAACCAAAAAGGAAGGATATCCTCAGCATATCATTAACTGAAAGAATTGAAGAAAAACTTCAAGCCTCCAGTTGCAATATTGAAAGTTTCTAAGGACAAAATATTGAATGATGCAAGAAGCATCAAATGTAGATAAAAAATAGTCATTGTACCAAAAGGAACTAGTTGATGGTCATCTATTTTCAAGAGATAATATATACAAAAGAACCAAAGGTACTGAAGGAAGTATTTCAAGCTACACTGAAAGCATTAGCTACAAACAAGGTTCCAGGAATTGATGGAATCGCAACAGAAATGTTTCAACAACCTGACAGAGCAATGGAAGCCCTTGTCTGTGCCAAGAAATTCTAAAGGCAGCAACTTGGTCAAGTGACTAGAAGTGATCCATAGATGTACCCATTGTGAAGAAAGGTGAACCACCTTTCTAAAGTCCTAAATATCACTTGCAAGGGGAATTTTGCTGGACATCATCCAACAACAGTTGCAACAGTATACTGACAGGAAGCTACCAAAGGTTCTGGCTGAATTCAAAGAGGATGTGGAACAAGGGATATCATTGTTGAAATCATATGGATCTTGACTGAAAGCAGAGAAAAACTTGTGTTTCATCAACTATTCCACTTGTAGATCATGAAAAACTATGGATAGTCTTGTGAAGAATGAGAATTACAGAGCATTTCATTGTGTTCATTTGGAACCTATGCATGAACCAAAAAACATATGCATGAAAACAAGGGCACACTGCATGGTTGGCAATTAGGAAAGATGTGTTTCAGGGTTGTATCCCTTTATAGTTATTCAAGCCATCAGAAAAAATGGATTAAATGAATAAGAATGAGGGATCACAATTGTAGGAAGGTTTATTCACAACCTGTAATATGCAGATTATAGACTCCAGTGTGGATTATAACCCCATGGAAAGGAAACAAAAACCCTCAAAACTGGACCGATTGGTTAATCTTGATAAACGGAGAAAAGGTTGACATCAAGGAACCAAAATCAATTCTCATAAACTCAACAGTTAAAAGATCAGACAACATATCACATTAGTTGAATCTTTTACACAAAACCTCTTTAAAGTGTTGAAAAGCCAAGATGTTCCTTTGAGGACTGAGGCACCTGAAGCAAGTCATGGTATGTTAATTATCACTGATTCCTGTAAAATTTGGACATTGAATAAAGAAGACCAAAGAAAGATGACTGCATTTGAACTCTGTTGTTGGAGAAGAATATTGAAAGTATTGCCAAAAGAATGAACAGATCTTTCTTGGAAGCAGTACAGTCAGAATATGCCTTAGAGGCAAGGATGGCAAGGAATTACCCCAAGTACTTCGTGTATGTTGCCAGGGAAGACCAGTCCCTGGAGAAACACATCATGCTCTGTGAAGCAAAGAGGTGATGAAAAAGGGGACTGTCCTTGACAAGCTGGAATAACACCATTTGAGCATCAATGAGCTCATACTCATTGAACAATGAGTGAGAATGGCTCAAAATCAGGTAATGTTTCCTTCTGCTCTGCATAGTGACTCTGTAAATCTGAACCATCTTGACAGCATCTAGCAACAACACTACAACTACCACCACCACAACGATGGATTGGATTCCCTTGTAGACAATTCTTAGTTTATGACAGCTCTTACTGCTCCTGCATGGTCCTCCTCCTGGAAGACCCACTCCATGACTAACCCAAAGCCTACACTTTCTAAAAAATGAATTAACTATATAGTGGTGATGGTTGCACAACATTGTGAGTGTATGAAATACCACTGAAGTGTACTCTTTAAAACAATGAAACTGAAGAACTATATGTTATATACAGTCAATGAATGAACTCAGATAACCAAAGGAGTTAACCCAGACCTCCTCTGCACCCTCTAAGGGTATACTTTCATTCCCTTTTCGGAGCTCCTGCACTTAAAATATGGAGCAGACAATTGTATATGATTACTTAATGGATGGTGTCATTCTGTGATTATTTTACGTTTGTCTCCACAGCTAGACAAAAGGTGGGCTCTTTAGGAAGAGGATGCGCTTCCCTTTTTTCCTCAAAATAACATGATGTACCTAAAAGCACATACGAGAGTGCACAGCGGGATGGCATTATCTTAGTAGCTCAAAATATTTTTTCTTTCTTCTCTTTTCTTCTCTCCTCTTTCCATTTCTGCTTTCTGTCCCTTTTATCTACTTAAGTACATAGAGCAATGCTGAAGTCCCAAGAAATGCATAATAATATCTGCATTTTAGATCTATTTTATGTGATGTGAAAACATAATAGGAAACTCTGTCCTTCCCAAACTGGCGATCCTGCTTGTCACATAGCTATTGTTCATCCAAAGAGATCACTAAGCAGCAACCACAGTAGGCTAAGCTGAATTTGATAATGTACGTGACATCCTCCTGTGGCTTCCTGCAAATATCCTGAAATGACTGCCGTGGTATAAATTACCTGCAATAGCTTATCCATAGTATCTTTTCCCCTGTATTTTTTCAGTACATCATTTTTCCCTTTTGTTTGTGACATGCCAAGCCGTCCGGTCTGACTTTTAGCAACTCGATGTGTAACAGAACAAAACACTGCCAAGACAGCACGATCCTCACCACCATAGTTAAGTTTGAGCCCCATTGTTGCAGCCACTGTATCAATTCATCTGATTGAATGTCTTCCTCATTTTTGCTGACCCACTGCCAATGTCTATTCAGCCCCATAGAGTTCCAAGAATTGTCCAATTTCCAGAAATTGTTGATTCTTTGGGAGTAAGCAGACTTCTACTGTTATCATGAAGCATCTGGTGATTTTGAACTACCATCCTTAAAATCAGTACCCCAGGACCTAATCCACAGGCCTACCAGGACTCAGTTCCTTTTCCTGACTTCCTTCTGTACAGTTTGTAAATCATCAGTACTTTTGTAAATGGTTGGACCCTGACAGTGTGTCAGTCAATGTTTTTCTCATAGAAACCATGGTAGTTACATAATGTGTATCCACTTGGAGATATATAATAATCCAGGGGTGGTTTAAGCTGTGAATCAGGACACAGCCCTATGGGGACTCCTTGTGGGTGTGACCATTTCATTAGGGCACCCATGAGAACCCCCCACCTCTACTCCTCTATGCTTTCACCTTCTTGCCACAAGACACTGGGTATGTGACCAACACCATTGGATCCACAAAACTGTGCACACACCAGTCTGTGATATTCCTGCATCCTGTAGGTTTGCTACGGCTGCATGAATATTTAGGAGAACCTATGGACTAATATCAGATTTTTGCACTTGAGATAGACTGGGCTGAGTTGTTTTCTTGATATGTAATTACTTCTTGACATAAAACTCCTTACACATATCTGGAATCACTGACTGTTTCTCTAGTCAATCTGGTCTAATACAGAAACCTTCAGTTTTGTAATTTGAGGCTTGACGTTTTTCTTTAGCTTTTTTTGGGGGGGGGTTGAGAAATGCTGAGCATATTCTTCTCCTTTTTCTAATTCCAGTTATTTGCAAACATCATTCTAATATGTTACCTGTCTTCTGATACTTCCCTTTGTAAGCTGCTGAACACTTCACCATTTTTTTTCCATTCTCTTTAGATATTCAGCATTCAAGTCAAATTTTCAGAGTCTCTTCTAACATCCATTTTGGATTTTGGTTTCTTTCTGTCTTTTAATGATCTTACTTCTTGGATTTCATCTCATAAATATTTTAGTTTTTGATCAGTAGTGTTCAACGTGGCAAATCTATTCCTGAGATGGTCTCTAATTTCAGGTGGGATATAACCAAAGTCATACTTTTGTGGGCTTCTTTTAAAGTTCTTCAGCTTCAATTTGAACTTTCATATAAACAATTAGTGTTCTGCTTTACAGCTGGTCCCTGCCCTTATTTTGACTTATCGAGCTTCTCTATCATCTCTTCAGACAGATGAGTTGATTTGATCCCTGCATATTCCGTCAGGTGAAGTCCACATATATAGTTTAATTTTGTTGTGCAGAAAGTTTTTATAATGAAGAAATTGTTGGTCTTGTAAAATTCTATCATGTATTCTCCAACTTCAGATCTAACACTAAAACCATATTTTCCAACTACTGATTCTTACCTTTGTTTCTAATGTTTGCATTTCTATCACTAGTAATTATCAATGCATTTTGTGTGCATAGTTGGTCAATTTCTGACTGAAGACCTTTGCAAAAATCTCCCATGTCATTATATTAGGCATAAGTGGTTAGTATATAAATTTACCAGTGTAGTTATATATTGGACTGCTAACCACAAGGTCAGCAGTCTGAATCCACTGGTGGCTTTGCAGGAGGAAGATTGAGCTTCTACTCCTGTCACTCATTACAGTCATGGGAGCAGTTCTGTCAGGTCACTATGATCCAGAATCCACTTGATAGCAGTGAGCTATGTAAGCTTGAGTAATAGTCAGAGTAAGTTATCTTTCTTATATGAATATGAATATTATCCCTTTAGTGACAGTATTGTACTTCAGGACAGATCTTCAAAGGTTCTTTTTGATGATGAATGCAAGACTCTTTTCCTTCAACTTCTCTTTTCTGTAATAATAACATATGATAGTCTGATTCAATATTACAAATGCATAGGGCTTTTTTTGCATTATGGTTCACTTTGATGACTTCCAATTTTTGTAGATTCAAGATTTTACATTCTATGTTCTGGTTATTAATGAAAGTTTCTGGCTGATTCTTTTATTTTTATATATGGCACATCATCAAATAAAGATCCCCAAAGTTTTGTTTTATCTACACACTCTACTCTAAGAAAGTTTCTCTTTCCAGTTGTATTTTCAATACCTTCCAACTGCAGGAGCTCATTTTCCAGCTCTATGTAATGTATGCATAAGGATGTTACCCCCCCCCGTCACTTTTTTTAACAAGATATAAATATCCAGGTCATCCTTCTTAATCTGACTTGGTCTGGATTGTCTGTTCTAATCTACTCACTATGGGTGATTTGGCTATTATTTGAATATACCAGGCCATAGCATCTAATACCATACCAACACAAGTCACCACAATGGGAGAAATTAGGAGAATGGTGAAAATCTTTTCAATGATCAATTATATCTGCATTTATTCTAGATCAAAATCTAAGCTGGACTCTTCTTAATTTTTAGAGTATGTTTACTTATTTTACTGGCATATAATTAACATCTCACACAGTTAAATTGTTTAAACCTATTTTTTAAAGTTGTGCAATCATGACTGAAATACATTTTAGAGCATACCTTCTTTATTGTGCTTATTATTATTACTGATCATTTCTCATAATCTCCCCTGCTAAAACCACAAGAAAATATTAATGCAACTACTATCTATATAGAATTACCTATTTTGGGTTTCATATGGAGAAAATATTCAAAGATAACAAAATAATAAAATTAGAACAAATTAAAATTGGAGAACAAATGACAAGTGTTACATTCATCTATTTTCCACTTCACTCCGACAGCAAGGCTACATACATCCCTAATCAAGTGGACATTTTGGGCTTTCACTGTCATACATAGGTTTCTGCAAGCTGTTTGTTCAGAATTTAAGTACTAATAATACTCCTTTTTCCAGTCTTGGATTTTATTATTTATAATCCTTGGATCCCAATATATGGTGTCCTTTCTCTGTGTCGACTTAGCTGTCACCTCACTGAGATGGTTGCTTGTTTTAGAACAAGCTTTTAAGACCTCAAATGCTATTATTTCTGACAGACGAGTAGAATATGATTTCTTCACCACACTTTGCTCTAATACTCATATCTTCAGTCATCTTCTAAAGAGGGTAGATATGAAGTCCATGTCATAAAACTAATTGTTTGTAGATTATGGCTACAATTAAGTGTAAGCTCAATATCCATGCATGTATATGGTTTACATCTGCCCGAGGTCCGCATTGGAGGCATCATTATTCTTTCATTGGTGAACATTATCAATCATACCCATGAGACATATGGCAATTATGGTCTATTGATAGTGTCATTAATTCAGTCATGTTATAGAATTTCAAATACTATTTAGAAAAGGAAGGTATACATGGGTAGAACAAGTTTGTAGACCAAAATACTTGGATTTCAGACTTGTAGAGATTATCAACTCGATCGAACACAGCACAAACAATGCAAGTTGGAGATAAGGCAAAACTTTAAATAATGCTTCTTCACAAAGAACTGTTAAACTAAAACCTATCATAAAAAGCAATGAACATGAAAATAGTAAATATATAGCCTTCCCAAGCTGCCATCAATGAGCACCATCAAAATTGGAGACAACAACCAAAGTCCAATGACTTCTGATTAGTTAGGATCACAGTCATCTACTTCTCACTCTAGAGTAGTTTTCCCTAAGTCCAAGGGAGTATTTCATTTTTTTTAAATCAACTGCCGGTGAGTTTGAGGGATAGCCTAACTCACTTATTGGGGTCTCCAAATAATGCCCTTCTCCATCTGAATTCTTTGTAGAATTTTCAAAGCTTACTTAAAGCTTCATGTGACTATGTTAGGCACCCAGCATAGCCAAAACACTTTTGCAAATGAAAAATAAATTTGGAGGGCTCACCAATCCTAATTTCAAATTTTGCTGTAAAGATATAATTATCAAGACTGAGTATTACTGGCATAAAAAATGACAATGTAGATCAATGAAATAGAATTGAGTATCTAGAAGTAAACTGATACATCTTTGGTCCAAGAAATGTCAAGAGTGCCAAACAAATTGGATGGGAATTTATTAATTAGACTGGATCTTCATACAGAAAAGAATGATAGTAGACAGTGACCCCACATCATACATAAAACTCAACTAAAATGAAACATAAACTTAAAAATGAGAACTATAGATATAAACTCTTAGAAATAATATTGAAGAAATGCCATATAATGTTGTATATGGCAATGTTTTCTTATACATGGCAAAGCATTAGTAACACTTTTTAAAATTATACTGACCATCATAGAAATGTAAAGCTTTTGTACCTCAAAGGAAAGCACCAAGAAAATGAAAAAGTGAACTCATTAAAGAGTAGAAAAGAATTGAAATTCATATATCTAGTAATGTGTTTGGATCTAGAAATATATAAACAATTCTTATAAGTCAATAAGCACAATGGTGAAAAATATATAGAAAATGTACAAAGGGCTTAAGTAGACTTTTCTCCCAAGAAGGTCAGAAAATGACCAGGAAGAACATGAAAAGATACTCAATATGCTTAGTTGTTAGTGAAATGTCAAACAAAACCACATTTAGCTTCCAAGTTATACCTACTGTGATCGCTATAATAAATGAAAAAGAATAATAGAGAACTGAATATAAATGTTGTAAGGATATGAAGAAGTTGATATATTTATAAATTTCTGCTATAGTTGTAAAATGTACCATTATTGTAGAAAATAACTCCTCCAAAGGTAAAACATTGAACTAACATAAACCCACTGCTATAGACCTGAATCTGACTCACAGCAACCATTTAAGAAAGAGGAGAACTTCTCCAGTGTTTCTCAGCAGTGAATCTTGATGGTGGCAGACAGTGGCATCTTTCTTCCATCGAGCGACTGGTGGACTTCTATCACCTACCCAGTGGTTAACAACCCAAACCAAAGTAACTGTCATCAAACCAATGCTGACTCATAGTTGCCCTAAGAGACAGGGTGGGAATTCCTCTGTGACTTTCTGAGATTGTTACACTTTATGGGTCCAACCCGCTATGCTACCACAGACCCTAACAGTCCATATGTCATCCAGGTATTTAACTCTCAGGTATATAACCCAAAGCTTAAAAGCCTGCATTCAAACTGACAATTGTACAAAAGATCATTGAAGTGTTATTTACAATGTCCCAAACAGGCACATGTCCATTAGCAGATTAAAAGTAAACAAAAATGGATATAAAAATACAATTGAATATTATTCAGCCACTAAAAAGGAATAAGTATTGATAAGTGCTGGAACTTGAATGGATCTTGAAAGCTTACCAACTGAAAGAAGTCAGACATAGAAGATCACATATTGTTTGATCCAATATATGTCTGCCTCCATATTCATATGTGGGCCCCTGCCCTAGTGGCACTGTTAGGTAAGCATTAGACTACTGAGAGGTCAGTGGTTCAAACAACAGCTGCTCCCATAAAGGTTTATTAGTTTTATCATCTCAGAAACACTATATAGAATCACTATGAGTTGGAATTGACCTGATGGTATTGTGTGTGTGCATTTAACACAATTGTTGTAAGTTGATTCTACCTATGACCAGATTAAAACTACACTCCGTAGGGTTGTCAGTGGCACTGCCTTTTTGGAAGCAGATCCATCTGGGTTTACTCCAGAATCACCTCTGCTTGGATTCTAGCAACCAATCTGTGTGGTTATTGACACTTCCTTAATAATGTATGCCACCCAGAGACTTCATTAGATATGCAAAAGCAGTTGAGTATATAGATGTGAACATAGAGCAGTACTGTCCCAAGGCCAGGGGGTGGAGTGGGGTATATCTTGGCGATGATGATTAAAATATGTTATTGTTGTTAGGGGCTGTGGAGTCAATCCTGGCTCAAAGTACTTCCCAGTCCTGTACCATCCCCACAATCTTTCCTATGCTTGAGCCCATACTTACACTCAAACTAAAGTATAAATATGAAATAAGTATAAAATAATTTTGAGGTGATGAAAATTTTCTAAAATTGATTGTGATGATTGATATGCAAATCTGCGAATCTAATAAGAGCCAGTGGAGTGTACACTATCAGTAGGTGAATTGTATGCTATGTGAATTATATTTTCATAAAGTTGCTACCCCAAACAACAGTATATGTGGAATAAGTGATATTATTGTTATTATTTCTGTGGAAAAAATCAGAAGCTTTAGCAATGAAGCCTGAGCATATGTACTTATAAAACAACAACAAAAAAAAACACCCGTTTTCCAGGAGTTTCCAATAGTCTATTTGCCAAGCATAGATGAGAACCACACCATGACTCAAATGGCACAATGAATGGATGGATGGATAATGGGGTCAACTCTGCTCCTGTTCGCTGGCTATGAAGCATGGGCAGTCACTGTGTTTGGAGCAGACCAGAAGACATCAATTGTATTTGGAGTTCCAACTATTTCTCAGACCCACCCCCTCCCCCAAGGTTATGTACTTGCACTCACCTGATGGATCATTGTGCAAGTGACACTGGACTGAAGAGACAGAACATGCATCAAGGGATTAGAGCTTCTTTAAAGGCAGGAGCTCTGTTAACACAAAGCACAATATTATTGCATTTTCTTGAGCTGTTTGAATTTCCACATACCATCTGCCTGTTATTTTTACAAGTTCCTGCTGTCTGAATTTGAAGGCATAATTGTGATATTGTTCCTCAGAATTATTACTGTATTGTCTATGTAGTGGTTATTTTTCTCCTACTTAGCAGAGGTTTTCCCCCTCCAAAGGAAGGCTCCATGAGTCAATCAAATCTCTATAAATGAGGGTTCTCAAAGACTATCCTTAGAGAGCACAAGGTGGTTTGACTGTCAAAGTTAATGAGCTAATGTTTTGCTCATCAACCCAAGCTTACAACATAATTTAATCGAGATAATCGAAATACCAAGTAAAATCAAGTATACTGTATTTTGAGCCATTTCTAGTCTGCATTCTCTTTCATTCAGCAGGTTTCATGGGTAATGCTTCCTCACTCTTTTATTGCTTAACCACAGCAAATATATTGGAACAAGTACACTGAACATATTCACCCAGAAATCTGCCATCACACATTGCCTCTATAGATTTGCTATAATACATCATATAGTATGTGGTTTTAAAAATCATATAATGGTTAAGCATTGCATCAACAAATTACAGCTAAGACACTGGGTAGCTTTCCTAAACCTGGGTTCAGTGTGACTCCTCTGGCAAGAACTGTCATGATGTGATTGTTAGATATTGGGTTTGAAACCACTAGCAGCTCTGTGAGAGAAAGACTGGAATTTTTTCTTCCATAAATAGTAATAGTCTCATATTTTGACAAAAAAAGAATAATTTATAAATTATCAAGGGTCTAGGAGAGAGGAGGAAGTGGGAAGGGAGGGGGGAAATCAGGAGCTGATACCAAGGACTCAAGTAGAAAGCAAATGTTTTGAGACTGATGATGGAAATAAGTGTACAAATGTGTTTGACACAAAAGATGTATGTATGGATTGTGATGAGTTGTATGACCCCCTCCAAAAAATATGTAAGTGCTGACACAAAGTATGCATGTATATATTATAATTAGATTAGTATGAGTCCCCAATAAAATGGCTTTTTAAAGAAAATCTAAGAAATACACTCTTGGAAACCCACAGGGGTGACTATGAATCAGCATAGACTAGATGGCAGTGAGTTTGATTAAAAAAACTAACAGCACTTCACATGGAGACACTACAGGCAAGAATAGTCCTCGACAGAAATCTCAGAGCTCTGCACAGGCCCTGGAACAACATGAAACCCTCCTTTCTGCAAGGTGTTCCCTACTTTGTTGTATGGGATTTCATAGCAAACACCCTATGGCATCATCTGTTGCTTGAGACCCTCACTTTGCTCAGTGAGACTTTTGGCTCTAATACTCAAATTTCACTCATTGGTGCCTTTAAGTTTTATCAATGCATCCTCTTACAATATTCATGACTCATTTTGCATCTGTTCAGGTTAAAATTGGAGGTTTGCAGGTCATAGTGACTTTATTTATTGGCTGAAATTTTCACTTACATCCACACATTCCTTTCTGTGCCAACCTCTGACACTGTAGAGTAGTGCCTTAGGGCACCCTGGTTAAGTGCTCAGCATCTAACCAAAAGGTATGTAGTTCAAACCCACCAGTCCCTTTGAGGGACAAAGAAGAGCTAGTCTGCTTCTCTAATGAGTTACAGCCTTGGAAACCTGATGAGGTATTTCTACTCTGTCCTAAAATGGTGCTAAGAGTCAGAATCGACATTAGAGTAACAGGTGTTCACTGTAGTAAATCATGTAGATATTACACTGCACTGACAGATGCAAAGTAGAAAATGACAATTAAAAATAATCTTCTATTCAACCACCTAACATGAATTTAGAGACCTTCTCAAGAATAGGCTTGATTCATGGCACATTGAGGGATGAACATAAGATGAATTGTGGCAATGATCAAGGCTATTCTATATGGGGAAATCAAAAGATAATCTTTAAAAAGGCAGTAGAACAATCAAAGACCAATCCGGATGCCATAAATCACTCTGAAACCTGGTTTTAGCAGAGGTACAGCAAATGACATGGGGGGCATATGTGACTTCCCTATTGACAAACGGCAGGGGCCAGACATACCTCCACTCTTCATCTCTGCTTACCCTTTTCTGACACCAACCTCACTGCACTCTACATCTGTGCTGGATTTGAGAATTTGTTGCAAAGGCCACACAAAATTCATACACAATGCTTATGATTAAGGAGGTTTATGAGGAGAGTTAACAGGTAACTAACTATAAGCCAGGGTGAAAACAAAGTAAGGATACAGTCACTGGTCCACAGTAATACTTCTTCTCAGCAAGCAGTGAATTCTGTCTTCAGTTGTCAGCCTCGCTGCCATGCAGTCCCTTGGTTTCTGCCTTCCTGGACTAGGAAACTCGTCTGTGACTCCATCTCACAGTCCCACCATTTCTGCACTGCTCTTCTTACTCTGTCCCATAGTATCTTTGCTACAGTCTCTGGTGCCTACATTCTCAGTCTCTGCTACTTCAGACAGACCTAGAACTTGCTCTTATGATAAGGTGGCCATTCTGCTTTTTAAGAATGTAACAAAGTTCCACTGTATTTCAAAATTAAAATCAATATATTGCAATACTATTTTTGCATTATGTGAAAATTTTTGTTGCCCTATATAGACCAAATTTTTAAATAAGAACCCCTCCCACCCTGGTCAATGATGTCCTGCTTAAAATCTGGTCACTTTATCTTATGATGGCCTTGGGCTTTCTCTCTGTCTGACACAATTCTTATACACAGAGGAAAAGCTTCCATGAATGTGTGGCTTTTGTCTTAGCAGGCCATATGCCCTTAAGTCACACTCTTTAGTAGAGTCTAAGGATACATTCTACCTTAATCTGAGATAATACCCTCCAAAAGGAGATTATAGCCACAAGCAGAGAGTCCAGAATTATAATACATCACATATGGAATTATGGCTAGAAGGGTCACATTAATTGATTACATCAGGATAAAGTAGCTAAAGTGAATAAAAGCAATGGGAAAATAAACTAGCCAAAGTGATTTCAAAGGGAGTCTCCGGGAGGCAAACTACATATTGTAATGAAATGTGCAAAGAGTTGTTACTAGAAAAGCCAAAAAGGGAGAACACTCAGTAATTTTAATGCTGAGCAGACTAAAGAAAACTTTAAGTCTGAGACTGAAACATTCAAGGATTCAATGGGCAAAATATCGAATGATGCAGGAAGTATAAAAAGAAGATGGAAGGAGTATATAAAATCACTGTTCAAAACATAATTTGTCAACATTCAAACATTTCAAGAGGCAACCAAAAATCAAGCATCAATTGTGTTGATGAATGAAATCCAAGGTGAACTTAAGGCATTGGAGAAAACTAAGACTCCAGAAATTCATGGGATACCAATTGAAATGTTTCATCAAATAGTTATAGACAAGGCACTCACTCATCTATGCCAAGAATTTGGAAGACAGCCAAGTGACCAACCAACTGGAAGAGCTGTATGTGTATTCTCATTCCAAAGAAAAGTGATCCAATGGAAAATGGAAATTATAGAATAGTCTTATTGATACATGAGTTCTGGTTGCATAGTGGTTACTCAGGAGAAAGATGGCACTTCCAAATTCTGTAAAGAGTTATAGACTCAGAAACTCAGTTCTACTCTGTTCAATAGATTGAAATCAACTAGACAGCAGTGAGTAACCATCACACACAAGTAAAATTTCTCACATGGTAATTCAATGACAGATGAAATCATGCATTCATATGGAGTTTTCAGAAATTCAAGCCAGATTCTTAAGAAGATGTGCAATAAGGAATATCATTGTAGATGGATCTTGACTAAAAGCAAAGAGTACCAGACAGATGTTTACTTGTGATTCATTGACTATGAAAATTAATTCAACTTTTAGATCCTAGGAAATTATGGACAACATTGTGAAAAATAGGAATTCCATATTTCTTAATTGTGCTCATATGGGACCTGGAGAAAGAATAAGAAATGGTCATTTGAGCAGAATAAGAGTATACTAAATATTTTAAAATTAGGATGGATGTCAGAGTTGTATCCTTTCACCATACTTATTCAATAGGTATGCTGAACAAATAATCTGAAAAGTTCAATTATATGAAGAACATGGCTTGAGATCAAAAGAAGATGCATTAAAATATTGTATGCAAATGATGGCTTGTTGAAAATGAAGACTTGAAGCACTTACTGATAAGACCATAGACAGTCTTCAATATGTATCACACCTGAACACACAGAAAACAAAAAGTCTCACAACTGGACCTATAAACTTGGAAAATATTGAAGCTATTGAGGATTTCATTTTCCTTGGGTTTAAAATCAATATTCGTGGAAGCAGCAGTTAGGGAATCAAATGATGTCTTGCATTAGGGAAATATGTTTCTAAAGATTACAGTAATAAGTATGTCGTATTGAAGAATAAGACATGTCTGGCCTAAGCAGTGCTATTTTATTCACCTTATATGCATGCAAAAGCTTGACAACAAATAAGAAATTCATCATGTCTTTGAATTATGGTATGAATGCAGAATATTGAATTTGCCATGGACTGTCCAAAGAAGGAAAAAAATCTGTTATGGCAGATGTATAGTCTGACTGGTAGTTGTATGCAAAGATGATATCTCATGTCCTTTGGGTATTTGTTGTGGTTAAATTTTATGTCAGCTTGGCTAGGCTAACATTCTCCATGAGGCCTCATAATCCTCTGTGATTCTATCAACTCCACACTGCGACGTGCTGTGAATAGTCAATGGGTTCTAAGAAGTTTAGGCTGGAGTACAACTTACTCAGGTTACAGTCCTGATGCAATTGAAAAAAAGTTTACTTTGGGGATGGAGCCTACTTCCTTAAAGATAGACACTGCTGACAGCTTCTTTGGGGGCTCTCTGGATCTTTTACCTGACTCGTGAAACTCCAGTTTTTTGTTGACTTTGGCCAGTGGCTTGTCATTTTGCATCTAGATCACAGGAATCATCAATGGCCTGCCTCCTCACCTTGGATTCATTTTTCACCCCAATCACAAGTCTGAAATGCTGACCATGGAGTTATCTACGTCTGCATCCACCATTCTGTGAGAACTCAGAACTGGCCGATTTCTACAACTGGATGAGCCAATTTCTTTTTTTTTAATATAGATTATATTGGGGGCTCTCACAGCTCTTTTAACATTCAATGCATCATTTGTATTAATCACACTTGTACACATGTTGCCACATTCATTTCCAAACATTTTCTATTTGAACTCCCAGCATAAGCTCCTCTTTCTCCCTTTCCTCTAGTTTTTTTTAATTCCAGCTCCCCATATTTCCCCTCCCACTGTTGTCTTCCCCCATAACTCCTAATAACTTACAAATTGCTATTACCTCTTCATATTGAACACTGTCCAATGTGTCACCTCACCCACCCCTCTGCTGTCCACACCCCAGAGAGGAGGTCACATGCAGATCTCTTAAATTAGTTCCCCCTTTCTACTCCACCATCCCTCCACCCTTCCAGTGTCACCAATCCCCCCACTAGTCCCAAGGGATCATCTATCCTAAATTACCCATGTTTCTGACTCCAGTGTACATCCCCTAGTGTAGCTGATCTGTCTGGTAGAATTGGGATCATGATAGTTGGTATATATAATGGTAGTTAGTTTTTCATCTCGAGAGAACCCAGCTTAACATAGATATGTTATCAGGAAAGATCACGCCCTTGAGAAGGACATCCTTGGTCTAATAGGTCAGTGGAAAAGAAGAAGAACCTCAATGGGATGGATTGTTGTGGAGGCTACAGTGATGGGCTCAAAAATGGTCGTGAGGATGACACAGGGCCAGGAAAGTTTGCCCCCAACCCCACTGTAGTTCACAGATGGCTATGAGTTGGAACTGAGTCAGTGGCACCTAGCAGCAGCAACAACAATATCATCATAAACAACTTATGGTCTAAGACCACCTACTATGTAGTTTAGGATCACAACAAAAATGATGAACTGGGAAGTTTGTCTCTCCCAAAACTAAAGTTCAGTGATATGGAGTACTTTGACTTTGTTCAAGGGCTTAAACATCCCAGTGAAAGCACAGATGAAACCTGAAGAAGTCAATTATGCGACAAATGAAAACATTCAAAAAGAAGTATCTCCTCAGCTTGCCATGAAAATATATCAAGTATCATTTGTAATGCTTATAGTTAACAGACCTTCCTATATCATCCAGTCACTCATGGTAACATTTTCAAGAAGGCAAAATATATTTCCTTATCTTCACAGGCATCGAAAATTTTCAGGTTACCATTTCCTTATCCAAGATACTCTAACTGTTGTTTTTCCAGGCCAATTATCACAGAGCTCTGCCTAATATTACTAGGGCTATAAAAGTCTCACTCTTTCGATCTCTCAATCATGTTGCCATTCTTCTATGCCAGTCGTTCACAACCAGGGACACGTTTGTCCTCAAGAGATATCTGCAATGCTTGGGGATATTTTTGATTGTCACAATTAGGGACTGGGGGTGCTACTAACATATTATGGGTAGAGGTCAAGGGCACTGCTAATCATTTGTTACACATCACAGCTCTGTACAACAAAGAGTTATCTGATCCCAGGTTGGAATACTGCCAAAGGTGAGAAACGCTAATACAATCTATGAAGTGCACGTCTATAAGATTAGGTTTGAAGACTGCCAGGTGCTGAGCCTCTTGGTGCCAAACTTCCAGGGGCAGCTCCTTTCTCATCTCTATAATTGGGGTGGAGATGAGATTCTTTGTAACATCCACTATAATTTTGTCAGGAACCTATGGGAGTGGAAAAATTCTCCCCTCCCCATACTTATATAAACTTTTTAGAGATAGCACAGTACTGCAACTTTTTAAAATACCTTAGCGTGGTCTCTGACTCATAATAATACAGGGGGGGTGTTCTAATCCTGTGCCACCCTCACAGTCATCGGCATTCTTACTGTTGTAGCTACTGTGTTAGTCTATCCTATTGAAGGTCTTCCGTTCTTTGTCATAGACCCTCTATGTTATCCAGTACCCTTCCTCAGGCATTGTCTCTCATGATAACATGTCCAAGTGCATGACATGAAGTCCCACCATCCTTGCTTCTAAGAAGCATTGTGTCTGTACTCCATAACAGATATGTTTGTTCTGGCAGAACATGATAAATTCAATATTATTTACCAACATCACAATTCAAGTGCATGTATTTTTCTTCAGTTTGCCTTTTCACTGTCCAACATTTTCATGCATGTGAAGATATTGACAATACCACAGCATTGATCAGATATCCATTAATCATCAAAGTGACATATTGACTTTTTAGCACTTTAAAGAATTCTTTTTCAGCAGATTTGCCCAACATAGTAAAACGTTTTTTGGGTTCCTGACTGCTGTTCCAATGGACTTGCAATGTTAATTCAAGATGAATGATAACAGTTGTTCATCATGTTTTTTTTCCTCTCTCAACATGTTTTTTCTTTATAAGCAATGCTTATTTTTGAGAGAGTGAATGGCAACTGATTATGCTGGTAGCTTGTAAAATGTGGTTGATTAAGCAAAGTTCCATATAGTCAAAGTTGGAAGTAGAAGATTTCAGAGGTTCTCATACCACCCACATACACTCATACCTTTTTGAAATGGGAATAATTGCTCAAAGTCCTTTCGGTTTCCTGTTTTCTATAGTTCAGGATCAATTCTGCCTCCAAGGAGACAGTTGGCAATGACTGGATACATTTTTGGGGGGTCACAACTGGCAGAGGGGTTAGATCTAGGGAGCAGAATCAAAGGATTCTGGTAAACATCCTAGAATGCTTGAGATAAGCTTCTGACAAAGAATTATCGTCTCTAAAATGTTAGTGATGTCATTTTGGTTGAGAAATTGCTCTGTGCCTTCATCTCTAAGACAATATGCCCTGTTTTACAGCCTCAAGGCAAACAGCATACAAAAATACCCCATTTGTTTCAAGATTTTGAGACAATGATTGGCATCTTAAGTTCTAGAATATAAAATACTTGAAGATACAACTCTTAAAGTAAAGGAATACTGTGTCTTCTTGGGTCTTACATCTGCTGCTTGCTGAATCTAGTTCATATCTTGAGGGATCTGGGCCCTATATCCTTTTCTCTGTTCTCAGTGATCTGGTGATGAGTTTGATGATAATTTAATGACTGCTAATGGGATAATAAATGACCACTCAGTCCTCAGTTTCACACTAAATGTGGCTTATGGGAAAGATAATATCTTAATTCAAAGAAGGAAAATTGTGGTTGGTGGTGATGTGGTTATAAAGAGGAAGATCCTTCATGAGAAGGATTGACACAATGCTGCAACAGCAGAGGGGACTTAGACATAAGAACAATACTGGGGATGGTGCAGAGTCCTGTAATGTTTCATTCTGTTGTGCAAGGGCCACGATGAGTCAGGACTGGCTGGACAGCCCCTGAGAACATCAGGAACCACGCACGAAGGCAAGGTGGTGCTGCGGTGTAAGCACTGGACTTTGAAATCTAAGTTAAGCTGCTCTGGCCCACCAGCTTCTCTGAAGGACTGTAAGGAAAACCGTTACTATATGGATTCCTAGTCTCAGAAGCCCTAAGAGGGCACCAAAGGGTTGGAATCAACTCAGTGCCAGCCAGCTTGGGTAACATAATAGTCAATTACTCAGACACTAACTGAAAGGTCAGTGGTTCAAACCCAAGTGACCTTGGGGGAGAGGAAACCTGGAAAGGTGCTTCTATGAAGAGTAAATTGTACAAAACCCTAAGGGCAATGCTACTCTCACATTGGGTAATTATGAGTCAAAAATGGACTTGATGGCAGACAATAGTAAAAGGACGAATTAATTTTGAGTAGGTAAGACAGTTTTCTCACCCCATATTTCTCACTCCATTTCCCATATTGCATTCTGTCTATCAAACGCTTTACCCTTATATGGGATAGAAGAAAAACCTTGGTGTTTTTTACCAGAGAATGGTTGAAATCCTCAGCATGAGCTTGAGGATATGTTTTGCTTAATTTTCCCTGCTTCTATTTTTTTCTTTTTACTGACACATTCAGTATTTGCTTATAACATGATGTTAAGCTAATTGTTTTTTTTTCCCTTTCTTCCTATCTATTTGAATTCACACATGAAACCTGAGAAGGTCTGGATTGAAAGATTGTGTTTCCACAGCTCCAAAACCTGTTTTCACCAAAATATGATGGAATGCTATGCTTGGACAATCAGAGCTGCTAGAATTCGCATATATGATCAAGTTGATGCATGTATTAGCATGAGAAGACTAATTATACTAAAATTTCTATAGTATTTCGCATTACAGGGACTTGTAACTTATCTCTCCTTGCCTCTCTCTCATCAAATAACTTGGAACTTTCTTCCAGAGCTTTCTTGAAACTTTTCTGAGTGTCTATTCTTCATATTGCACCGCTAATGTGCACAGCTGTAGGCTGTGCAAAGAGTAGTTGTGTGTGGGAATATGAATTGAGCTTAAACACATAGACTGAGGTATCCATGTATCCACATAACTTGAAGGCTGCATAAAGAAACTAGGAATGGGAAGCTTCAGGGACTGGGGCAGTTTTTCCTTTCATCCAGTACCTCTGAGTTGCAGCCAACTTAATAGTTATCCTAAAGGACAGGGTAGAAGTGCACCCCGTGTGTTTCCAAAAATGTAACTGTTTACTGGAATAGAAAGCTTGAGCTTTATCCTATGGAGTGTCTAGTAACTTTGAACTGCTGACCTTAGAGATTGCAGTCCAACATATAACCACTATGCCACCAAAATTTCATAAATAATTCTGATGGTGTTTAGACACTCTGCAAACCTTATGAAGGTTTCATTGGGTTGTTATGAAGGCATACTTACCCAGGAAAGAGGACAGAAGATTATTTAGCAGCTTGTTAGTTTAACTTGTTTGATAATGTAGCATTTGTACTCTTGTTCCACCCTTCACAAATGGTATGGGCACGAGTATTTAAAGATATGTGTATCTTGTTAGAGCCAGAATTTCTGAAAAGATTTGCAAGTGGGCTGAGCCCCGGTGGCATAGTGGTTGTGCGCGGGACTGCGGCCCACTGGGATGGAGGTTCAATTCCAGTTCCCAGGAGCAAAGGCTAGGCCCACCACCAGAGGGCAGTGATACCTAAAAATTAAAAAAAAATTTAAAAATTTGCAAGTGATTCTTGGTGACGAAACAGGAAGAGAATGATGTATTGCTATACCTGTGAGGGGCTAAGCTGTGTCTGCTTCTTTGCTACAGTATGAACAATTCCAGAACATGAGTGGTTTAATAAAAAACACTGGACTAGCATCTATGTTTTGGATCTTGACTATGCAACTTGTATACGCTTGGCAAATAACCTAGTCCTTATTTCTCAGCTCTTATCTGTAAAATGGAAAATATATTGATCTATTGTATGAGACACTAAAGTTGCATGTAAAAGTTGGAAATTAAATAAGGAAGACCTGAAGATGAATCAATGCATTTGAATTTATGGGAAGAATATTTTTTGGTTTCTTCATTAAAACATTTTATTGGGGGCTTCTAAAACTCTTATCACAATCTACACATATATCAATTGTGTCAAACACTTTTGTACATTTGTTTCCCTCCTAATTCTCAAAACACTTGCTTTCTGCTTGAGCCCTAGGTATCTGCTCCTCACTTTTCTCCTGCCATCCCCTGTTCTCCCTCCCCTATGAAACCTTGATAATTTATAAATTATTGTTATTTTGTCATATCTCACACCATCTTACATCTCCCGTTAACTCACTTCTCCACTGTTCATTCCCCAGAGAAGAGGCTATATGTAGATCCTTGTAAATCCATTCCCCCTTTCTAGACCACCTTCTCTCCACCCTCCTGGTATTGCCCTTCTCACTACTGCTCCTAAGGGATTCTTCTGTCCTGAATTCCTCATGTTTCCAGTTTCTACCTGTACCAGTGTACATCTTCTGATCTAGCCAGATTTGTAAGGTAGAATTATGATCATGATTTGGGGGTGGGTGTTGGGGGAGGAAGCATTTTAAAACTAGAGGAATGTTGTACGTTTCATTGTTGCTACACTGCCCCCTATCTGGCTCATTGCTGGAGAAAAATATTGAAAATAATATAGACAGCCAAAAGAACAAACAAATCTGTCTTGGAAGAAGTGAAGCCAGAATTCGTCTCACAAATTTTAGGTATGTTTTCAGGAGAGACCAGTTCCTATAGAAAGACATGGTGCTTGGTAAAGTAACAAGGCAGTAAAAGAGAGGATGATCTTTGACAAGATGGACTGACTCAGTAGGTGAATCAGTGGAGTCGAGCATAACAACAATTTTGATGATGGGGCAGCATTCTATTCTCTTCTACATAGACAGGCACATAGGAACCTAAAAATATCTTGGTGGTGTAGTCCAGTGGTAAAATGCTCAGCTGCTACCAAGAAGGTCAGTAGTTCAAACCCACCAGCTGCTCCAAGGAAGAGTGATGAGGCAATTTGCTTCCCTAAAAGTCCTGGCTCAAAAATCAAATGGAACAATCTAGTCTGGAATACTGGGTTGCTATGGGTTGGAATTGACTCAAAGACAAAGTTTTTGTCTGTTTAAAGACCTAAAACTCTCTTGCAAATAGGATATTCCATGTAAGATTTAGAATGTTTACTTATTCCCATCTTACACTAACTGGATTTGGTAGTGAATGTTCTGAGAGAATTCTCTTGCGGGGGAATTTATCCGATATATTGCCTAAGATCCCATATAATATGAAAGAAGTGCTGGTGGCTGAGTGGCTTACATGTTGGGCTTCTAATTGCAAATTCACCAGTTATACCCACCAGCCACTCCATGGAAAAAAAGATGAGGTTGTCTGCTCCTGGAAAGATTTACAATTTTGGAAATCCAAGGGAGAAGTTCTATTCTGTCTATTAGTATCCCTAAAAACTGGAATCTACTTCATGGCAGTGGGTGAACAGGAAAATGGCCACTCTAGAAGATAGTCAAAATGAAAAAAAAAGAGTTATTTTTGGAATGAGTTTGTCAGTAGGGTGAAAGGAAGGCAATGGACATAGGATATGCCTTTTGCTCATTTTTCAGCCTTTCAGGATGTGAGGCAGTCCTGGGTGGGGCAAGCTTTTGCAGTAGGAGTCCATTGGAGGATAACTGCTTGGTGAACTTGGTTTCTATATGTCACGTGCCCTCCTGGTGTCTCTTTTATCTCTTTGGGAATTGTCTTGGGCACAGTAGTGGCGATTATCATTTCAAACTATGAGCCACTTTGGCCTATCTTAGTTTCTTAAGTCCTACACACTTAGGCAGTAGTAACATCTGCTGTGAGAAGCTTGCACATTTGGGTGGCAATTCTAAAGTATTTTCAGGATTCAAGGTTGTTGACTTCAGGCAGTTGTGTTTGATAAGGATAACCAGGAAGAATTTCTGGACATCGTAAAGCATAAAGATTCCCCGAATGATTGCCTCAAAGGTCCAGCTTACTGCATTCAAATAGGTAGGGATTCAGAGCTATTGACAGTTTGGTAATAATGTTCAGGTGACCAAATTTGCATTCACTGTACAGTGAGGGTTAGGACAGTTGGGTTCTAGAAGGAATTTAAGAAGTGGAAATGCTTAGACTGAGATGGATAGATTTAAGTAACTCACTGCAATTGAGCCGGGATGACTCATAGCAACCCTATATAGACTTTCTAGGACTGCAAATCTTAACAGAAGCAGATGAGCTCAACCTTCTCCCACAGAGTAGCTAGAGGGTTTGAACTCCTGGCACTGCACTCAGAAGTCTATTGCTTACAAACAGTACCACCAAGGACATGCTAGTATCAGTGTAGAAGCAAGACAGAACCTTTTCAAGAATTGTACCCAAGAAGCAATAGAGTAGTGTTTTGGTGCTAAAATGATGGGGGATTAAATTAAGGAAATGAAAGTAGGACTATAGTGAAGGAGATTTTTTTTAATGTTTCAGAGATAGACTGAGTAGGACACCATTTTGTTTTGATGGAGAAGTTAAAGGAGATGTTCAAGATGATTTTCCAAGGAGGGGTTCCATGAACAAAAATTGAGACCAATAAAGTCACAATAAGATCGAGTATGATATTCCAAAAAGAAAATCGTCCACTGAATGGGAACATTCAGAGATCTTTGTGCTTTAGGTATTTGGTCGCCAATGATTCCTTCTCTCTGCCTTCATGAGTGAGATTAATACAAATGGAACCAGCTTTCTTGTTCTGGCTTCCTCATGAAATCAACTTTTCCCTAATGAGAACATCACAGTCCAGGATTCCTTTCCCTTAGGGCTTCCCCAGTTACCACAGTGGCCAGTTTGCTTATCAGGTCCATAGTAATGGGATTATAGGGTTCTGTTGATTTTTAAAAATGGCAGTCCTTTGTTTCCAGCTATATGACATAGGGGAATGTGGCTTATAATGAGTGAATATATTGAACTCTTTTTTTTGGGGGGGGGGTAAATCACTCCCCTCTGGTGGTTGTGGGAGCTACCTAGCCTTTCTCCTGGAGAGCCACTGCTGGATTTGAACCACCAAGCCCGTCGACTGCACTCAACAACTACACAACTGGGGTTCAGCCATATTGAACTCTTTTAAAGAAGGAAAATAAAATTTTAAAAACCTGAAATCTTAATGAATTTGCCTGAGATCATAGTAAAGACTCGTTCACTGTCATTGTGTCAATACTGACTCAGTCTAATAGACAAACAAGAACTGCCCCTGTGAGCTTTTGAGACTGTGACTTTATAGGAAAAGAAAATCTCACCTTTATCTCCATATTTAGGAAGAGGTGAAATTATTGTCTATTCCCTCATCTAGACTTCTGTTGCCTCACCATCCCTCATTTCCTTGTTCCTCACAGAATTCTTACTAACCAGCTTCCCTAGTGGATATATATATATATATATATATATATATATATATATATATATATATATATACTGGACTTCAGATCTTTCCTCCTTGGCTTTGTCTCCTTTATCATTGTCTGTGGAGTAATTTTTCCATTACCAGATCCCAGAACAACCTCGGGTTGCTCTTTCTGGCTTTCATGAAACAAATGAAACAAATGGAATGACCGACAGTTGAAATGTATTTACCCCCAACTGACATTCCAGTTTTAAGTGCAGAGGTACATACAGTGTTAATGTAAGCTATCAAATTGTGAGTAAGAACATTAGCCTTAGCGGAATCCTGTAATGAGATGATTAAGATTTAGAAAAGTGAATAAGGGGTGAAGAAGGAAGTATGTGATGGCAGACTGTATATAGGGGTGAAGCCAATGGGGAAAATCTGCTTTATTAATACCATAATTTGAGATTTTAATAATATTAGCAAAAAGAACAGAAGTGCTGTTGGTGTAGTGGGTTATGTATTGGTCACCTAACCCAAAGGTCAGTAGTTCAAAACCACCAGCCACTTAATTGAACCACATGGCCCTTTCTCTTCTTAAATCCTCCCAGTTCAAAATGCTTAGCTCTTCAATTGGGCTCAACAGATTCAAGTACCAACACAATCTTCTTTGTAGTTTTAGCTTCTCTTAGAAAATTGGCTTGATCTGCCCACCTGGAAGCCTTTCTGCTTCCTGTCATATCATCAAGTTCCCTGGGCATACAGAGGAGTGTTACCCTGGTGCGTATCACACTTCCTGCAACAATTCTGGTGGGTTTTAAGAATGTTCACACTGTGGACGGGACTACTTCCAGCACACAAAGAAAAAGTGAGCCTGATCCCTCCTGACAACATGTCCAAAAGCATCTAAAAAGAGTTTCACAAACCTTGCTTCTACGGAGTACTCTGGCTGTACTTTTTCCAAGGGAGATGTGTCTCTTCTTTGGGCAGTCCATGGTACTTTCAATATTCTTTGCCAGCACCACAATGCAAATGCATCTTTTCTTCTTCAGCAATCCTTACATCATTTCCAAATTTTACATGCATATTATGCAATTGAAAACACTATTGGTTGGGTCAGGTGCACCGTATTTCTCAAAATAGCCTCCTTGCTTTTCAGCACTTGATAGAGGTCTTGTGCAACATATTTACCCAAAGTTGCACACCGTTTGATCACTTGACGACTAATTTCATGAACATTGACTGTGGATCCAAGCAAAACAAAATCCTTGACAACTTCAGTCTTTCCTCTGTTTATCAATCTGTTACCTATTGGGCTTCTTATGAAGATTTTGATTTTCTTTACATTGAGTTGCACTCTTTGACCTTCACTAGTAAGTACTTAATACCTCCTCACTTTCATCAAGCAAGTTTGTGTCATCTCCACATTGCATATTGTTAATAAGCTTTCTTCCAATCCCAATGATGTTTTTGTTCTTATATATTCCAATTTGTTCAGCATACAGATTGAATAAGTATGGTAAGAGGATACAACCCTGAGGCACACCTTTCCTGAATGTAAACCCCTGATCTGCTAGCACAAGTGTCTCATGATTCAGGTACAAGTTCCTCATGAGAACAATGAAGTGTTATTAAATCTTCATTCTTCTCAAAGTTACCATTGGTTGATAATGAATCACACAGTAGGAATTCCATTGCATAGTCAATAAAACACAAGCAACCATCCATCTGGAATTCTCTATTTTCCACTAAGATCCATCTAAAACCAACAATGATATACCATGTTTCTACATTCTCTTCTGGATTTTATCTGAACACCTGGATGGCTAACTCCCTTTCAATGTATTGCAGCAACCATGGTTGGATAATGTTCAGCACAATTTCACTTGCCTGTGATATCAATGAATACTGTTCTATAATTTGAACATTCCATTGAATCACCTTTGGAATGGGTCCAAATGTGGATCTCCTCCAGTCAGTTGACCAGGTTTTCCAAATTTGCTGGCATAAAAAAAGTGAGTGCTTCCAACCTGTTGAAACACTTCCATTAGTATTCCATCAATTATTTGAACCTTGTTTGTGGCTAATGCATTCAGTACATCTTGAACTTTTTTCTCTTAAGCATGTGATACTTCCTGAAATTGTTGAATGTCAACTAGTTATTTTTGTTAGAGTGACTCTGTGTATTCAATATTTTTCTCACAGAACCTTTCCATATTGTGACTCAAGGCTTGAATATTTTTCTTTATTTCTTTCAGTTTAAGATATGCAAATTTTATTCTTCTTTTTGGTGTTCTAACTCTAGATCTTTGCACATCACATTATAATATTTGACCTTGTCTTGTCAAGCTGCCCTTTAGTATTTTTTATTCAACTCTTTGTCTTCAACATTTCCATTTTCCTTAGTTACTTGATAATTAAGAAGTTTCAGAGTCTCTTCTGGCATCCACTTTGACATTTCCTTCTTTCCTATCTTTTTAATGGCCTTTTTCTTTCTTCATCTATGATGCTTATGATGTCATCCTGAAGCTCATCAGATCTGCTGGCATTAGTGTTCAATGCCACAAATATGTTCCTGGAATAGTCTGCACATTCAGGTGGAATATACTCAAGGTTGTATTCTAGATTTCATGTACATATTTTAAGTTTCTTCAACTTCAACTTGAATCTACATTTAAGTATTTAGTGATCCATTCCACATTTGGCCTCTGATCTTGTTTTAGCTGTTGATATTGATCTTCTTCACCTTCTCTTTCTAGTGAGTTTGATTTCTGAAATTCCATTAAAAGAAGACCACCTTTACAACTGATGCTAGTGTTGTTGAAAAAAGGTATGTGCTATGAAGAAACCATTATTCTTCATCAATTCAAAATTTTGTCCTATGAATTCCATCATTTTTCTATCACCCAAGGGATAATTTCCAACTTGTGTTCCTTCTTACTTTTTTCCAACTTTTGCAGTTCAATCACAAATAATTATTAATGCGTATTGGTTGTACATTTGATCTCTTTCAGGCTTAAGATGTTAGTAAAATCTTTGATCTCTTTCATTAATAGCTTTTGTGGTTGCATGCATACATTTGAAAAAATAATTGTGTTGACTTGATGTTCTTCTATAACAAACAATGCTGTACTTCAAGACAGGCATTGAAATATCTGTTTTGGACAATATATGTGATGCTTCTCCTTTTTAACCTGTCATTTCAAGCATGGTAAGCTATGTGATTTTCCAAACGACCCATACCAGACAATTTCAGTCCACTAATGACTAGAATATTGAGCTTTATATCTTCCATTTCATTTTTGATAGCTTCCAATTGTCCTAGATTCATACATTATACATTCTAATTAATCATAATTAATCATAATTAATTCATGTCTGCATATATGTCTTCTCATTTTGAGTTGTGTCCAATCAGCAAATGAAGGTCCCAAAGACTTCAGTTTTATAGACTGTGCACCATTCCCGTCATTATGTTTGACCCTACTTTGAGAAGGTAGCCTTTTCTCATTTTTTGAATGCCTTTTGATCTGATGGACTCACCTTCTCGTCCTCTTTATAACAAGGTTCTGCTTTTATTCATGAGGCTTTCAGTATCTGACAATAGTTTTATGATATCTGTGTAGTTTTTAGTGGAAAATTTATATAAGTGCACAGCTTATTCCTTCTTCACAGTCTAGTCTTAGTCTGGAATCTCTGCTGAAACCTGTTCACTTTGGTTTAATACCAGTGACTTAGCTTCTAGCATCATAGTAACACAGAAGCTACCACAGTATGAAAATATGACAGACAAGTGCTTTTTTAAAAGACAGCTTTTTAAAAGATAGTCTTATGAACAGAAATTTATTCTTTCATGGTTTACAATGGTGGCTTCTCAGCCTTCCTAATTCTATAACCATTTGATACAGTCCCTCATGTTGTGGTGACCCCCCACCATAAAATTCATTCTGTTGCCCCTTCATAACTGTAATTCTGCTACTGTTTTGAATCAGGCAACCCCTGTGAAAGGATAGTTCGACCCACAAAGGGGTTGAGATCCACAGGTTGAGAACTTCTGGGAAGATCAGAAATCTGAATTCTGTGTACCAGCACTAGGAGGTTTTTTCTTAATTCTGGTCCTTGTCTCTTTTTGATATCTCTTCCATCTATGTTCCCCCTTCCCTCATGGTATGATATTTTTATCGTCTTTTCATCCACTCTCATCTCAAAAGAAAGACAGTATGTTTTTGTTCTGCCCAGCAGCATGCAGATCAGGTTTATCTCACTGACCCCAACTTGACTGTTGGTAATAAGGCTATCCGAAGGCAAGACCCAGACTGGAGTTAACAGCCCAATGCCAAGGCAGGCCAGGATGGTCAGGCCAGTCAAGATAAAATGCTCCAGTGTGTCTTGGCCAGTCTCCTGGCAATTTCTCACAAAGCAGAAAATATAGATAAGCTGAGGGAGATTACTCAAAGGCTGGATAAAAATCTAACAGTACTTTTAAATTGCTGCCTAAAGTCCTTACTCAATACAACCACCTACCTAGACCCAACCTCATCAGCAGGGGCCATTGTCCTTGCCACACATTTCATAACTCAATCAGCTCCAGACATTTAAGAAAGTTAAAGAAAAAAATGTTAAAGAAAAGGCCAACCGGCCTAGACTACTGTCTAAGACCTGGTAAATACGGCCATTAAAGTCTTTAATGCCAGAGAATAATAGTAGGCAGAAGTAGATAGGGAGTCCTGAAATCACCAGAAGGCAAACATGCAGATCCAAGCCTTGATTTCAGCCCTGAGACCCTCAGAAACCAAGAAGACATCGGAATCCTTCCCAGACCTTAGAAACAGCAGTTTCAGACTACATCCAGGAGTCTCCTTTAAGTGTGGCCAGCAAGGTCACTGGGCTAATCGCTGCTCACAATTTCATTCACCCAACAAGCCTCGTTTGATGTGCAGTCAACAAAGCCACTAGAGAAATGGCTGTCCTTCGACACCAAGTTATGAAAGGTCAGTCCTTTTAAGCCCTCACCCACAATTGACTCTGCTGGGCACAGATGCCAAGGATTGACAGAGCCTAGACTCAATGACACTGATCACTCTCACCAAGCCTGGGGTAAAATACAAGGTAGTGGTTAAGGTTTTGTCCTTTTTGATCGACACAGGGGCTGCCTTCTTTGTTTTGCATTCCCTCTATGGTCTTTTATACCCTTACCAGGTCATGGTAATTGATGGTCATCCTCCAGACCCATTATCCACTGGGCCCCTTACATGTCGGGTGGATAGCAGACCAGTTTCACAAAAAATTAAGATGGGGACAGTAAGTTGTAAATAGTCTGAAAAGTATAAAGAATGCTATTAGCCAAGAAGTTAATGAAAAAGGAGAAATGATTGTGTTCATTATAATAAATGGATTACAGTATAAGAAATATGAAGGGCATCAAACTAATGATTCCCTGGTGACACAGGAAAACAACTGAGCAGACACGGTCACCTGCAGCCTAACTAATTTACACCAGTCTCACCCATCTCCCACCCTCTTCTCATCCCTGTTCAATGTCCAACCACAGTCTACAAACAAACAATTACACTCCTTGCCATCCAAGGGAGGAACCTTAGCCTCAGAAGGGAGGGTAATGTTGCAAGAAGAGCTAGCCTTACCATTGTACAGCAGAGCCATTATTTTGCACATTGGTCTAAAAAACTGTAGCCTTTTCCTTAAACCTCTGTTTCATCACCTGTCATTACAAATCCTTGTAAACCCTGTTTATTCTGCACTCCCCACAGTCAACCTGCGAGAAGGTATTACCAAACTTCCCCACCCATCAGATAAAAGGACATCTCCCAGAACAAGTTTGGCAAGTAAATTTCACCCATATGCCCTCACACAAAAAGCTAAGATACCTTCTTACCATGGTCGATATCCTTAAAGGGTGGGTAGAAGGTTTTCTTACCAAAAGTAAAACTGTAAAAGCAGTGATAGACATGCTGCTGACACACATAATTCTCAGATTTGGACTCCCCACCTACCTATAATCTGATTATGGGCCTGTTTTCATTTCCAATGTTACTCTTCAGGTATGATCAGCACTAAACATAGATTGGAAGTTACACATTCCATGCAGACCTCATTCATCAGGAATAATATAAAGGTCTATTGCACTCCTCAAAGATCACCTCACAAAGCTTTCTGCAAAATTCTGCCAGTCCCGGGTTACACTTTTACCTATAGCTCTTACTCAGATTAGAGCCTCCACATGAGCCTGATCTTCCTTAATCCTTTTGAACTCAGGTATGAAAGACCAATCCTACTTAACCACCACCTACCAGTCCAAGAATCCCCTTAGCATCCTACCTCCCTTATCTCGCTCTCTTTTTAATATAGCTGCTCTGAAAATATGCAGATAGGTACCCACCCTGAAGACTCAGATAAAATCTCTCAGGTGGCCACACTGCAACCTGGAAACTTGATCCTTCTCAAAACTCTTCATCCAAAGTTTCTCGCACCACAGTGGTCAGGTCCACACATCTTAATCCTCTTTATTCCCATGTCAGTTAAGGTACTCTGAAATCTGAACTAGCACCACCTCAGCCAAATTAAACAGGAGCCTTCCAACTATGATTCCCTGTACTCTACCCAACTCATGGGCCCAGTCACCTTTGTTTAATTACCTTCTGCAAGCCACCCTAAGCAAAGGTAAGACTACAAAACCCAGACTAATCTCCTTTGTGTTGGCATTTGTTGTCTGCAGAATCTATTGGACTGGCAATGTTAGACATACCCATGACTCTAGAAAAAGAATATTGTACATCGGCAGAGTGCTAGTCTCCAGTTTCAATCAACCTCTCTCTCAGCTCCTTAAACTCCATAACCAATCATGGCCCTATCCTGTGTTTTCTTTATAACCTAAGAGAAAAATACTGTCGTTGGTGGCGGACCTCTATGGTAGGTGCCCATAATCCTCTTGCAAACTTGCTGGAGTGGAATGCACAGTTCAACCTAGATAATCAAGGGGATTTTGTCAGAGATAAAAAATGAAGCCTACTGCCTTAACATCATGGATTCATGGGAAAAAAATGGGGGTCAGGGGTAAAGGGCAAACCATATTCTTGGGAGTGTAGAGTATGTATGTAAGCGTTATCTCCAAAAGTTTTAATAAATTAAATGAGGTGGCACAGAAAATCCAGAATAGTAAACCATCCTCGATAGCCAGGTGCCTGGAGTAGACAGTCCATCACCCAAAGAACACCTCAATAGCCCATTCACTGGTTAAAAATAATCCAGGAAGCTCCTGTCCTCCTAAATGTTTCTGAAGTCATCAATATAACCACTTGCTTTCTCTGTACCTCCAAACAGCACCCATTATTAGTGGCAGTGACCTTATGAACTCCATTCCCCCACCCCATCTAATGAGTCTGGGGTATGCCCTACATCCTTAAAGGAAATTCCTTTGTATGATCTTCCCAACAGTAGCAAGAACAGAATGTATCCCATTTGCTATCAAAAACCATTGGCTTCAAACCATTGGGACAACAGGACTCAAAGCATAACAGGGGTTCTCACCACCACCACCCCCTCCCAGGAATGTTCTTTTGTTGCAAGTACACCCTTATCAAATGCATCAATGACTCTATAACAAGCTCCTGCCTCCCAACCACTGTGGTCCCCCAAATTGCTATGTACGGGACTACCAAATTGAAACGACTATGGGGTCCCAAAACCAATCCATGCAACACAAGGGCTGTCTTCCTACCTGCATTAGTGGGCCTTAGCTTTGCCTCCTTGGTCACAGCAGCTGGCCTCTCTAGTGGGGCCCTCGAGTTGACCATGGTTTCTACCTCAGAATCGCTAATCTCCCCACAACAGCAACTTCCCTTACAAAGGTAACCCCCAAAACTGTAGAGCTCTAGAGCTCCTAACCACAGAAAAAGGAAATAACTGTATGTTTTAAAAAGAAAAATGTTTTTTTGCAAATGAATTAATGAATGTGGATTAGTGGAAGAGAATGTAAGAGTACTTAATAAAAGAGTGGACAAAATAAAAAACCGTTAACATGACAGCACCTCATTAGCATCTTGGTTTCAAAATCCTTTTTTTTTTTCGGGGGGGGGGCATCACTGCTCTCCGGTGGTGGGAGTAGGAGGCCCAGCCCCACTGCTGGAATTGAACCTCTGTCCTAGTGGGCTGCAGTCCCGCACACTCAAAATCCTTTTATCTCCTGGTTTTTCCCTTTGGGGTTGAGCCATAAGGGGTAATATGTTTTCTGTTATTAATAATACCATGTTTTTTTCAAGTTTCTCCAGAATAGAATAAGATACATACCAATTTAACTGTTAACCAGCTTCTTTTACACCCTTATGGCCCCTGGCTACCAAACCTGACCCAGCACACTCTGACCTGTAGCTGCTCATTGCCCCTTGCAATCAGCAGGAAGTAGCCAGAATGACTCATGCCGCCCCCTATCACCAGAAGGCCTGGCTGTTGGATCAAGAACAGATGGTTAATGCCTCAACCTTCTCTCTGCACATACCAGGAAATGAAGCTGACATACAATTCTCAAAATTTGCTCCAAGAATAGTCATATATTTTTTCTTTGCTAACCCTAACCCTAGACTAACCATCTTCTCTGCCCACCTACATTGGCTGTACAATTAGACTAAGGAAAAATATGAAAGCAGTGGAAAACTCCCAGCAGCTGCAGCCCCAACTCATTCCCAAAGGGACTCTCCTCTGCCCCTCCTTTAAAACCCACCTCTCTGCCTGCTAGGCGTAACTTCCCTGGACTACTTTAAGGCATGGAACCTTGTCCTGGAGCTTCTTTTCTAATAAAGAGGGTTACAGCTTCTTAACTTTTTCTATTTGTCCTCATTCCTCAGTTTACCTCTCAGGATCACCTTCACCTAATCTACAATGACATCTGTGGATGGTCCAGACCAGAGAGTATTTGATTTTATTGTGCTTTGGGTTATCATGAATCAGGGGCCTTCTGTTGGTAACAACATTGTCCAACTAGGTATTCCATAATACCTTCTGAAGAAGTTGATTGATTTTGATGGTTCATGAATATCAGATATCAGATTATATGTAAATGTCAATCTGTGGCTTTGATCAAAGTGAAGCAATGAGATTTCAAAAAAAATATGAATCTGTATTTATTTTATTTGGTCAGATTGCTGTGAAATGTGGTGGTAATGATTGAGGACGATAGCTAAAGATCCCTAGTACTAGTTTATCACACATTCAAAAATAGCTGGACCTGGATTTATGACTATCAGTGGTCTACAGTTACTAGGGAAGGGTGAGCAATTTGGCGGGGGATGAGGGCAGGTAAGGAGACAGTGGAAATTATATTATTCTATCTGTTTGTCAAAACAATAACAAAATTGACCCCAGTGTGTAGTGGGTGGTATGTGTGTCCTGTGTTAAACAAGCCCAATTAAGACCATTCTTTTTAAAAATTATAACTCAGATGACAGACTTTCATTGTGCTATGAAAGGATCTTCTCAGATGCAGCCCCACAGATCTCACTGGAACTCAGGCTTGAGCAGGGAAGGAAGGTTTAAAATAAAATCCCTTAGAAAATGCCTGAAGGTCCTGCAGCTCTCCTATACCAGTGTAAAGATACAGGGGAGTTCCAGTTAGAGCTCTGTGAGCGGCTTAGAGCATAATTGGGCATGCTGTGTGTATCTCCCACAAAGCAATGCCTTGAGGAGCCCAGTCTGCTGCTGTCTCCATTGCAATTGCTTCAAATAAATTGTAAGGGAGTTAAATGCCTGAGAAGCTGGAGTATTTCCTGGCGTAGTGTTGGGAAACAAAATTCTCTTATCTTTGGAAAGGCCATCATGATTCTGTTCTAAGGTGATGAATTAGGAGGACAGAAAAAAAGGGAGAGAGAGAGAGAGAGATCTTTAATTGTAGCTAGAGCCTATCTCCTTAATCCAGTCATCATTTGAGCTTTCCTGGATTAATTAGTTCCGGAGATTAGGTAATGAAAATCTTACCTCAGAACCCAAGGGAAGAGGCAGTATGTTAAGCCCTGAACATGCAAGGTGCCAAGGCATTGCTTAGGTATTAGGTCTTTTATCTACATCAGTGGTTCTCAAACTTTCTGATACCGTGACTCTTTAATACAGTTCCGCATGTTGTGGTGAACCTCAACCATAAAATTGTTTTCATTGCTACTTCAGAACTATATTTTCTACTGTTATGAATCATAATGTAAATATCTGATATGCAGGATGTATTTTAATTGTTACAAATTTAACATAATTAAAGCATAGTGATTAATCACAAAACAATATATAAGTTTATGTTGCAAAATATTTGTTTCTAATTGCAGAACAGTGAAATTTTGTCTTGAAGAATAGTGTAGCATGCTTCACAGGCTTCACATAGGGTGCTTGTATGTGAGAGTATCTACATGTGGGTGAACCCGCCTGGAGAAGGATAGAGGAACAGTGTCTCAGTTTCTAAAACCATATGTGTATTCCAATGGTCTGGGGTGACTCCTATAAAAGTGTCATTTGACCCTCAAGGGAGTCACAACCCACAGGTTGAGAATCTCTGATCTATATTCAGGTACTTTCTCTTTATGTGAATTGTGGGTTACATTCAGGAGCAGGACCTTCTTTTACATTGTCATTTTGACACATGATATCCAGTGTGGCGGTCATGTATTCATTATGCCAATTTCATGATTGGGGTGTAGGGGTGGAGTCTAGCCTGTTAATCTGAAGATAGCCAATGAGTAGCCAAAAGGCCTCTATGTGGGCATGGCTTTCTCCTGAGAATTCTGGGAAATCTCATGATATTTCCCTCATGAAGAAGAGAGGCCATCTCCACCAGCTGTTGGGAGTCAGTCTAGGAGATGAGGAACTACACAAGACAAGATGGCAGCGTCCGATGAGCTGGGAGAGCAGCAGGAGCAGTCATATGGCCATACCCTGATGGAACCAGACCTCTGATGCTTCAGAAGCCATGTGGAGACCCCTGCCAGTGCTGAGTTGCTTCTACCACCACTGGATGCTGTTGATGGACCCTGAGCCTTAGGAGCAAGGAGCCATGGGGCGACCCCTGCCAGAACAGGAATTCTGCACCCACTGACCTGTGACTTCAGAAGGCAGAAGGAGACATTATAGACTGGTATCAGGCATATGGGTTAATATCGGACTTATGACTTTGAACTAGATTGGGTTGAGATGATTTTTCAATGTTCCATTCCTTTTGTATATAAACATTATGCATATATCCATATGAGTGCCTATGAATTTGTTTCTCTAGTCTATCCGGACTAACACATCAAGAAAACCCCGTCAAGTTATAACAGCAGTGTGTTTTATTTGTTTGCTTATTTATATGTTTACAGTACATTTTATTATTGTGAAAATATGAACACACCATAGAAATTTCAATTTTAACCATCTTCAAACATACAGTCCTGTGATATTAACTAAATCACAATGTTGTATAGTGAACACCACTATTTGTTTCAAAAACATTTTCAACATTCCAGCAACTGTACTCAATGAACCATAACTCCAGCCCCTGGTAATCATGTGCCTTGTCTAGATCCACCACTTGTCTGTCAGTTTGGTGGATTTCATGTTGCTGAGGTGTTGGAAGCTATGTGATTGATATTTCAAAGGCCAAGAGGGTTATGCAAAGTAGAAAGGTTTCAACAGAGCTTCCAGAATAACACAGATGACAAAGAAGGACTTCATTATTTACTTTTAAGAAAGAAACTGCCCATAACTTTATACAAACTTTTGAAACATTGTAAGACACTGAAGAGCTATGAATGGAAGCTGAGCATTGTCAGAGATAGCATTGGAGGGTGGGTCTCCCTGGGCATAGGTCACAGGAAATATGACTGAGGAGGAGCTGCTTCCTCAGAGTATAGTTAACAATGGTGACATGAATGGAGTAAAGTCTATGGGAATGGAGTCATTGAGATCTTCATTTGCTGATGGTGCACAACTGGGGTTGTGGTAGTTCCAAAATCTGGTGTCTATTTGAGGATTTTCAGCCCAAACCAGCTTGAGGACCTCACGTGGAGGGGCTAAAGAGATAAATAATTCACTGAAAGTGGAATACCTGCTCACTCCAGTTGACAAGTCACGTGGAGACAGGTTGATGATAGCCAGAGTCTCAGAGACAGAGAAGCCAAGGGGAGACTCCTGTCAGCACTGAGATGCTTACCCTGCCACTGGATCCACAAGACTTTCCACCCACTGACCTGGGATCATCTGCATTAGGTGTCATTGCATGTGTTTCATGAGTCTGAAGAGGAATGTGTAGATTGGTTTCAGACAAATGAGCTAATACTAGAATTATGGAATTTACCTGGACTGGGTTCAGGTGTTTTCTGAATATTAAATTGCTCATATATACAAAACTCTTTTCTTATACACATGTGAGTGTCTATGAATTTGTTTCTCTAGTTTACCCAGACTAACACAGAAAAAGAAGAAAGAGCTGCAAAATTCTGCTAATGATCTCAACTTGGAATGTGTGAATTATGAATCTAATAAAATTAGAAGTGGTCAAAAATGAAATTGAGTTCATAAAGATCACTCTCCTAGATATTAGTAAGCTGAAATTGATAGATATTTGTCACTTTGATTCATAAAATCTTAAGCTTTACTATGCCAGGAATAGTACAACCAAGAGGAGAAGTCCTGCATTCATTGTCAAAAAATACGTTTCAGAATAAATCCTGAAGTACAGGCTATCTGTGATAGCATTATATTTGCTTGCTTTCAAGAAAATCCATTTAATGTAATTATTATTCAAATTTATGCACCAACCACAAAAGCTAATGATAAAGAAATGGTAGAATTCTTCCAATATTTTTACTCTGAAATTGGTCAAACATGCAATCAAGATTCATTGATAATTGCTGGTGATTGGAATGCATAAGTTGGCGGGGAAGGAAGGAATAGTAGTTGAAAATTATAGTCCTAATAATATTAGCAAAGCTGGAGGTTCCATGACAGAATTCTGAAAAAACAATGATTTGTTCAGAACGAATACCATTTTTAACAATATGAAAAGTGACTGCACACATAGATTTCTCCAGATGGGATACACAGAAATCAAATGGACAATTTTGGGATGCTAATATGGAAAAACTCAATAACAGCAGCTTAAACTTAGCTAGGGACTGACTTTGGAACAGGTCATCATTTTCTCATATATAATTTCAGATTGAAACTGCAAAAAAATTCAAACAAGGCTACTAAAGCCAAATGATAACTATCCCATTTGAATTTTGAGCACATCTCGCAAACAGATTTGATGATTTGACTATTAAAGACCTGGTGAGCTGTGGGAAGACATCAAGAACATCATTTGTGAATAGCAAAAGAATATTAAAAAGACAAAGAAGAAAGAAAAGATAAAATTGAATGTCAGAAGAAACTTGTTTTAAATTGTAGTTTAGCTAAGGCAAATGGAAAAAATGATGAAGGTAAAGAGATCATTATAAAATTTCAAAGAACAGTTCAAGAAGACAAAGTCAAATGTTATAATGAAATATAAAGAGACTCAGAGTTAGAAAACCAAAAGAGAAAATGTTTAGTACCTCTTAAACTGAAATAACTGGAGAGAAAAATCTAGCCTTGATTTGCAATGTAGAAAGATTCTACAGGTGAAATATTGAATAATCAGGAAGCACCAAAAAAAAAGATGAGAAAACAGAGAATTACTGTACCAAAATGAACACTTTATTGTAACTATGTGGAACTTGAACATAGATCCAGAGACACTTGCTATAGCAGAATAAGGGAATACTGCATGGTTTAAAATCAGGAAAACAGTGAAACAGCATTGCATCCTATCATCATACTTATTCAATCTAGATACCGAGCAAATAATTGGAGAATTTGGATTATATGAAGAAATGGAAGATCTATAAATACCCTGTGCTATACAAATGACACAACTTTGATTATTAAAAATGATTACTGGAAGCACTTGCTGATGATCACGGATTGTAGACTTAAGTATGGATTGCAAATCATAATGTAAAAGATACAACTCAGTGAAAATATGGAAGTTAAATAATCTGTTGTCAATTTGAGATTTATGAGTGAAGGGGTGGAGTTTGGTCTGACAATCAGATGGTAGCTTGATCACTTCATTTGGGGCCTTCTTTTTTTTTCACTGCCTCTCTCTGTTACCAAATATGACTGGTCCCTCCTGAAAACATGTCTAAAGTAAGTGAGATGAAGTTTCACTACCCTTGCTTAGAAGGAGCCTTTGGACTGTATGTCAGATGCTGTTGCATCGATTCTGATCTCTGGTGATTCCATGTGTTATTGGCTGAATGGCTCTGCAAAGTTTTGTTGCCTATAATATTATTGGAAGCAGATTGCTAGTCTGTTTTGTGTGGTTGTCCTGAGGGTATGGGTTAAAAAGCCAAACTTTGTTATAAGTGAAGTACAAATAGTATTAATATGCGAACAGTTAAGAAAATCTTACTATTCAAAAGGTTGGCAGTGAGAACCCACCCAGATGTTCCTTCGAAGAAAATCCTGCTCATCTACTGCTAATGTTACAGCATTGACAAGTCTATGATGCTCAATTATACTTTGCAAAACTAGGTCACCAGGAATCTGAATAACTTCAAAATTAAAAAAAATAGTAAGGGTTGCATGATGTTCTGTTATTGTGTGCCATGGAGTCTTTTGCAATTCATTGTTATCTTCTTGAGCAGATAAAGACCACTACATAGGGTCTCTGAGGCGGAAATTTCCACCAGAGCAGTTTGCCAGATTTTTTAAATAATACTTTTATTGCAGCCTCTTACATATTTATGACAATTTATGCATTCCTCCAATGAGTCAAGCATATTTGCACATATGCTGCTATCATCATTTTCAAAGCTTTCCTTTTCCACTTGAACCCCTGATTCAGCTCTGCATTTTCCTCCTCCCACTCCCTCATAACCCCTCATGAACCCTTGATAAGTGATAGATTATTTTTTTTTCATATTTCATATGGTTCTCTGTCACCCCTCATTCATTTTTTTTAACCTTTCGTTCCCCTGGGAGGGGGTTCAAGAATGATCCTTGTGATAGATTCCTCCTTTCTCCCCCCACCCTCCCATAATCCTCCTGCTATCTCTACTATCCTCGTTGGTCCTGAGGGATTTATCTATCTGTGTTGGGTACTTTTATCTGTAGCAGTGTATATGCTCTGGTCTAATCTGATTTGTAAGGTAGAATAGAAGTCATGATAGTGGGGGGAAGAAAGCATCAAAGAGCTAGAGGAAAATTGTATGTTTCATTGGTTCTGTACTGCACCCTTACTGGCTCAGCTCTTCCCTGTGAGCCCTCTGTGTGGGTTGTCCAATTGTCTACAGATGGGCATTGGGTCTCCACTCCATGCCCTGCCCCTCTCATCCACATCAGGTATGGTTTTATTCTGGGTCTTAGATGCATAGTGCCTGATCCTATTGATCACACAGGCTGGTATGCTTCATCTATGTGGCCTTTGTTGCTTCTGAGCTAGATGGCTGCTTGTTTATCTTCAAGTCTTTAATACCCTAGGTGCTGTATCTTTTCATAGCTGGGTAGCATCAACTTTTGCCACCACATTTGCTTATGCACACATTTTGTCCTCAATGATTGTGTCAGGAAGGTAAGCATGCAAGACCTTTTTTAATGGAGCATCTCATGTGTTTGTATTACTGATCTTTCAGTTAGCGACTTGAGACAGCTGTTTTTCAATGAAGGCTCCTTTCATTTTGCATATTAATCAGTAATTTATAAACGTAACTAAAGACTATAAGGGCCATATAATTATTTTCATAATTTGGGGGTATTATCAAGTCTAGTCTGTCTCCTAACAATGCCATGAGACAAAGTATATATGCCTCATATGATTTCATTGCCTGTAATATTTATTATAACTGATTGACAAGTCTTTCTTTTTTTGGATTTTGGTATTGTCATCATTGGATCACATAGGCTGGTGTGCTTTTTCAATATGGATTTAGTTTATGCTACACTTAGAGGGCTACTGATTTGACTACAGGCCTTAAGACTCAAGATAACTTCCAATTGATAGTCAGGCACAATCTGCATTCTTTGCTGTAGCACTCATATTTTCAGTGATCACATCATTAAGGTGAGTATTGAGCAGGGCTATATCACAAGAAATAACGCTCTTTAATTGGGGCTAGAATTAAATGGGAACTCAGAATCTTCATGCATGTCTATATATAGGGTATAATTCTGGTTTATTTTACAGACTTATCATTTTATGACAAAATATTATCAATTATCTCCCTAGGTTATAAGGTGATTCCATTGATAACATCTATAATTTTTGCAATGCTGTAGAATTTAACATACTGTTTAGAAAAGAGAGCTATATGAGTATAGTATAGCTGCGAATCATAATCCTTGAGTTTTGTTAAGATCAAATTCTTAAATGATTGAGCTTTATGTGCATTGAGCATAACTAGCAAAATATTTCCTGTACCATTCTTTAGAGGAGTAGGTCCTTGTCTATCTTATTAATACATGTCATACTAATGCAAGGAGAACATTAAGATAGTAAATACAAGATGGTTCTGGGTCCCCTTTCATTGATTGCCCATAAAGCCAGGGATCCTTACCAAAATCCAATATCCACCAATTCCACATTCTTGGGGTGGCCATGATCTGTTTCTTCTCTGATCAGAGAATTTCAGTTTTAAACCTAAGAGTTATAGGCTATTTCCAGGTATGAACCAATTCATTCAGTGGGGTTTCTATGTATAGTTCTTTTGGTATGGCCTATGGGGTTTCTGTGTTCCCTGTAAGACTAGAATCTAAGATAATCATAGTGCATAGTCCATGGCATGGTTCACTGAGTGTTGGTTAGAAATTAATTTAAAGGTGTTCAACCAGGAGCACAGCATCGATTTTATTCTCCCCTTGGCTTCTTTATAGTAAATACTGAGTATTTCTTCCAAATGTGAGGTTGTTCCATCCAATTTACCTACCAACAGAAGTATAAAAACCTCCTCTGAAATCTAGTTGCCCTACTCAACTGGTCTTACTTTGCTTGACTTTGAAGTAGAGTTCCCTCTCATTTCTCTGGTTTCTGTTGATTTGTCATAATATTGTCTCAGTGCTGTACGACACCAAGTGAATGGTCTTCTCCCTTTTTTCCTTTCTTGAAAGAGTGGTTAAGGTGGTTCTTATGGAGTACACAAAAGCGGGTTAATGCATGACTCACAGTTAGTATGCAGGTTTCATTTGTTTGGGAGTTGGTCCTGAAAATTTAATTGGTGTTTCTTCTTGTAGTACTGGACCTGTACAGTATTTGTCCTTTTGTGATTAACTAACTTCACTCAGCATAATGGTTTCCAGGTCCTTCCATGTCATGTAGTCTTTCATGCTTTCATCCCTGTTTTTTAGGGATGCATAATGTTGCATTGTGTATATGTACAATAGTTTCTTTATCCATTCTTCCACTGTTGGAAATTTGGGGTGTTCTAGTTTCTTGCTTTTGTGAACCATGCTGCTATAAATATGGAAGAGTAAACATCTACTTGTGCTATGCCTCCTATTTCTTTGGGATATATGTTTAGTAGTGGCATTGTTGGATCATATGGAACTTCTGTTCCCAGCAGCATCGACTATCCATTATTCTCCTGAGATGGTTTCTGCAAAGTCCCTCCCATGGTTGCTACCTGGCACCAATCTTTTCCTGTTCCTGCCACATATCTTTGAAAGGGTCATAATGGGTTGTTTTTAGGCTGCATTGAAACTCTTAGGCCAGAAAGAGAGTGTCAAAATAGGAACTCACACCTCTATAATCAAATTCTGTCATTGAGTCAAGAGCAGGAAATCAAGATAATTATAAAGTCAATATTTAGCCTCTTTTCCTTTTTCTTCTTTACCTCTTTTCTTTTAGGTGACATGCTTTCTCTTGATTCTCCCTAGTGGTTCTCCTTCCAAGCTGCCTGCCCTGAAAGTGTTTTGCAGGTTAACTTTCTCCTTCACACGCTCTTCCTCAAGACCAAATAGTTGTACCCTATCCATGGTTCAATATACTTTGGCAATGCATAATGTGTTAGTCGCTGATATTTTTTAAATATGTATTTTATATAAAAGTAATATTAGTACATCATATAAGCTTAGTAAAGCCAGAGCTAGAAGTTCTAAGAGATCATATGATGGATGACTGATTGTAGCCTGATCTATAGGACTAGGAAAGGTCTGCCAGGAGCAAGGACATATTTAGCAGAAAACTGGAGGATAAATAGGACTTAATTGCATGAAGGAAGAATAAGAATGAGGGACATTTCATGCAGAGGAATCTTTAGGTACAAAGGGCCAGCTCTAGGCAGAAGTCTGGCACTTAGTAACAACACAATGAAGCATAAGTGACTGGAGAATGTAAACAAGTCTGGAAAGTAGACAAGGATCCTTTGACTTAAGGTTTTATAGGCCAGAATAAGGATTTTAGACCTTATCCTAAAAGCAATGGGAAGCCAGTAATAAGTTTCTTTTAAAAAGAGTAATATGATTTTATTTGCCTTTTTAATTGGAGGGCTTGGCATTGTTCGGACCTAGGACTATATTCCTTGACCCCTTATTCCATTTTTTTCTATTTGAATATGGTCATTCTCGATAAAGAGTTTCCACAAAGATATAAAGTAAAGTCCCTGCAAAATACAGCTGTTTGATTATGGAAACATGCCCTTTTAAATTTTATGTTGGCTTGGGTTCATGCCCCCTATGCTTTGAAAACCATTATTATTAGAGGTGGTAATTGCCATTCTCCCAATCAAACCATGGAAGCTCTTAGATCAAGTGCTCATCTAGAGTAGGTGACAATTTTTATACCATCAAAATGACTCCTAAGTATTCCTTCATCTGAACAGGTTGTCAGTGGATTGCCACCTAAATTCAAGGGCAAAAACATTAAATATCAATACTATTGCTTTTGGTCTTAGGACCAAATGACACATCAAAATCGGTAATTGAATGATATACTATTCTTTGGGGTGGTTACATTTCAAGGAGGCAGTCTAGATGGCATTAATTGTGGTCTAATTAAAGGGCTCCCTGCTTTTCTTTCAAGCTCCCCCTTGGCCATTGACTGCAGTGAGTTGTACAAGTAGCAGAAAACAGTTAATCATGACTCAGCTTAAAGAAAAAAATGAATTGCTTTTCTAATACTTATTGAACACTTAAAACAGATGTTTAAATCTCTACGAGTTTTAGATAATTAAAATTATAAATTTGTGCTCTTAAACAGGAACACGAGTAAGGATCAAAGGTATAAATAGTAGTATGCTGAGACGATTCATCATGTGGCTTCAGGTTTATTACTGTAGTGAGAGCTAACCTCAAACCAAATAGCATAGTGGGGAAATGTTTCTTTGTTTTCTCTTCCATTCTCAGTTTTCTTGGCCTTCAGAACTGACCAGTAGTTGTTCATTAACTCCTTCTATAGAACCCATCTAATGCCAGTTAGTCCCTCTCCTATCAATGTGAGCCTCCCTCTATTTCAATTCTGAAAAACTTCACAGGATGAGGTAGTTAAGGTAATAGAACTGCAGTAACGGACCAGCCCTGAAATCTCTTTGACTTAACACAGTACCAAAAAAACCTGTCAATTTCATTTCCATTGAGTTAATTACAAGTCATAGTGCCACTATGGGGGCCCTTTTGGTTTCTGAGGCTGTAACTTTTTAATTTAATTTAATTTTGATTTTATTTTATTTTTATCTTTAAGAGAGGCTGATAAAATTGAACTATTGATCTTACAGTTAGCAGCTCAGCATGTAACCACTATGACATCAGGGCACTCCCACAGCAAATGATTTTTTTTCAGGCCTAAGAAGTTCAAAATGCATATTCCTTACTGACTATTGGCTCCTTCTGGGTACTTAAGTAATTTTCACCCTGTGTGTCAGCCATCTTCAGTAAGGTAAATGCAGCATTGGGTGGAGCCCTGGTGGTGAATAAAGCACTCAACTGTTTACTGAGAGGTTCCTGTTGGAACTCATGGATTATTCTGTAGAAGAAGGACGTGATAGTCTACTGTCCTATGTATTTGCAGCCTAAGAAGCTCCACAGAGCAGTTATCTGTCCTGAGGGGTCTCAATGAGTCGGAATCAATTCACCAACATCTTATTCCAGGAATAACGTGCTTATCTGTACCAAATTAATAGGAGGAGTAGGGAAAACCATATATGTGACAGGTTTATTGCTAACTGGAAGTGTAGCTTCTACTCTCATCCATAGCCTCACTGTACTTAACTGCAAGGAAGGCTGGGGATCAGACTCTAGCTGAAAGTCTGAAATGAATAGCAAATGGGTTTTACTGACAGCCTCTGCTTCTCTTGGTGACTAATAATAAGTTTGCAGTAGGGGGTTAGTGACTTACTCCCCATTTTGTATTTTCACATTAGGTGAGACTTTTGTGGGGGGCAGTATATTGGTGTAATAAGTAGGGGATCACTGTTATTTCTTTGCCTTTCATTCACTTGTCAGATGTCATCTGCCAAAATTTCTCTAAATCTTTCATAGATAATGACAGAATGAATACATCTGATGTTATACAGTATTTCTCTGCCTTGCTATCTTTGTCTTGTTCCTATGAGATAAATATCTCTCTCTCTCTCTCTCTCTCACACACACACACACACACACGTGAATGCAAGTATATCAATGATTGAAAAGAAAAGAGAAACTTCTGGGGAACATCTTTCCCTTGAATTCAACTGGGATTTCTGTTAAGAATTGCGGTGATAATGATTATAGTTCTGGTTTCCAATGAAGCAGTTACTTGACTCATCATTTACCAGGTTAGTAATTTGTTCTCATGAGAAATCAGTGGCTGAATGTGTCTTAAAGCATAAAATCTTAGAAGTCATAAATAGATATGAAAACCAAATAAGTGTGTCTAGTAAAAGCAAATTTGTATGTGATGATTTGTGACAAAGGGCATTTGAAAAGTATAAACTGGCAATTCACCTACAGGATTTTATATGAGTGTGTTCTATTTTGCTTGGGCAATGATAAAAGATTAACAAATATTTCTGTTCCTCCTTTGCTTTTTATTAATATATTATTATACTGAGAACTTTAATAGAAATAAAAGGACACTCATAAGCTTTATTCAAATCATTATTTCTAACCATCTAATTGTTTCATTGAAATGGTGTTTTACTTCACTACTTTGAAACTAACCCTGATCTTTAAATTATCCTTGCTAGGGGCTAAAAGTATTTTTCAACCTGTAGCAATGTCATAATATGTAGATGAAACCATGACTATCAAGTTAATTCATAAATAAAAGTGGTTCCTAAAACACTTGGAGACATAGTTTTAGGGGCAAACACTGCAATAGTTCTGTTGCTGATCTGGTGGAATTTTAAGAGCTTCACTTACTAGAATAGTTAAACATGATTTTGAGCCTGTTGCCCCATCTTTGATAATGTCAGCTTGATTTCTTTCCAATTCAGTGCTTTCATGACATGTCAGATCTATTGATTTATCTCGATTTCCCCCCTTTTCTATGTATTAGAAGACCAAAGCTTTAAAAACGTATTACTACATAGTGCTTGAAGGATTTATAGCACTCAATGATGTGCTTTCTCAGAATCTCTAGGAAAAGCCTATTCTCAATATAGTGTTCATATCTTATTCCTGTCCACCTTGCTCCTCCACACAAACACCACTTTCAACTCCACTCTTTAAACAGTATTTGGGGGGAAACAAGCAATGTCTGAAACTTAGTTTTTATAGGCAGTAACATCTGTTTCAGTGTCTCATACTAATAGAAACTTGGTAATGTTATTAATTCCTATTGGCAAACTGGGAGAAATATGAGCTTTCTACTCCCATAAAGAATTATATTTTCAGAACCCATAGGGGCATTTCCACTCTGTCCAATAGGGTCGCTTTGAGTCAGAATAGATTCAATGATAATGAGTCAGTGAAGGAGTGATGTGAGGATTACATGTGACCTCTCAGGGCATACAACCGACCAGCAAAGGGAACAAATATAGACTTTGGAGAAAGACTGTAGCACCCCATCAGGCTCAACCTGAAAACATCCCTAAAGGTAAGAAAAAAGACCTGGAATTATTTATAGGCTTTTTCTTTTATATCGTTGGCTTTTGTTTTGTTGTTGTTGGTGGTGGTGGTGGTGGTGATTTTGTCTTCCTTTGTTGTTTTGTTTGGCTTTCCCTTGGTTTTGCACTTACTAATGTATCTGCATGTCTATCTAGATAAGATAGGCAGGATAAACAATTTGGAGAAGAAAATGATGAAACAGTTTTAGAGGGACATGGAGAAGGGGAGGTGGGAGAAAGGAAGAGGGGGAACAACCAACCCAGGGACAAGGGAACTAAAATGGATGGAGAAAAGGGAGTAGGATGCTTAGTGGGGCTTAATCAAGGGCAACATAACAGTGAGGAATTATGAAAACACAAATGAAGACCAAACATGATAGTGTGACAAGAGGAAAGTAAAAGGAAATAGAGGAAAGAACTAGGGGGCAAAGGACATTTATAGAGGTCTAAATACAGCCATGTACATATGTAATATATTTACATATAAGGATAGGGAAATAACTTTATGTACTTATATATTAAGTATTAAGGTATCAGATGGACATTGGACCTCTACTCAAGTACTCCCTCAGCACAAGAACACTTTGTTTTAAAAATATGGCATTCCGTGGTGATGCTCACCTTCCCAACAGAAAAACTGAAGACAAAATGGGTATATAAACAAATGTGGTAAAGAAAGCTGATGGTGCCCAACTGTCAAAAGATATAGCATGTGGGAGTCTTACAGACTTGAAGAAAAAGAAGCAGACATGCATCTGAGAGAAGCAACAAAGACCACATGGAAAAAAGTATACCAGCCTGTGTGATCATGAGGTATTGATCAGATCAGGGATCAGACATATAAGACCCAAGACAAAGTCATGCAAATGTGAATGAAGGTGGGGAGAGACAGAGTGGAGACCCAAAGTCCATCTGTAGACAATTTGACATCCTCTTACAGAAGGGTCACAGGGAAGAGAAAGTATAAGATAGCATGGATAAAGCATACAACTTTCCTCTTGTTTGTAAATGCCATCCCCTAACATGACCTCAATTCTACCTTACAAATATGACTAGAAAAGAACGTGTACACTGGTAAAGATAAGAGAGCCCACAACACAGGGAATTCAGGACAAATCAACCCCTTGGGACCAATAATGAGAATAAAGATACCAGGAGTGTAAGAGGAAGTTAGGGAGAGAAAGAAGGAATCAATCCAGGGGATCAATATACAATCCTCTCCCAGGGGGACAAACAACAGAAAAGTGGATAAAGGGAGAGAATGGATGATGTAACATATTAAAATAATAATTTATAATGTATCAGGGGTTCCTAAGGAAGGGGAGGAGGGGGAAAAGAGGAGCTGATATCAAGGACTCATATCAAAGGAGAATGCTTTGAAAATGATGATGGATACATGTGTATAAATGTGCTTGACACAATGGATAAATGTATGGATTGTGATAAGAGCTCTAAGAACCCCCAAGAAAAATATTTAATTAAAAAGAGAATGATGCTGAGTGTGTCTATGTTCACATTTCAGTTTAGCTAGTTACCAGCTGTGCAACTGGGCAACTCTGAGCTTTTGAGTCTCAAATTCTTCTTTCATAAGGATGATGGTAGTGCCATCTGATGATAAAGTGTGTGGTTGATACTGATAATAATGTAAAGTAACAGTGCCATGCAAAAGAGAAACATTCCATAAACACACTAACTGCCATTATGTCCAATCCAACTCACAGGACGAGGTAGAACTGCTCCTGTGTGTTTTGAGACAGTAACTCTTTCCAGGATAAGAACACATCTTTCTCCTATGAAGTAACTGGTGGTTTCAAAATATTGACCTTGTGATTAACAGTCCAATATGTAATCCACTAGGCCACCAGGATTACATAAATATAAGGCATCATTACTACATATGCTATATCTGTGAGAGCCCAGATCAGGCAAGGCAGCTCAAAGGTATGGAATCTTATCCCAATAATGGAAGCTTAGTGATCCTAGAATGAAGAAGAGACAACAAGCATTAAATCTAGAAATTTCCTAGTGTCATGGTTCCCAGGGAACTGACTCATTACTCATTGCAAGAGGTAAAGTGGGCTCAGCTGGATACCAGTACCTAGGCCTCAGGGCCTAATTTAGGTCTTAAATCATTTTATTTTCAAAGTGAGGAAAAGTGGGGATCATGTCCTTATTAAGTGCCAAAAATGAAATTGAAAAAGACAAAGACCATTTATTAATTCTAAAGTTGGAGGGCAGAACCCGGGTCAGGAGATGAAAAGAAAGACTAACAGGTAGCACAAACTTTGTTTGGAGCAGAAAAGCAGGAGAACAAGAGAGTGGTGAAAGAAATGATTTGTACACCAAAAATAGATTTAGAATATCCATGGCTTATTTGTATGAGCTTATGTTTGTGGGATACTGACATGATCTAAATGTGGATGGTTAGTTGCATAGTATTTGCCTAGATGGGCCATAGCCACATCTTTGCAAGATGCCTGATTGTCAAAATCCAAAGATGCTACTTTTGAAATGGGTATAAGAGTTTGCTTGTAGAGGAGATATAGTTTTGCCAATGACAGCAATGTTCGCATGAATTCCAACTTCTTAGTTCATTTTAATGTCTTATATTGGGTCTATAGTCTTCCGATTAATTTCAAATTATATAAATATTCTCGTCTTCAGGGGAATAGTTCTTTGAGTTCATTAATTGTGATGGAAATTAGCCTCTTCTCCCCCACACTTCTGTTAATATTTTAAAAATGCAATTGGCTTTTAGTTTATGTGGGGGAAAAGAGTCAATTCAAGAAAAGACCTGGTTCTTATTTCTGCTAACTCTACCTCTCATGGTTTTCTGAGCTTTCATCATATCTACTGCTATTCATAAGGCTTTCACTGGCTAATATATTTTAGAAGTATATCACCAAGTCCTTCCTACTCTGTCTTTTTCTGGAAGATCTGCTGGAAACTATCTCCCATATTTGATCCTAGTGGTATTTGAAATACTGGTAGCAGAGTTTCCAGCACTACTCAAACTACTACAATATGACAAACTGTGGACTGCCAGAAGACTGAATGAATCTGTCTTGGAAGTCAGAATACTCCTGAGAAGTCAGAATGTCAAGACTTTATCTTACATTCTTTAGTTATCTTCTCAAGAGAGATTAGTCTCTGCACAAGAAAACCATGCTTAGTAGACAGCTAAAAAGAGGAAATTGAAGTGGACTTGCCCATTGGTTTCAGCAATGTGCTCAAAAATAGAAATAATTTTGTGGATAGCATATATCTAGGCAGTGTTTCCATCTTTTGTGCATAGAGTCCTTGTGAATCAAAATCAACTCAAAGTCACTTAACAACAATAACAGTATAATGTCCTCTCTCAGTCTTTAGCGTTTGAGCTATAAAAAAATCATGTAAGCCCAGTATTATGTTCCTGGACAGACATTTCTGACCTAATTTTTATCCAAACCTTGGTAACCCAGGCCATGTGTTATGAACTACAGTGATCTTAGACTCTGTCTTTCAAGGAACATGGCATCACTTATAGGCCATACCAGAAGGACTCACTGTGAAAAGCCCACTGCCCAGTGAATTAACTGGGCTTCACTTCAACCTTACCTGTAGCTTTTGGACTCAGGATTCAAACTCCTTGATGTGTGAAGAAATAGATTACCCACACCCAAGGGTGAGGAACTGACAGTTGCTAGACCTGGGTTAGGATCCCTTGATTTGTGTGTGTCTAGTGAAAAGTGGTCAGACCATTGTAGATTTACTATTTTAAAGCCCTTCTTACTTTACTAATACATACATGAATCTTCCAAGAAAAGATAATTCCTTGCGAATGAAGGTTACTGCAAATTTTCCTCCATCTCCAAATCCTCTGGTCAATGTAAACAGTGCTGAATCATTGAAGAGTTCAATCTGTATGAATCAGTAACTCATGGTTTGTATTCTGGAGCCAGTCTGTACTGGCATAATTTCCTTTTCTCAACAGTACATTAAATTGTATGCATATGTATAAATTAATGACACTACTGATACAATTAATTACTTTATACCCCAAAGGGATGATTGATAATGTTTTTCTTCATAAAATAAGGAGACCTCAAAATTAAACGAGAGGCATACATAATCCATAGACAAGTAGATGGATTTGGGGCTTGCACTTAATTTTAGTCCCAATTAACAAACAATTAGTTCTTAAAACATGGCCCTGCTCACTCTTGTGAAGATATCACTGAAAAAAAAACTGTAGTGAAGAAAGCAGATGGTGCTTGATGATTAACTGGAATAGTGTGTGGTGTCTTAAAAAGCTTATATTTAAATCAACAGCAATCTAAATGAGGCATCAAATAAATGCATATGAAATAAACATACTAGTATGTGATAAATAATAAAATTGAAATACAAAAGAGGAAAAGGTATCAGAGTTTAAATTGTGAACAATCAATTTACAGAAAGGTATGGATGACAATGGGAACCCCAAATCCATCTGCAGGGTCCCTATACAGAATTAAAATCTGGTGGATCTCTTCAGACCATAGATGAGGGACATAAATAATCTTGCTATCAGAAAACTATTATAAACTCAATTATGGCACATGGGATTAGGATAAAATGTGGCACCTGTTCATTTGGTCTCCCTATTGACCCATTATGGATTTATTCTAGTATTCAATATTTTCTGCTTTTTTTTCTTGACAAATATTTCCCTCTTGATTTATTTTAATATTATTGTTGGTCTTTTCTTTCTTTTTAAAATATATTTACTGTTTTCATTTGTAGGGGGGTGGTATGTTTTCCAGTATACAAAAGACAGGACGGGTAAATGTATAGTGTGCTAGTCTGGATAGACTAGAGATACAAATTCATAAGCATGCATATGGATATAAGGGAAAGGTTTATATGCAAGAGGAAAGGAACATTGAGAAACCATCCCAACCTAGGCCAGTCTAAAGTCATAAATCCAATATAAGACCATATGTTTGATACCACTCTATAAAGTCTCATTCCAAATCAGGAAGCATGTGCAATGACACCAGGACAATCACAGGCCAGTGGGTGCAGAGTCTTGTGTATCTAGTGGCAGTAAAAGCCTCCCGGCGCTGGCAGGGGTCTCCCCATGGCTCCTCATTTCCAGGGCTCAGGGTCCATCAGCAGTATTCAGTGGTGGTTGAAGCATCTCAGTGCTGGTAGGGGTCTACCTGTGGCCTCCAAAACATCTCAGCACTAGCAGAAGTCTTCATGTGGCTTCTCTGGCCCCAGAAGTTTGGTTCCTTCAGGGTAAGCTCACGAGGCTTGTCCTCCGCTCTCCAGAAATCAGGATCTATCAGCATGCTGTCATGTCATCTTGTCAGTAGTTCATCACGAAGGAACTGAGCCTCTGGTCTCTCATCTCCAAAGGGGAAATATCCTGAGATTTCCCTGAATTCTCAGACAAAGCCATGCCCACCCAGAGGTCTCATTGGCTAGCTCCAAATTTACAAGCTGGGCTTCACCCATAGACTCTTAGTCAAATTGACACCAGAGTACATGGCTGCCACATATAGTGACAATAGCTGGTTCAATGACTCTTGGGGTACACAGTGGGAGTGTTGGAGGGAAATGGTGAGCAAGTAATGAATATGGGAAGGGGAGAATATTCCAGAATCAATTGTGGTGATGTATATTCAACTCTTTTGAAATACAACTGAACTATAGGCATGTATGATAATTATATCAATAAAATATTTGAAAAATCATGTCAGCATATTTTACTTGGAGCTCACCTTTTTCTTTTGCTCAATCCACCATCAACCAGCAATACTTTTTTTCATTTTTCTCAGTTCCCCATTCCCAATTTCACCTAATACAGAGCACCCATGTAATTTACATTTGTATTGATATATTTTCCTCATCTAGATATTTCATATGTATATATGATCATTTTATACCTGTACCTTTGTCTCTAGCTTAATATAAAATTTTCAAGGTTTATCTATGTTATAAAATTGTATCAGAACCTCAGTTTTATTTATGCTGGAAGAATACTACAATTTATTTGTCCATTCATTTGTTGATGGACACTTTGGTTGCTTTGTACTTTTGGCTATTGTGACTAATGCTACAGTGAGCATTGGTATAAATATGTCTGTTTTAGAGGCTATCTTCAATTCTATTAGGTATATACATAAGAGTTGAGTTATAATACGAATTCTGTTTTAGCTTCTCAAAAAATCTCCTGTTTCTCCAACTTATATTACCAGCAATGTACAAGGCTTATAATTTCATCACATCCTCACCAACCCTTACTTGTTAGTTTCTGTATTTTGATCACAGCTATCCAAGTGAGTATGAATTGATACCTCATTGTGGTTTTGATTTACATTTTCCTAATTAATAATATCTTTTCATGTGCTTATAGCACATTTGTCTGTTTTGGATAAATACTTATTCAAATTCTCTGGCCATTTAAAATTTGACTATTTTTTCCTTTTGAGTTGTAGGAATTCTCGACATATTCAGAATATTAATTCACATTCAGTTCCCAGATATTTTCTTCCATATGCAAATCATCTCTTTACTTTCTTCATAAAGTTCCTTGATGCATAAAATTTGATCAGCTTCAGTTTACCTAATTGTTTGTGTTTTTAATATCATATCTAGGAATTTATTACTTGAAAGAACATTTTGTTTTCTTCTTTAATTTTTCTTGTTTTACAGCTGATATTTACATCATTGATTGATTTTGCATTAATTTTATATAAGGTAGTGTGGCAGGTATATAATCTGTCAACTTGAGTGAGAGGGTGGAGTCTAGCCTGTCAATCAGGTGATAGCCAATGAGACCTCTGTGTGGGCATGGTCTTCTCCTGGAAATTGTTAGAACACCAGTCTTCCTCCCTGGAAGTAGGGTACACACTTTCCCTGTGAGACATTCCTGATGACAAGCCATATGGAGCTAGGATAATGAAGCCAGAGCCCTGGAGTTGGAGTAGCCATGGGGAGACACATGTAAGTTTAAACATACTTCCACCACAACTGAATCCACAGACTTTCCACCCATTGTCTTTTGATCTTCCTTCATTAGGAGTCGTTGAGTGAATCTGAGGGGGAATTTATAGACTGGTATCAATATATATGACAAATATGAGACTTCAGGACTTAATCTGGACTGGGTGAGGATGTTTTCTTAATATATTATTACTTGTTAATATAAACTGCTCTCTTTTCTTGTTAGTTTGACCTTACATTTTCCTTTTTAAAAATCATTTTATTGGGGACTCATGCAACTCATCACAATCCATACATACATATATTGCATTACAAGTGCATTTGTACATATGTTGCCATCATAATTCTCAAAACATTTGCTTTCTACTTAAGCCCTTGGTATCAGTCCCTCATTTTTCCCACTCTCTCCCCACTGCCTACTCCATGGGGAACCCTTGATAATTTATAAATTATTATTATTTTGTTATAGTTTACACTGTCTGATGTCTCCCCTTACCTACTCTCCTGCTAACCATACTCCAGGGAGGAGGTTATATGTAGATCCTTATAATCGGTTGCCCCTTTCCACCCCACCTTCTCTCCACCCTCCTGCTATCACCACTCTTATCACTGGTCCTGAAGGGATCATCTGTCCTGGATTCCCTATGTGTCCAGTTAATATCTGAACCAGTGTACATCATCTGGTCTAGCCAGATTTGTAAGATAAAATTAGGATCATGATTGTTGAGGGAGGGGAGGAAGCCTTGCAAAACTAGAGGAAAGTTGTATGTTTCATCATTGCTACACTGCATACTGACTGGTTCATCTCCTCCCAGGAACCTTTCTGTAAGGGGATGGATGTCCTATTACCAACAGATGTGCTTTGGTTCACCAATCTAAATTCCCCCTTATTTACAATGACATAATTTTTAGTTCTTTGATGCCAGATACCTGAGCTCTCTCATATATATACATATATATATATATACACATACACACACACACATATACACACACATACATACATACATACATATATCTTCGGATTTGTTTCTCTAATCTACTCGAACTAGCACAGGTAGGAAGTATAGACCTAATTTCATTATTTTTAATGTGATGATCCAGTGGTCCCAGCACTGTTTGTTGAAGAAATTACTCTCCATTCATTGAATGGACTTGGCACCCATGTTGAAGTCATTTGATTATAGATATATGGGTTTATTTCTGTATCTCAATTCTTTTCTATTGGACTATATGTCTATATTTTCAAGTTGAAGAGTATGCATTTTCCTATGCTGCTGTTGTTTATGGTTTTCAAGATTTTTGTGATGATTCAGACCCCCTTGCAATGAATTTTAGGTTTACATTGTGTGTTTCTGCTAAAAAGGCTGTTTAAATTTTAATAGGAGTGGTGTTGTAGCTATAGGTTGCTTTGGGTAGTACTGGCATCTTAAAATAATAAATCTTCTAATCTTTGAACACAGAATATCTTTCCATACATTAAGATCTCCTTCTGTTTATCAGTATTTTATAGTTTCCATTATAAACGGTTTTTATGAACAGCAATATATTTGGTCCCGATTATGACCCCAATTCAGCATTAGTCATTGTGTGGGAAATAGTTAGATGAACAAATATTATCTTCACTTTAAGTGTAAGAATTTTCTAGCGGTTAGAGAGAGAAACATTTTAGAGAAGGTTGTAAGTCATGGGTAAGACCTTCTAGATCAATAGTTACATGCATCAGGCATTCCTGGGAAATACACAGATTCCTGAACTCCTGGAGTCTGCAAGTTATAGGCGAGGTCCAGGAATTTACATTTTTATTAGACTTCCAAAATATATCTGGTACTGGGAGTCCCTAAGACATACTTCAGGAAAATGTAGGCTAGGTTTTCTATGGATGTTGAAGACATATAAGAACTAGGGATATTTTGAATAAAGACTAGATGGGTGGGCATAATTTCGAAAGGAGGTAGGTGAATGGAGAAGATTCATGAAAGGACCATCAGAGATCGGGCTAAAAGTGGAGCATGTTGCAAAGACTGGATATTTTTATTCACTATATATGGGGTCTCTTTTCTTTGTGGGGACTTGCTTCCATACTCACAGACTGTATTTCCAACTCTCAGCCCAGTGAATGGTGTCAGTTTCACTGATTACTGGCCGATGTATGTGTAAAGATGTTATGTGTGTCATTTTTAAACCTGGCCCATGAAAATGTCCTATGTGATCCATTGTTTCTGTTCCTTCATCTACTTGCTAGATATTGATGTTCAGGGTGACCTTAGAATCAGGGTCATGAAGATGTTAGAATTCCCACCAGACTGAGTACATGAATGAATTTGCAATCTTCTGTCAGAAATGCTAAGCATCTGTATTGTACATAATTTGAGGAAACACTTTTATTATGTTACATTTAGAGGACCTGGATGACCGAAGCAGAGGATTTCTAGGGGCAATCATATTTGTTTTACTTCGGCGCTCACCGATACAAAGAATGAATGCACAGGCGTCACTCTTCGATATGATATTCCAGGTAATTGTCTCATGAATTCACATCAGCATTTTCAATAAGCTTTATGGATATTTCTCTGTGACCCTTAATAATCAGGGCTCCTCGTTAGACATTCCCTTACTCATAAATCCTTTTGCCAAGAAGTAGATGATCTTAAAATGAACACTTAACTGCAATAAAGAGTAGAGTGTCTTTGGACAATTTTAAACCTTTTTGGATAAGGCAAAGGTAGCTGAAAGCATATTAGCATGCATTAGAAAGGACTTAATTCATCTCCCGCCTACATCCTGCCTTTCCCTGCTCCACACCTGCCTAACGGCTCCTGGGAAGTAGGTTGGCTGGCTGCAATTAAACTCAAGCGCCTCCTCAAGCACTTGGTAAAAACAGCTTTGGCATAATGATGTTCCTGCTCTGGCTGCACAGAGAGAGCAATGGGAGCAGAAAAGACATTAGCAATTGACTTAGAAACATGTGAAGGTCTTGTCATTTGAATTCTCATAATTAGAGGGTCATTTAATTGTTCCTGGTCAAAAGTGTCTTAGGTATGTTCTCCCCCACCCCCACAGAATCTGTCATTTTAATATTTAATGATCATTTTCTTGTTGAAAACAATAACCTTCTTTCTGTGGCATAAGTGTCCCTAGGTCCTATACATCTCATAGTCCATTTTGCCAGCCACTTTCTCTGCTCTCTGCTTTTCAAGCATGGTTCTGCAACCAGCTTGTGATCAAGAGCTATCTTACCATTGGATGCTGTTGAAGGGGTGAGCTGGAGGCCACTGTGCTACCCTGATTTTCCTCTGAAAGGCTATGTCTTTCCTTGGCCTGATGATGATGCCTAGAATTTTTATTATTGGACTAATGTTTTCAGGTCCTGAATATTATCTCCATATATTTTCCATTTAAAATGATAACACACATAGCTTTATTAGCATTGCAAAGAAAATAAGGCATCTCCAGCTTTTGGGAAATATAGTGTCTGGGCTTTTACAGGCTTTTCTTCAAACAGGCAGTCATCTAAGTGGGATGTCCACTAATTCCACATGAAAGAAGCACACCACCATCAGTCACTGAAGTAAATCATATACTCCTAAGTCGATGAAGAGATTAGTATCAGAGCCTAAATTGTGAACATCTGCGTTGCAGAAGGCTAGGAATGAAAGTCAAAGCCCAAAATTCATTGATGGAAACTACATAGGACATAATCTCCAGTGATCTCCCTCTATCCACAATTAAGGGATGGGAGGAAAATGGTTCCTAAATAGAATGCATTGGAGAGATTATAGGGATACACCTGACTTGAACAGTTAAAACCTTGCCCATTGGCCCCTTCTCTGGTGCATACTGGACCTAGTCTGGTTTTCAATGTTTCCTGCATTGTTGTTTGTGTGTTAGACAGGATTCTCTAGAGAAACAAAACCAGGAATATATATATATATTAAGTGACCAGACATCCCGCTTTTTAACAATTTGCCCAACGTTCCATGGCATTGTAAAATTACATAAATATATTACGATACTATTGTGGATTCTATGAACATTTTTGTTGCTCCATATAAACCAAAAAATTAATCAAGAACTCCTCCAACCTGGTCAATGTTGTCCCACTTAAAATCTGGACACTTAAATATATATATATATATATATATATATATATATGTTAATTAATCTATAAAGCAGTATGAATGGCTAGGTACAACTTGCTTCTGTAAGAGAGTTAATACACTGACAGAACTTCAAGTCTGTAGAGGAATTTTGGCTATCCGGCCATACGCAGCAAAATAGCAAGGCAAGTCACCAACAGTCAGCTAGATGACAGGGTCTGGCAGTCCCCAGCTGAAGAGATATATATTCCAGTAGTGTGACAAAGCAGGGATTAAAGGAGCCCTAACATACAACAGCACAGTCCATGGATTAGGTGTCCCACAGGTAGCGTAGCTTGCAAATGGAGGCACAGAAAAGGCAAGGCAACTGGCTATACACTGGTCTGAAGATCCAAGAGCAAGAGAGAATTACTTATATCTCTGCCCTTCAATTAGTCTCACATGTGTTCAATGGCCATGTAGTCACAACAAACCAAAATCAAAATCAAAATTCATTTTTTATTTATCTTAGAGAGTTTATCTCAGATGTGTTATGCCACTGGTATTCACTCTCTTAAAGTTATGTTATATTTATTTATCTGATTTTAAATATATGAAATCCAGGATTGATGAACCTATAGGGATGAAAATTAGAATAAGGGTGGGGCTTCTTTTTTGGTTTATTTATTTTTGGGTATTGGGAATGTCCAAAAATGTAAAGGAGTCCAGGGAGGAAAATAATGTTCAGACATGGATTGTGGCAGCAATTGTACAATATTGTTTGATATGACTGAACTGTGGAATGATAAGATATTTATTTCCAAATAAAATAAATTTGAAAAAGAAAACAAAGCATCACAAAATGATATGCAAGATGAAAATCAAAACCAACTTAACATATGGAACCTCAGATGACCTGGGAAAGGCAAGAGGGCTCCTGAGCATCTCTGAGGCCATGCACGTGGAGAAAGTGAATGTTGGGCCCTATCTGGAGGAACCTCCAAAGATTGTATTCTACAGAAGACCAGAAATGATGGGAATCCATAGCCATTAAAGGGAGGAGTGGAATTTGGAGTGAGACAGAAAAGATTAGAAAAAGAAGAAGGGATGAGAAGTCAAAAATGTAAATAAATAAGAAGAATTAAAATCTATAATGGCAATGGATCAAGCTCTATTCTAGAGGCAGAATTACTAGGAAGAATAACAGAATAGCAGATGACATCAATGGCCTGCCACAATGGAAAGAGAAAACAGTTTCATTCTCTCCATGAAATCAGGTATAACTCCTACCATCACTGTGTCACTCACCCACTTTTCCTCTGAACTATAAAACCATGCAATATTTAATATGACTTGTTGCTTGACTTCTTGGTATCTCCATGGAATCTTCCGAGGCCATTCCACAACCAGTTAGACTGCATTTAAGGCTCATACCATTAGTTTCCTAGAGTGTGACCTGGTGATAAGCAAGTCAGATGCAAACTTTCAATGAAAATAAAAGACTATGTTGTTGTGAGGTGCTATTGACTTAGTTTTGCCTCATAGTGACCCTATAAGACAGTGAAATGAAGCACTGCACAGTCCTGCATTCTTCTCCCAATTCTTACATTTGAGTATCGTGTTGAGCCAAGGTCTGCAGCTGTTTATTTTAATTTTCAGGCATGTCCTATCAGCATATGAAGAGTCTAAAAGCTTTGTTCCGTCTTCATAATTAAGATTTACCCTATTTTGAGGAAGCAATTCTTCCCTAGCCATCTACTGAACACCTTCCAAACTAAGGGGTTCACCTAGTACTTTATCTGATAATGTTCCAGTGCTAGTCCAAGGATTTCACTGGGGCTAATCCCTCAGCAGTGGTCAGCTTATTCCTTCTTTGTAGCCTTTTCTTAGACTGGAAGCTCTGCTAAAACCTGGGTGCTCTGCAAACACCCTACCCAGTATAAGAAAATGACAGAGGAATGAAGATCCAAGATAATAGGTACTGTTATATGCAGTTGGAGATAAAAGTGGATTCCCCAACTGATGTCTATCATTACTAATGAACCCTGTGCTGAAATTTCTCTTCTCTCTAAAGTTCCTTTTGTTAATTAATGGATGCTTTGTTAGGAAATATTAACAACTCAGAACAATGCTTATTGAGCCTGGCAAGTAAACTGGTCTTGTGTTTTATTTTTAGTTGTCAGGGATAATTCTTACTATCATTGTTATTGCTATTTTTAACAAAACAGGTTTTTTATCTATAAGGGGTCTCAGTATCACAGTTATGCCTATGAAAAATTGGGATGAGAATAGAATACCATTATAAAAAGATGCTAATGTCATGTTCTTCACTAATAGCTATTAGCCTTGATCTGTAAGAATATTTTGCTTAGTAGCTGTATTTCCCTGTCAGAGATAAGCAGAGTGGTATACAAAAGGTTAGTCTACATTCGAGATTTGTTGCCAACATAAGAAACTAGGAAACATGAAGATATATTTTGTCTTTACCACAAGATCTCCTTTCTTATTTTAATCTTTTAGTCCTCTATTGACTCTACCTTTGGCTTAACTCAAACAATAGAATCTTGCACTCAGATGCACACAAAAAAAGGATTCACATTTTAGCCACCATATATTTATATATTGCTAGGATGAAAAATATTTTTCCTGTCAGGGAAATATAAGCATTGTGCTCCTCTGTGAATACTTACAATTACCAGTCTGGAAAATGTTACAGAAATTTACCTTTGGGAATAATATCCTGAAGATTTTTTTTCCCTCTCACCTACTTGATTTCTTAAAGATGTGCCTCTTAGGGTAATGCAGCTGTAATTTTCTTTAGAAGTTCACCTGGCAAAAATGTATCATGAAGACAAATTTCCATCATGTTAAAAATATTGCAAGGTCTCCCCCTTGAAATGAATATAGAATGTTTTCTTATTGTGTATGTGTGCTTGAAGCAATGTGAAATGTTACAAGTTGATTTGGAACATCCTAATATTCCAGTTCACTGTGGCTGAAGCTAGAATGTCTAATCAATATTCTTGTTTAATTCTAGGCCTGCTAGAATGGGAGCAGGTATTATAGGTAAGCCTGTGGTGCCAACATGGCCAGAGATGGTAGGTAGGTCTGTTGTGACGACATGGCCAATGAACACACGTAATCAATTGAAGGGCGGAGATAGAAAAGGCTTGGCGATCCACTCCCTTGCTCTCGGATCTTCAGACCAGACAGCTGCCTTGTTCGTCCTGTGCCTCAACCTCCAAGCAACACTACCCTTGGGACACCTCATTGTGGACTGTGTAGCTGTGAGTTGAGCTTCCTTCAAGCTCTACTTTGCCACGCTCCTGGGATACACATCTCTTGAGCTGGGGACTGTCAAATGGCTGACTGTTGGTGACCTGCTCTGCTGTTTGCTGCCTGTGACCAGATAGCCTGGATTGCTCTACAGAGGATTATTCAGTGGCCCTCAAGACTTGAAGGACTGCTGGTCTTCTAGCTGTCTCACTCAAGTGATTTGAACCGAGCAACTTGTACTGTTTTATAGGTAGTTAACTCTTTCTTTCTTATTTTATATACCCTTCTCTCTATATAAATAAAGAGAATTACTAGTGTCCTGGTTTTATTTCTCTAAGAGAACCCTGCCCGACACAAGTGACACAAGGAGTGCTTCTAGAGAAATAAAATCATAAATATGGGTTTCTTTGATTGGTTCTCCAGTCTGACTAGTCTTAAGAGCACTGGTGGTGCTAATTCTAGATCTAAAGCCATGGGTAATTTTGCCACTCCTGCTAGTCCATGGTGTGAAATAGAAAGCTAATACCTAAAGTAGGAGCAACGATGGATGGGGTGCTGGTTAAAGGAGAGGCTCTGAGAGAGCATATGTTTGATATTTTCCAGCAGTTTAGTCAAGATGTCAAGTATAGGGAGGCTGGTTGGCTGGTCCTCCTTACAATGGACTATGTGATTAAGGAGAGGGATTGTCTCAGGGCCTCAGAAGCACGCCTTAAGTGCCATCTCACAGACATGAAGGGTTCTGTCTGTGCTACAAAGGAGAGCCTTCTTGGCTGTAGAAAAAGAGCCGACATTGCTGAGAACCAGGTCCAAAGTCTCATTATGAGAGTGGCTGAATTACAACGTCAGCTGAATGGCAGATCTAGAGCAGTGTCCGAAGCCAAAGTGAGGGCATTGATAGGAAAAAATTGGGACCCTGAAACATGGCATGGGAATATATGGGCAGATGATCCAGAAGACGAGGTTATTGCATCACCTCTAGAAACAATGGAACCAGCCAAGTCAATAGATCCACCCCTCCCAGCTGAAGATAGTAATCTACTATCAACAAAACAAACCCACACCTAAGCAGATTAACCAAACTACTCTAGGTGAAACGCCAGGTGGGGCTGCATCTCTACCATTGCCTGAGGGAGATGCTTTACAAGATAGTGCTGAGAATACCCAGGAAACACCCTCACCATTGATAGCTTCTGCTAGAAATGTAACTAAAATTAAGGCAAGGAAAGCTCCTAAGGGTGAGGCCTAGGTGATTAATCAAGAAGAAGTATGCTATACTCACAAAGAACTGCTCAAGCTTTCAAATACATACAAGCAAAAGCCGGGGGAGTATTCCTGGGAATGGTCACTGAGGGTGTGGGATACTGGTGCAAGAAATGTAATATTAGATCATTCTAATTTTTTGGATATGGGACCCCTAAGCACAGACTCTTCTTTCATTGTCTCAGCAAGAGAGGCTAAGAAAGGAAGCAACTCCTTATTTGGCTGGTTCACTGAGGCAGGGGCTGCCAGATGGCCTAGATTAGTCCAACTTGAGGTACCTGACCTACCTTGGTACACTGTAGAAGAAGGCATCCAAAAGCTGAGGGAAATTGGTATGGTGGAATGGATCTATCAGGATACTCCCATAGACCCCAAAAGAGGGTATCCTGAGGACATATTTTTCACCACAACCATAAGGAATAAGTTTGTGAGGTGGGCCACAGCATGATTGAAGACTCTATGCAATTGCTATGTTGTGTGCACCAGGATTAACTGTGGGAACTCCCTTAAGTGAACTCTGACATTTGCCCATGATGGGGCTGATTGGACTCCGTGCTAACAGAGGGCACGTATCAGCACTGAATAAACAGAGACAGGGTGGATGTGGTCTTTCATAGTAATCACAGCAGCCTGTCTCATGTGGAATTATGGCATTGACTACTTAGTCATGGTGTCCCTAGGAGTGAAATAGGTGAGAAACCTACTAAATATTTACATGACCTATATAGGCAGAAGAATGCTAGATCAGGTGAACAGCGGGATAGGCAGTCACGATCACTCAACCAATTCCCAGACCTGAGCCAGTTTACAGACCCACAACCCCTTGAATGACGGGAAGGCCGGATCCCTTGAAAGGAGGACCCAGCCACATCACCGAAAGTTTATGCTGTTAGTCTTTCTTCTAGCCTTCCCCAAAGGGACCTGCGGCCTTTCACAGGAGTGACTGTTCATTGGGGGAAAGGAAATAATCAAACTTTTCAGGGATTACTGGACACTGGCTCTGAACTAACATTAGTTTCAGGGGACCCAAAGTGTTTCAAAGGCCCGTCAGTCAGAGTGGGGGCTTATGGAAGCCAAGTTATTAATGGAGTTTTAGCTCACTGTGGGTCCTGTATGTCCCTGAACCCATCCTGTGGTTATTTCCCCAGTTTCAGTATGCATCATTGGACTAGACATACTTAGTAACTGGCAGAACCCCCACATTGGATCCCTAAAATGTGGAATAAGGGCTACCATAGTGGGAAAGGCCAAATGGAAACCATTCGAATTGCCATTGCCTAGGAAAACAGTAAACCAAAATAAATACCGCATAGCTGGAGGGATTGCAGAGATCAGTGCCACCATCAAAGACTTGAAAGATGCAGGGGTGGTGATTCCTACCACATCTCCATTTAACTCACCTATTTGGCCTGTAAAGAAGACAGATGGATACTGGAGAATGACAGTGGATTATCATAAACTTAACCAGGTGGTGACTCCAATTGCAGCTGCAGTTCCAATTTTAATCTAATTGCTTGAGCAAATTAATACTTCTCTTGGTACTTGGTATGCAGCTATTGATCTGGCCAATGCCTTCTTCTCGATACTAATCTCAAAGGACCACCAAAAGCCATTTGCCTTCAGCTGGCAGGGGCAAGAGTATACTTTCAAAACTCTTCCCCAAGAGTACATCAACTCTTCTGCCCTGGGCCATCATTTTGTCCAAAGGGACCTTGATCGCCTGTCTATACCACAAAATGTCACAAAAGTCAATTATATTGATGACATTATGCTGACTGGACCCACTAAGGAGGATGTATCAAAGACTTTAGGTTCCTTAGTACAGAATCTGCATAAAAGAGGTTTGGAAATTAACCCAACAAAGATTCAAGCGCCCTCCACCTTGGTAAAATTCCTAAGGGTCCAGGGGTGTGGAGCATGTTGAGATATTCCTACCAAAGTAAAGAATAAGTTATTGCATCTGGCTCCCCCAACAACAAAACAGGAGGCAAAATGACTAGTGGGCTTCTTCGGATTTTGGAGGCAACATATCCCTCATTTGGGTGTACTACTTCGACCTATTTATCAAGTGACAAGAAAGGCCTCCAATATTGAGTGGGGCCTGGAACAAGAAAAGGCTCTGCAACAGGTTCAGGCTGCCGTGCAAGCTGATTTGCCACTGGGGTCATATGATCCAGCTGACCCAATGGTGCTAGAGGTGTCAGTTGTTGATAAAGATGCGGTGTGGAGTCTCTGGCAGACCCCTATTGGTGAATCACAGCATAGACCATTGGGATTTTGGAGTAAAGTCCTGCCATCTTCTGCAGACAACTACTTCCCCTTTGAAAAACAGCTGATAGCCTGTTATTGAGCCTTAGTGGAGACTGAACGCCTCACCATGGGCCACCAAGTCACCATGAGGCCTGAACTATCCATCATGAACTGGGTATTGTCTGACCCACAGACTCATAAAGTTGGATGTGTGCAGCAACACTCCATTGTTAAATGGAAGTGTACATACAAGATCGGGCCAGAGCAGGACCTGAAGGTACAAGTAAGCTGCATGCAGAAGTGGCCGAAATGCCCACAGTCCCCACTCCTGTCACATTACCTTCTCTTTCTGAATCTGCACCTATGGCCTCCTGGGGAGTTCCTTATGATGATTTAACTGAGGAAGAGAAAAATCTTGCTTGGGTCACAAATGGCGCCGCACAATATGCACCTGTCACTCGTAAGTGGACAGCAGCAGCACTACAGCCCCTTTCTGGGATCTCCCTGAAAGATAGTGGTGAAGGAAAATCCTCCCAATGGGCAGAACTTCGATCAGTGCACCTGGGTGTTCGCCTACAGGGAAAAGTGGCCAGATGTGAGACTGTATACTGATTCATGGACTGTGGCTAATGGCTTGGCTGGATGATCAGGGACTTGGAAGGACCATGATTGGAAGATTGGTGACAAGGAGGTGTGGGGAAGAAATATGTGGATGGATCTCTCTGAATGGGCCAAAAAAGTAAAGGTAATAGTGTCTCATGTGAATACTCACCAAAGTGTTACCTCTGAAGAGGAGGACTTTAACAATCAAGTGGATAAGATGACATGCTCTGTGGAGACTGGCCTTCCTCTTTCCTCTGCCACTCCTGTTATTGCCCAATGGGCACATGAACAAAGTGGACATGGTGGCAGGGATGAAGGTTATGCTTGGCCACAGCAACATGGACTTCCACTCACTAAGGCTGACTTGCCCACAGCCACTGCTGAATGACCTATTTGCCAGCAGCAGAAACCAACGTTAAGTCCAAGGTATGGAACTATTCGTGGGAGAGATCAACCGGCAACTTGGTGGCAAGTTGGTTATATAGGACTACTCCCATCATGGAAGGGGCAGCGTTTTGTTCTGACTGGAATAGACACCTATTCTGGATATGGATTTGCCTTCCCTTTGTGCAATGCTTCTGCCCAAACCACCATTCATGGACTTACAGAATGCCTCATCCACTGGCATGGCATCCTACATAGCATTGCTTCAGATCAAGGAACTCATTTTACAGCAAATTCAGTGCAGCAGTGGGCCCAGGCACATGGAATCCACTGGTCATATCATGTTCCTCATCATCCTGAAGCAGCTGGCTTGATAGAACTATGCAATTGGCTCCTGAAGACACAACTGTGATGCAAACTACGTGGCAACAACTTGTGAGGCTGGGGCAGTGTTCTCCAGGAAGCTGTATATGCTTTAAACCAGCGGCCAATATATGGTGCTGTGTCTCCAATAGCCAGTTCCTGTGAGTGGTGGCAAATAGGTCATTAAGCAGTGGCTGTGGGCAAGTCAGCCTTAGTGAGTGGAAGTCCATGTTGCTGTGGCCAAGCATAACCTTCATCCCTGCCACCATGTCCACTTTGTTCATGTGCCCATTGGGCAATAACAGGAGTGGCAGAGGAACCAAGGGGTGGAAGCTGGAGTGGCACCACTCACTATTACTCCTATTGACTCACTTGCAGCATTTTTGCTTCCTGTCCCAGCAAACCCTATGTTATTCAGGACTGAAGTTCCTGGTCCCAAAGGAAGGAACTCTCCCACCTGAAAACACAGCACAGATTCCACTGAACTGGCAGCCGAGAATGCCCCCTGGGCACTTTGGGCTTCTCATGCCTTTGGATCAACAGATCAGGAAGGGTGTCATTGTACTGAGTGGTGTGATTGACCCAGATTATCAAGAAGAAATTGGACTGGTGCTACATAATGGGAGTACAGAGGAATATGTCTGGAATCTAGGAGATCACATAGTCCAACGCTTAGTGCTACCATGCCCTGTGATAAAAGTGAATGGTAAATTACTGCAACCCCATCATGACAGGATATCTAATGACCTAGACCCCTCAGGAATGAAGGTCTGGGTCACCCCACCAGGCAAAAAACCATAACCAGCTGAAGTGATTGCTGAGGGCAAAGGTAATATAGAATGGATAGTAGAAGAAGGTAGTTCTACCTATCAGTTATGACCACGTGATCAATTGCAAAAGCGAGGTTTGTGATTGTTCTTGTATTTTCTGTATATGAGCTTATTGAATATATTTTCTTTGTTCATGTATATTGGCTACAAATGGCCTCAGTGTGTTCTCATTTATGTGTATGATAGATGTTTGATGTTAAGTGTAAGTTTGATTTCAATGATGTCTGGAAATTTTATATGGCTAAATAATTGTGTACAGGTGCCATGTTGGCAAGGAGTGGATTGTTATAGGTAAGCCTGTGATGCCAACATGGCTAAAGATGATAGGTAGGTCTGTTGTTATCACATGGCCAATGAACACACATAATTAATTGAAGGGCGGAGATAGAAAAGCCTTGGTGAGCCCCACCCTTGCTTTCTTTCTTTCAGATCTTCAGACCAGACAGCTACCTTGTTTGTCCTGGGCTTCGACCTCCAAGCAACACTAGCCATGGGACACCTAATTGTGGACTGTGTAGCTGTGAGTTGAGCTTCCTTCAAGCCCTGCTTTGCCATGCTCCTGGGATATACATCTCTTGAGCTGGGGACTGTCATCCGACTGACTGTTGGTGACTTGCTCTGCTGTTTGCTGCCTGTGACCAGATAGCCTGAATTGCTATACAGTGGATTATTCAGTGGCCCTCAAGACTTGAAGGACTGCTGGCCTTCTAGCTGTCTCACGCAAGTGATTTGAACCGAGCAATTTGTACTGTTTTATAGGTAGTTAAACTCTTTCTTTCTTATCTTATATACCCTTCTCTCTATATAAATATATAAAGAGAATTACTAGTGTCCTGGTTTTATTTCTCTAAAAGAACCCTGCCCGACACAGCAGGATATAATTTGTGCATGATAAATCTAGAACTGAGACTAAATTACCTTGCCTATGAGTGCCCAATGTCTCAGATCATAGTCAGAATGAGCACTTAAGCAAAGACACTGATGCTAAGAGTATTGGGGTTAATTTTCAAGGTGATACCCAAATTGATGTCTGTCCACAGAGTCTTGGAAGGGCTGTGCCATGAGCTGCTGCTCCAGTGACCATCAACTTCAAAACCCTCTCCAATTCAGCACTTACTATCCCCACTTCTGATCCCTTGAGACTAGTGGGGAGTGGTGACACTGGGAGGGTAGAGGGATGGTGGAGTAGAAAGAGGGAACAAATTTCTCAGACCTCTGGGGTGTGGACAACATGGAGGGGAGGGGGGAATGAGTGAAGTGACACATTAGACAGTGTAGGATGTGAAGAGGTAATAACAATTTTTAAGTTATTGGAAGTTCATGGGGGAAGAGAAGGGGAAAGGGGAAATATGGGGAGTTGGAATTAAAAAATAAAGAACTAGAGGAAAAAAGGGAAGAGGAGCTTATGCTGGAAGGGTTCAAGTAGATAATGTAGATGAGTGTGGCAACATGTGTACAAATTTCCTTAAAACGAATGATGTAAAAAAAATGAATGATGTATTGTAAGAGTCCCCGATAAAAATTATAATAAAAAAAGAATTATGGCTAGATCACCAGCTTTTTTATCATTGTATTTTGCTGGTTTGCTCCCAGTTAATGATATAGACAGAATAATCAATGGAGTGTTCAGTGAATGAAAACCAACAACTGTAGTTACCCTGGAGAAGTAAGCTGACCTGGACCAAGGAGCAGAAATTAAGTCTAAAGTATACAATATGCCTTGATAAAATCAAATTAGCAGAAGAAACAACAGGGCCTTAGATTCTTGCAATAATAATAAGGTTGTTGTTGTTAGCTGTCCTTGAATCAGCTCTGACTCTCTGTGTCACTATCTATGTACAATAGAACAAAACATTGTTTAGTCTTGTGCCATCCTCACAATTGCTTGGACCTATTTTTATAGCAAGTGTTTCAAGCCATCTGGCAGAAATACTTGCTCTTTTCTTGTTTGTTTTGTTAATTCCATACTTTAACATGCATGATGCTTTTCCACGATCTGGTCTCTCCTAACTATATGCCCATAGTATATGTGATAAAGTCTCACCATCTTGCCTTCTGAGGAGCATTCTGGCTGTAGTTTCTGCAATACAGACTTGTGTATTCTTCTGGCATTTTACTTTCAATATTTTTGCAAACATTGAAATTCAAAACCACAGTTTTTCTGTGGAATTCTTTATTAATTTCTAGCTTTCACTTGTATGTAATGGAAAATATCTTAGCTCGAACCAATTTCACCTTAGTCTAAAAGCAACATTTTTGCTCTTTATCATTTTAAAGGTGTGTTGTGCAGCAAATTCGTCCAATATAAAAGCTATCTGACTTTTGAAATGCTGCTTCTATGAGCATTGATTGTGGGTCCAAGTAGAACGAAGTCTTTGTCAACTTAAATAGTTTCTTGGTTTATCTTATATTGCTTATTTGCTCATATGTGAGGATTTGGGTTTTTCCCACATTGAGTTGCAACCCATACAAATGCATGTAGGCTTTGATCTTTATCAGGAAGTTATTCTACTCTTGGCTTTCAACAAAGCAAGATTGTGTCATGTGCAAATTGTCAATGAGCCTTCCTTCAACCCTGATACCTACTACTTCTTCATATAGTTCAACTTCTCAAATTGTTTTCTCAGCATATAGATAGATAAGCGTGATGAAAGGATACAAACCTCATGCACAACTTTCATTATTTTAAGCCATGTTCTATTCTGTTAGCCCTTGTCCCTGCTAACCATGTTCATGTACAGCATTTGCATGAATACAGTGAAGTGTTCTGAAATTCCTATTTTTTGCAATGCTATTCACAGGTTGTTTTGACTTACATAGTTGAATATATTTTTGGAGTCAATAAAACAGAAGTAAATGTCATTTTGGTACCCACTAATTTCAGCCAAGATCCATCTGACATCTGCAATGATACACTTCATTCAAAGTCCTCTTCTGCATCTGGCTTGAATTTCTGGCAGTCCTCTGTAGCTGTACTGCTGCAACTGTTTTTGAGTTATGTTCAGAATTTTAAAATTGTGTATCATATTAATTGTATTATTCAGTAATCTCTGTATTCTGCTCAATTGCTTTTATTCAAAATGGGCACACAAATATTACTCTTCCAGTTAGTTGGTCACATAGCTGCCTTGCAGATTTCTTGGCATACATTAGTGAGTACTTCCAGCATTGCACCTATTTGTGGAGACATTTGAATTAATGTTCTAAAAATTCCTTGGGTCTTATTTTTGCTAATATCTTAAGTGCAGTTTGGAACTCAATGCCATTGGTTTTTTTGAAATGGTTGGATGTTGACCAATTTCTTTTGGTACCTTGACTCTGTGCTTTTCTTCCTTTTTTTGATGCTTCCTACATATGTAACATATTTTCCCCTTGCCTCATTCCCATATGCAATATTTTGCCCATAGAATTCTTCAGTGGTGAAATGTGAACTTGTAATAATAATAGGTAGCATTTTAAAACTCTTACTATGCATTAGGCACTGTGTTAGCACTTAGAACAGGTAGTCCATACTTATGAAGGCTTCTGTTCCAAAAAGTCCTTCTTAAGTTTATTCTAATGTCAATTGAATACATCTTTTTTTTATTTTTTCATCTGTGTTTCCTTTTTCTATCCATATCTTTAAAAATCCAGCAGTGTTTTTGCTAGTAAGTCATAGTATTGAAGATCTGCAAGTAAAGTCTACAGGATGAAAATCTACAGGACAGGTCATCAATTTCACATCAAGCAATTCATATACAGTTTGCTTCATCTTATTCATTGAAATTTCCTCAATTCACTGCAATCACCTTAACTTCTCCCACTTCTTCTGTTTACATTGTCATTTAGTTCTATTTTCCAAAAATATATCAAAGCTTCGTATTAATACTATCCATGTAATATACAACCCCCCCAAAAAAACGTGGGGACACACACAGACACACAACTGGAGGTCATAATTGAGGTTCATTGTAACTTGAAAATATCAGTATGGATAATAATTCAATGTACAGAAAACCAAAATCAAAACAGCAGCCAAGAGCTGTCATCATGATAACTGGAGAAAAGATTTAAGTTGTTAAGGATTTCATTCTGTTTGTATCTGTAATCAATGCTCAAACAGCAGCTGAGAGTCTAAATAAAACATTGCATTGGGTAAATCTGCTGCATGAGATTTCTTTAAAGTGTTCAGGAGCAGGGAGATCATTTTAAGGACTAAGTAGAGCCTGATTGAAGCTATGGTACTTTCAATCATCTCATTTGCAAATGAAAGTTGGATTTGGAATAAGACAGACCAAAGAAGAATTGATGCATTTGAATTATGGTGATGGTGAAAAATATTGAAAATACCATGGACTGCCAAAAGGACAAACAAATCTTTTGTAGAAGAAAGTAAAACACACAACAGGCACAACCTTATAAAGAAAAGAAAGAGACTGATCCCTGGTGGCATAGTAGTTGTGTGTGGGGTTGCACCCCACAGGGTTGACAGTTCAAATCCAGCAGCAGCTCTCCAGGAGCAAGGCTGGGCTTTCTATTCTCACCAGGGCAGTGATGCCACAAAAAAAGAAAACAAAGAGTGGCATAAGTTGAACATGAAGAAAGAAGAAGGCATTATACTGATCTTGGCTCACTCCAAGGAGGTATAATAAAAAGGAGCCAACTGGAAGGTCAAGGTCAGAGAGAAGAAAATAACTAGCAGAAAGGCATATCTCAGGATGATATGCCATTTCCTTATTTATCTTAGTGGTTTTCCTTTCTTTGCAGAGTAGCATCACATGAGAAAAGAAGAGACAGGGATGGAAATACGACAATCAGAGATGCAGACACATAGAGGGACAGACACAGGAGCAAAGAACTCCTTGATGCAGACTTGTTCTACTAAGACAAATGCAATACAAGTAGTTCTTGTGCTCAGAGGTAAATCATGAAATATAGCGAGAGTAGTGTGTCCCACGGAAAGTCACATTGCACCTACAACACCTACACATGATCCTTAAAGGATGAAAAGGGAACATATTCATTCCAAGCAACAAAGTCATTGATTCATCAGTGTATTTAGTATCCATTCACTGGTGGGGTGCATAACAATGTTTAAGCACCCAACTTCCAATAGAAAGGCTGGAGGTTGGACCCCACCCAGTGGTTCGGAGGTGGGGTGGGTAAGTCTGGTGATAAGTTCCTGTAAAGAACAAAGTATAGGAAATGTTGAGGGCAGTTGTACTCCATCCTGTGACTTTGAGTCACAATAAACGCAATGGCACCTAATAACAACAACCAAGTTTTTATCATCATCCAGAGCGACAGCTTATTTTCAATCTTTAAGTGCATATAGTTTGAGGGGGAATGTGCTCCATTTTTGTATGTGTTATTTCTAACTTTCACAGCAATCTTTGTGTGTATGGTTTCTTTATTGGGACTTAGATAGGAAGTTTACATGTCAGTTACCACTTTTGCATGCAACAGTTCAAACCACTTGTGCACCCCTCAGTAAGATACCTCATCCACCCATCCCCATTACTCATTCCTCTTCTCTCTCTTGTGAAATTCCATCCTTACATTTCTTTTTCCATTAATTTTATTGGCATATGCTTCACATATCACACAATTTAATCATCCAGAGATATTAAGAAGAGCTATGCAAATCATCACCACAATAAATTTCAGAAAATTTTATTCTCATACTCATTATTATTAGTTTCCAACTTCCCCCAATTGCCCCTGACCTTCCCCTAAGTAATTACTAATCCAATTCCTGTCTTAAAGATTAATATAACAAAAACCATGTAGAATACAAACAGGCAAACAAAACACAATAATAATGACTAGAAAAAACATGGAAAATATCTATGGAAAAGACAGCAGAATATATTAAAAACAGAAATAAATTTAAATAGGTCAAAAGGGAGAGCAAGTGATTATGTGTTGCCCCACTACATCTGTCATCATTGACTTAACTGATACATGTCCTTGGACTATATTCAGAGGGGATACCCTGGAGGCTTAGTTTATGTGGGCATGCTACACATGAATTTTGAATTCCATTCTCATCCATGTGGTAGTGGTGATGGTGGTGGTGGGAGTGGTTAGGTGCCCCAAATTGCCTCTGACTCATAGTAACCCCATGGACAATAGAAGAAAACACAGCCCAGTTCTGTGTCAACCTTTCCATTGTTCTGATGTTTGAGCCCATTGTTGCAACCACTGTGTCCATTCATCTTCTTGTAAGTCTTCCTTTTCACTACCCTGCTCCTTTACCAAGTACCATGTCCTTCTCCAGGAACTGGGATCTCCTGATAACATGTCCAAAGTAGATGAGTGGAACTCTTGCCACCCTTGCCTCTAGGTAGCATTTTGGCTGTGTTTCTTCCAAGACAGATTTGTTTGTTCTTTTGGCAGCCCATACTACTTTCAATATTCTTCACCAGCACCATAATTCAAATGCATCAATTCTTCCATGGCCTTCTGCAATCTAGGTGGTCGGAACTGAGGCTTTGAAACCATTCCCTCCTTCAGATTTGAATATTATTATTTACAGTCCTTGCATCACACAGGCTTCTTCCATGTAGAGCTAGCTGATGACTCACTTAGATGGCTGCTTGTTTAAATACAAGTCTTTAAGACACCAGGCGCTATTCTTTTTTTTAATGTAGGCATCATCTAGTTTCTGTCCCACACATTGCTATAGCACTGATATCTTCAGTGACTTTTCTATGAGAGTGAGCATTGACCAGGGCCATACAAAAAATAATTGTTCTCAGATTATTTTTCTCAGACTAGAAGTAAGTGTACATCCTTGCTTTCTTATGAAGTCAGAGCTATTATTATTCCCATGATATAGAAGAGAAAACTGAGCTTCAGAAATTAGTGGTTTACCCTTGTCACATTGCTAGTTAGAAGCTTTCAATTTAATAAAAAATCCCCTCATTTTCCTCCATTTCTCTATTCTGTTCTCTTTCTTTTATATTGATTACAAGTGTCTAAAATTATTTCTTGTTTATGTGTTTATTTCTTTCTTTATTGTATCCCATGATAGAGTTGAAATTCAATGAGGGCAGGGATTTTTATTAACAAAAACAGCCACTAAATGACACAACAACTCCTGACTATGAAAATGATAACCCCTGTGATGGGTAGGTTTGTTATGGCAACATGGTGACAGAAGATTGGTAAGTCTAATGTGACGGCACAGTCAATGAACACACAGGATGAATCCAAGGGCAGAGTCCTAACTAAGTCCTGCCCTTTCTCTTGCTTTTGGATCTTCGGACCAGCTAGCTGCTTTGTATGTCCTGTGCCTCGACCTCCAAGCAACACTAGCCATGGGAAACCTAATCGTGGACTGTGGAGCTGTGAGTTGAGGTTCCTTCAAGCCCTACATTGCCACGCTCCTGTGATATACATCTCTTGAGCTGGGGCCTGTCAGAGTCTGTCATCTGGCTGACTGTTGGTGACCTGCTCTGCTGTTTACTGCCTATGACCAGATAGCCTGAATTGCTCTACAGAGGACTACTCAGCGGCCCTCAAGACTTGAAGGACTGCCAGTCTTCTAGCTGTCTCATGCAAGTGAGTTGCACCGAGCCATTTGTACTGCTTTATAGATTAGTTAACTGTCTCTTTCTTATGATATATACCCTTCTCTATATATAAATATATAAAGATAATAACTAGTATCCTGGTTTTCTTTCTCTAGAGAACCCTCTCTGACACAACCCCCGAGTGGCACAGTGGTAGAGGTAGAATTCAGTCTGCAATCTAAGCACCCTGCACTCTCTGCTTTCTTACTACCTCAATTTGCTGACTGCTTCCCATGCCTTTTAATTTAACAGGATAAATAATGAAAATTTATAGCTCTGTGTTTTTACTCATGCACACATTATCCTCAGCAGTGACAGGAAGACTAATCAACTGAGACTTTTCCTTGATTTAATTTGACTAAAAAAGTCAACGTAAATTTTATTTCCCATGAGATAAAATTCCCTCAAGAAAGAAATGTAAATATAATGAACAAAAAAGTAAAGAATTTGATTATGACTTGCAGCGCAGAAAACTTGACTTCTTAATAGCTTCCATATATTCCGTGTGTGTGTGTGTGTGTGTGTGTGTGTGTTGAGGTGTGGGAAGGAATTTGTTTTTCCATTTTCATCAGCAGGGGGCAGCAATTTTCTCAGACTGGTGATGAGCTAAATAGTTCAGAGGGAATCTAGCAAGCCTGGTCCAGATGCTGATACATAAAAAGGTGTTTGTGTGTGAGAGTGTTTTTAAAACTGAGTTCATAAGTTCACCTTTCTTGAAATCTGATTAACTTCTAATTGAGAACTAATTTGAAAAACGCCATCTGTTGAACATAATGCCAATGCATGAAGCTTTCTTCCAATTGTATCCATCAACTCTGGTAGCAGTTTTGAGGAATCTAACATTACTTACACAATTCTAGTTTAATGATATGCAGCAGAAACGTGATATAGTGAGCATTCAAGGCCTGCTTATATCATTTCCATTCTCTATCCCCACCTAGTGCAAAATTTCTTTGCTGCTTTTTCTTATGAGAATGACTAAACTGGAATATTCATTCCAGATGGAGGTTCATCTTGGGAATGGTGTTCAGAAATGTCAGTGTACTGAAATTGGTAGGTCAAAGCAGACTGGGGAATAGCCATAGGTCTTGGTATTCTTATGCACTATAGCCTTCAGATGGTAAGCTCCTCAAGAGACAGTCAACCATTACTGATTTCCTTGCATGTTTCCTTGAGCAGTTTGATGGCCCCTTGAGAAAATGAATCATATTTTGATTCATATTCTATCTCCAGTACCTAACCCAATTTGAGATATAACAGTCTGTCAATAGATGTTTGTTTCATGGGTGTTTGATGTCATTTTACTGACTCTTGCATAGTAATGGAGCATTGTTGGACTTAATACATTCTGGTTTAGTGCTTTTGATTCATTGCTATTTGCAGGACATTGATTTTAAAATGCTAAATGAGCAAACCTCTGTATAAATCTGTGCAAATGTAAAATTTTATATGGTCAATATATTTCTCATTTGTTGATCCCTGAGAGCCTTGACAAACATATTGATATGCTCACATCCTTATCATCAACATCTACTAAAATCAGCTTTATGCTGGAATTTGGTGGTGCAAGCTATAAATACAGTTCCTGATGCTAAGGAGCTAGGGAAGCAAAGCATGTCTATGGAATTGGGAGGAGCAGTAGAACTTACTGTGGATTTTCAAGTGTTCACTGAATATGAAAAACTCAGGTAACAGTAAGAACTTTAGCAAACACATCTGCTAGGATATAAGTAGTCTTGTTATTAGAACCCCCCTGGAAAACTTTAATTTTCACTTTGATTAGAATGTTTGTTGCAGATATACAGCCATGCTGTGCTAGGTGCTGAATGTTCACCTCCCTTAAATATTGTATAATGCATAAATTAGCCCCAAAGAGACTAAAAACCTACTGTTCTTTTTTAAAAGGAGTCCTTTGCTGAATCAGTTATTTTTTTCATGTGCTAATAATAGGTGGAAGAACATACCATGAATAGCTTTATAAAGTGATTGTGATTTTATATTTCATAGTTAATTTTAGCCTATGCTAGTTGAAAACAAGTAAAAAATGGCAATATGAAAACCATGGACAAATACGTAGATTAAAAGCAATTGTTAGACTATTTATACAAACTCCGTAGAGAAGAATGATGGTTCTGGTATTAAATGGAACTGTATTTTTAAGATAAATCCCTCAGTTTTAGTTCCTGAAAAGAAATTATTGTATGTAGGATAGAAATTTTGAAATAAACAGTAGAAAATAAGGATAATGCTATTTAATGATTTAAAAATATGAACCGTATTTAAGGACATCAAAACAGTAAGGAAACCAGATAAATTTGATCAACTTTAAGTGGATACACCATTTTCTTTAAAAAGGAAAAAAAAACCTAAACAAATAAGGCCTTGTGCTTTGAATTTCTTTTTGCAAATAACATGTGGGGATAAAAAAATGCTCAATGTGTTTGCTATTATTAGGAATTAAAGTTATATCCCTCCACTCCCCGCCCACTTTCCTACCATCATTACCTCAGGGCCATATCAAAGATGCATTGATTTCTCTATCAGTGATTTCTTCTGAATAGCTAATTCACTCTTTAATCTTACAAGATTGACTGCATATTCAACTGCTATGGCCAACTTCTAAAGTTTATGGTCCATTTCATAAAGTCTTGTCAATCAGTTCTTACTTCCTTTTAATTATGTGTCCCTGTAGAATGCATGTGCCAGAATTGCTTCAAATTTAGATGTGGGCAAGAACCAGGCAGTCTTATCATGAAATAGTTGTTTAAAATCCTGTTAAAACATTTTTATGTTAAAATGGGTGAGGTTTAGAATAGAATAGAGAATCTGACAATCAGGTATATTCCTTTTTTCATTCAAGACCTGTCCCAAGGCTAAGAAACCTGCCTTGATCATCTTAGCCGCCTATCTCTCCAAACATACCCACAATCCTCTCAGCATCAATATACTCCATCTGACTCACATATAATTCTATCTTTATTATCTTAAGTACAATTCAAATATCAGCATCATGAACTATATGGTGCATATGAAGGGACTTTAAAAGCTGGTGGGAAAATTCCATTTTCTTATAATTCTATCTTTCCATGAACTTTCTGAAACCTACTCATATATTTGCATTCTCTATTTATAAATCAAACTCTGGAGTCAAATTATCAGGATTTGATGCTAGCTTGTCCATAAGGGTTAGATTAATCAATTTATGCCTCAGAATCTTTACCTAAAAATAGAGAAGATACTAGTAGCACCTCACATATATGATTGCAAAAGTTATAAAATTTGAAATATGTAATGTATTTATCAGATGTCTGGTTCATGCTGTTGTTAGGTGTGATTCAGTTCATTTTTGACTCATGGCAATATCATGGATATCACAAGATCACTTGTTCAAACTCACCAGTCATTCCATGGGAGAAAGTTGAGGGCTGTTATTCCCATATAGATTCACAACTTCTCATAACCCTATATTTTGTCATTATAATTGACTCAATGTCAGAAGATTTAGTGATTCCAAGTGGCATAGTAGAACAGCCTCATGGGGTTTTCTAGGCTGTAATCTTTAAGGGGCTGATCACCAGATCTTTTATTTGGGGAGTATCTGCCTAAGTTCTACTTGTCAACCTTTTGGTTACTAGGTGAGTGAGTAAACATTGTGCCATCTGGACTTCTTACCTGACCCATCTCAAAGCAGAAACCAAACTCACTTCCACTGTCGATGATGACTCATAGTGATCATATATCGGACAAGGTCGAACTGCCCCCGTAGGTTTCTGAGTCTGTAATTCTTTATAGGAGTAGAAAGCCTCATCTTTCTCCTACAGAGCAACTTGTTGTTTGTACATTCTGGACTTGTGTTTAGCAGCCTACCCTGCCAACAGAGCTCCTCAATCTATCAGAGGCAATACAGTACTAGGACTTGAGGATCTTGAGAATACCTCCAAGCCAATTCACCCAGCTCCAAGAAACAAATGTTTTTGATAACATATGTGTTGGGCAGGATGCTCTAGCTGAACAAAATTTTAAATATATAAGAGTAGATTTATACAACAAGGAAGAATATAAGATCTAATTAGGCCACACAGCAGTACAAGGACTCAGTTCAACTCACAATCATGGAACAGTTAATATCCTGAAAGTCCTTCAACTCACATGGGCTGCCAGTCCAAGGACAAGGAAGCAGACAGAAGAATCCTTCCTCAGGAAGAGAGGCAGCAGAGTATTGTGGGTCAGCAACAATTGGTAGCATGGGACCTTAGCAAAGCGATCCCACATGAGATCTGGAACTCAAGTACTGCATGGGTGACAAGGTACACTGGAGCAGGTCTTGAAGAAAGCTCAAGCTCCAGGGAAATGATCCATGGAGTGGCTTGGACCACAGGTAGTGTAGCAAATGGTTGAGGCAAAGAACTAATTCAAGCAGCAGCATGCTAGTTAAGTCACCAGGGAGGAAGAGAGAAGAGGGTGGGCCTTCGAAAGCAATTTATCTCTTGCCTTCCAATCAAGCTGTGACCTGATTACACTCTGTCCACATGTTTCTATTGGCCTAGTTGGCACAATACACCTAACTGTCACACCATATCATTTTTAAATGTTCTTTCTTATATATCATTTTCTATTTCTCTATCTTCACTAGTTCCACCATAGCTTGATCATAGGCCACCAACACCTCTCCTATGAACAATTACACAGGTCATGTCTAGCTAGCCTCTAAACTTCTATTCTGGCCTTTACATAAACACCACATTATTCAAAGTGATTTCTTTACATTTAAAACAAATCCTATCACTCATTTATGTAAAATTATCCTTAAAAGACTTCCTATGACCCTGACCCTAAAACACAAGCTCCTACTCAATTCCGGCAAGACCTTTCATGATCCTGACTATGCATCTAAAGTTATGCATTTGTTTATTGACTCATTCAGAAAATGCTTATTAAATTCCCTTCATGCACCAGGTGAACAAAACAGACTAAAACACTTGCTGTAGTGGAGCTGACGTTCTCTTGGGGAGAAAAGACAAGAAACAAGATTAAAGTATAGAATGCAGAGTAGATCAGGCATAAGTGGGGCTGTGGGGAAAAAAAAATCTCACTTATTGCCATCTAGTTGACCCAACTCACAATGCCTCTATACAACAGGGTCAAACTGCCCTGCAAGCTTCCAAGCCTGTAACTCTTTACAGGTGTAGAAAATCCTCTCTGCCTCCCTCAGAGTGGCTGGTAGTGTCAAACTGCTCTCATGCTGGTGTTCCCCATTGGCCAAACATAACAGGAATGCATCTTTACTGGTCAACCATGGAAAGAATGGAGAACAGTAAGAAAATGGATGGGGAGTGGTTTTAGAGAACACAGTGTGTATATCCAGTTGAAGACTGCCATTTCAAACACAGTGGTCAGGGAAGGCCTCACTAAAAACTTCATTCCCCTCTTACTCTCTATCCCTACTGGTCTTCATTCACATACTGGACTTTGTCATATTACCTGCTTTCTAGAGCCAGGCATTTGAAAATATGGATTACTCGATTTGAAATATTTTTCTCTTCCTTCTCACTTAACACTCTAAAATTAACTCTTGCATATGTGCATTTAAGTGTCCTGTCATGAGGGAAGCCTTCCCTGACTCATCTGACCACTCAGAACTCTTCCTTTCTCGGTGATTACTGTTCTGAACTTCTGCATAGTACTTGCCTTCGAGTGTCATTCCATATTTATGTGACTACTGTAATTAATATCTGTATACCTTAATAGATGTCAAAGTCCATGTTGATAAGGGATATGTCCCTTGATCTCTTCCACAATATTCACAATGCCTGGAGCACAATATGTGATGAATGCATATTTAATGAATGAATGATTAAAGATTAGTAAACAACAGAACAATCATATGGAGAGATTATGTCTCATAACTTCACATCTGAAATTTTCTCCAACTCTATACTTCGGGTAATTATAGCTTCACATTGTCCATGAAAATGTTTTAGATGTCTTAACCTTACACTCATTTCCTCTTTTCTTGTATTTTCCATTGAAGGAATCTCACATTAAGTAACTAGAAGTAAAAGCTTAATATCTGAACATTTTAGTTTAATTATAACTCATAAGAATCATCAATTAAGGCAGAGTTTTTGTCAAGGTGTGGGGAGGGCAAGGGAGGAAAAATAATGCAAAGGGGTAGACTGTGGAACTATGTTGATTTACATGAAATGGAAAAGAGTAATCTACAAGAAGGAGAAGACAAATCAAGAAAGAGGTGAAGGATAAACTATCATGCGCGTTGATTGGTAGTTTAAACTATTAGATACAGAGTTTTGTGTGAAATATAAGCCTTTTCCTAGCTTACAATAAAAATTTGTTTTAAATAAGAATGAGATATAAATACATTGATGAGAAAATGCATACACAGTATATATACATACTTTTAAATGTACCCTGAGAAGATTCATATGAATACATTATATTTTGTCTATGAAGATAGTGATTAGAAATGGGATAATGGGAAACAAACAGATAAAACTGATGACTGATTAAAACACCATACAATAAACCAAGGAATGAGATTAACTCTATCATCTGTACTTTAAATTAAGAGGCACATGCAAAAATCACAATCAACCAGAGAACACCAGGACTGCAACAGGCTAGGGAATCCTAACCTCCTATAGCCCAGTTTGCTCTTGGTGGGCTTCCTTACACTATCGCCAGTTGTCCTCAACCTGTGGGTCGCGACACCTTTGGGGGGTCAAACAACCCTTTGAAAGGGGTTCCCCAATTCATAACACTATCAAAATTACAGTTATGAAGTAGCAACAAAAATAATATTTTGGTTGGGGGGTCACAACAATACGAGGAAATGTCTTAAAGGCTCATGATATTAGGAAGGTTGAGAACTACTGCTCTATCCCTATCAGTGATTTCTGAGATTTTTGGATGATATATTCTTAGAAGGCTAAAAGATTGTTCAACTTAAAATGTTCTTGCCCTGGACAGCCTAAGATACTAGAATGTGCCATTTGCCATCCATACTGTAGAATTTCTGTGCCTTCTTGGATTGCATGTTTTTATTCAAGCCAAGATTTTTCTGATAGAAGTTGGTTTCTCTCTCTCTCTCTTACACACTCTCTCTCTCTCTCACACACACACACATTGTATGCTTAGCACTCAACAATAATTATATCAGTGTTTCTACCTGCACAAGAATTATATAAACCCTCTTTGCATGGGATAAAGGAAGATATCTCAGTATGTCTAGATCCTATTCATTGCTGATATTTTCCTCTCTTATTCTTTTTTTAGAGGTAGAATTTTGTTCCCCCCACCTTGTTGTGCTGCTGATATTCATGATTTTCAGATGCTACTTTGCCTACTGTACTTCAGATTCCCTCCACAGTTTATGTTATAAGCTGCCTCTGCACCCACATCTACCTTGGTCACAAGACCCTATGTCCTTCCCAAGTACTGGGAAGGACATAGGCTTGTCTCAGATAGCCTGATCCTAGTGCGCCCATTTACATTCATGACCCATATCCATATATATCTCTCAAAGCTGACTATCTAGAAGAGCAATCCCCCATCCATCGGCAACCACCAAGGACAGAAGTTTCTATTTGGAAACAGTGTCGGTACCATTCTGTGAGTTCTGGGAGGAGGACACAGGATATGGCCTCTTAGCCTAAATGTACAATATTGTCACTTACCAAATGGGAAATAATAGCAATAATTACTAAGAAGAGATTTTTACAAGTGCTTAGTGCCCCTTGGGTCAGAAGTCCATGGTGTCACATGGGGTTCAGGAAAAGCAGATGATTTGGCTGAGAAAGAAGGTTTTAAGGTTGTTATGTCACACTTGTATTTCCTATTCTGAGCTTGTTCAAGGAGAAAGAGTACTTTACTGATTTGCATAATAAAAATATGTTTTGCCTCAGAGGTGGGGGGGTGCAGTAAGGACAGTGAATAAAAGCAAAATCAATTAGCTGGAAATCTCAGAGTTAATAGAATATGTCAATTAAAGTCCTCCAGATTGCTTGTTTTTTTCCTTGATATGGAAGACTTACATAGTTCTAGAATTCATATTAGCATTAATGAGGATTTCACATGTAAATTCTCAGCAAATCCAAAGGAGTGTTAATTCCTTACACCTGGATGGTGTTATGAGAAATCTTTATTTTTTCCTCTTTAACTTTTTTAAAAATATATATAAATGGATAACAAAAAGCACAAGTTTGAAAACTGTCTATCCAAATGACAAAGATAGGGTGTTTACAAGGCTCCCTTTGCTTCTAAGATAGAAGGGGTACTGACACTATCCTTAGTTTCTGTTGCTGCCATACAGAGAGAAAGTGTGACATAGATTCAAGATACACATTTGTCATTCCCTGTTATTATCACTATATGTTTTTTAATTTGTTTAATTATGTTGATTACTGGTATTATGTTTCCACAGCATACAAATGGCAGTTACCTGCCTCTAGAGATGAAAGACTGAAGTTTCACCTGCCTGTTTTATTTTCTAGTACACATATAGAACTATTTAATATACTAAGATACATATTAGGTTTATATTTTTCAACATATTTATTAAATCTGTGGGCTAAGTAAATAATCTGAAAGTTGGATTACATGAAGGAAAACACAGTATCAAGATTGTAGGATGACTTTTTAAAAAAATTAACAACTTGTGATAATGCAAATGACACAACTATGCTTACTAAAAGGGAAGATAATTTGAAGCACTCACCAATACAGATCAAAGACTATAATATCTATTATACTTCACTATAATAATAAAGTCCTCACAAATGAATAAATTAACAACTTCAGAATAAGTACAGGAAGTATTAATTGTGTCAAGAATTTCATTTTACTGGAACCCAGAATCAATGTTCATGGAAGTAGCAGTCAATCAAATGACAACTTGCATTGGGCAAATCTGCTGCAAAAGACCTCTTGAAAGTTTTAGAAGCAAAGATGTCACTTTGAGGTGTAAGGTGCACCTGACCCAAGTCACAAGTTTCTCAATGAACAAGGAAAACCAGATCATTGATACCTTTGAATTTTGATGTTGGTTAAGAACATTGAATACACAATGAACTGTCAGAACAATAAACAAATCTGCAGAAGCACTGCTAGTAGGATGTTCCTTGGAAATGAGATGGTGGAGCTTTGCCTTACATATCATCAGGATGGTGAAATCACAGGACACTGACATAAAGCTTGGAAAAATACCAGGTGAGCGAAATAGAAGAAGACCCTCAAGGAGATGAATTGACACAGTGGTTGTAACAATGAGCTCAAATATGAGAAAGATGGTGAGCTATAAGACCTCTATGAGCTGGAATGGACTCAAGAGTATGTAAGAACAGCATAACACAGGTGATAGTTGCATAAAACAGTTATGGTAATGGGCAACATTGAATTGTATGCAAAAAATCTTAAATAACGTGTTATCAAAATTTCTATAACAGTACAAAACACACAATAAGGATATAAAAGAATCATTCAGTGTGTCACTTTGAAGGAGTTGATTTTTCAGTCAATATAATTCCTGGAGATTCATACATATTATGTGATTTTTTTATTGCTTAGTAATATTCCATGGTAGGGGAGAGCACAGTTTATTCACCTACCGCAGAACATCTGGGGTGTTTTTAATGTTTTGCTATTATGGATAAAGGGGCTAAAACATTCACATTAAAACCTTCTTTTGGTGGGGGTGTGGGGACAAGGCAAATCTTCATTTCTCTGGGATAAATTCCCAGAAGTGCAGATAGTAGGCTGTATAATAGTATATTTAGTTGTTTCAGGTTCTGCCATCTGCTTTTTGAGGGTGGCTTACCATTTTCATTAGTTGCATTTTAATTAAATGGTCAGTTGTTGAATAATAACTGTGTTCCAGGACCTGTGCTAAATACTTAACATGCATCCTCTCTTTTACTCCCCATTCCTTCATTTTGTGAGGAACCTAGGCACAAAGAAGTGAAGCAGCATTTTCAAGGTCATGTGGCTGGGAAATGAACCTGTGTGCACTTTGTTTTTGTTGTTGTTGAGATTATACACAGTAAAACTTATACCAATTCAACGAATTTTTACATTTACAATTCAGTAGCATGGATTATGTTCTCTAAATGATGTAACCATTCTTATGTTCCCTTTCAGATTACTTCTCCCCTCCTTAACATACATTTACTGCCACCTAAGTTTCTCACCTAACCTTTCTGCTTGCTATTGTCAATTTGATCCCACAAAGATTGTTCAAAGGACATACTTTTCAAGGCAGACCATTCTTTCTTTTTTAAATTAAATCATTTCATTGATGGTACTTATAACATTCCATAAATCAATTGAATCAAGCATATTTGTACATAGACTACCTCATTATTTTCTAGACATTTGGTTTCTGTTTGAACCCTTGGTATGAGCTCTTCCTTTATCCCTTCCTCACCCTCCACGCTGATGAACCCTTGAAAAATTGTAATTTATTATTGCTTTCATATCTTACACTGACCACTATCTCCCTTCACTCAGATTTCTGTTGTTCATCACCCTGGAGGGATGCAATCAACTGATTGCAATCAGTTCCCCCTTTCTCCCCTCCTCCCCCACATTCTTCCTTCGCTCTTGGTATTACTACTCCCAATTCTGTTCCTGAAGAATTTATTTGGCCTAGATTCTGTGTGTTCAGATCTCTTATCTGTGCCAGTGTACATGTTCCAAAATATCCAGAACTGAAAAGGGTCATAATAGTGGGGGGGCCCTAAAAAACAGAGGAATATTGTGGGTTTCATTGGTGCTATACTGTGACCTGATTGACTCATCCCTTCCTTGTGAGAGATGCCCTATTGCCTACAGATGTGATTGGGGTATCTGTTATGACCCCGCTCCATCTCAACATTATTTTATGTTTGTTTTGGAACTTCAGGTGCCTGTTACCTGGACACTTCTGATCAAATAAGTTGGTGTGGTTCTCCATGTAGGCTGGTTTTTCTCTGCTAGATGACTGCTTGTTTAATTTCAAGTCTTTAAAACCTCGTATGGTATATCTTTTGATAGCTGGGCATCATCTGCTTTCTTCACCACATTTGCTTTTGCACCCATCTTGTCTTCACTGATCATGTCAAATGGGTGAGCATTGCAGAATGCCAGATTGTTAGAACAATGTGTTCTTGCATTGAGGGAGGGCTTGAGCAGAGACCCAAAGTCCATCTACTTCTTCAGTGTATTGCCATATAAATATATGTACATAGGGCATTACCTCTATTTTTATGAATTTTATATTTACATAAGTGCATGCCTATGTTTATACCTCTATCCAAAGCCTTGCTTTCTAAAATTTCCTGTTTTCTTTTATCCTTCCTCTTGCCCCACCATCATGCTTGACCCTCTTCTGCCTCTTAGTAATTCCTCTCTGCTCAATTGCTGTTGTTCCATCACCACCAGGATGTCTGTGTCCTCTTCATTGTTGCTTTTATTTCATTTATTTATTTTTCGGGGGCATCACTGCCCTCTCGCGGCCGTGGGAGCTACCCAGCTTTGCTCCTGAAGAGTCGCTGCTGGATTTGAACCACCAAGTCTGTGGGCCGCAGTCTTGCACTCAACCACTATGCCACCGGGTCTCAGCACTTCATTGCTGCTTTTAATTCCTTAATTGTTCCCTTGTCTATGTCGTGTTTGCTCACTGCTTTTTCCCCTCCCTTCTCTTCCCCTAAGGTCCCTTGGAATCTTTGGTCCATTGTTTTCTCCTTGGTCTTGCTTCACAAGCCTATCTTATATAGGTATACAAAATAAGAATAAAACAAAAGACTGAATAAAAAGAGAAAGGAGCGTGGTCATACCAGGAGGATGGAGGAAAGGTGGAGTAGAAAGGGAAATACAAGGATCTGCATATAACCTCTTCTCTGGAGTACAGACAACAGAGAAGTGGGTAAAGGGAGACATCAGATAATGTATGATATGACAAAATAATAATAATTTATAAATTATCAAGGGTTTACAAGGGAGGGAAGAGTGTGAAAGAAGGAGAAATACGAGGAGCTAATAGCAAGGGCTTAAGTAGGAAGAACATGTTTTAAGAATGATGATGGTAGCAGATGTACAAATATGCCTTGCATACAGTAGATGTTTGTATTGATTGTGATAAGGGTTGTATGACCCCCCCAATAAATTGATTTTAAAAAAGAGAGAAAACCCAAACACCTCAGAAAGGAAAAAAAAAACGACAAAAAAGCATACATAATTCCAGGTCTTTCTGGTGCCCTTTATGATTATCTTTCTACCCATCTGAGGGAGCTCCAGAAACTGTCCCTCCTATACTGAAGTCTATTTTGGGGTCTCGTTAGAGGCTTTGTGGCTTTGTTTTGTTTGTGTTGCTGATCTGCTATAGATCTCTATTGTGGGGGTGGTCAGATGTGACACACTACCTGCTTTGTGTTACCAGTATTCTCTGTCACAGTATTCTCCAGCTAGGAGTCTGCAGGTTTCAAACTGTTGATAGCTCTATAGTATAGTCCTTTCTGTGCTTTAGGAGCTCCATGCAGCATCAGTAGTCTCCGGGCTTGGAGTAACAGTTTTGGGTCTAGTCCCTGCTCTCTTTTTCCTTCTCGATTTGCTTCTGTGTGGGCATAGGAGGCTGGCTCCCCTCCACAACCTATAGGTTTAGTGTTGCCCTCTGTAGCACACATTTTGGGTGGTGAGGGTGGTGGTGGGGAGTGCCAGTTTGACTCTGATTGGAGACAGACCCATAGACCTCTCTGCTTATGCTTTATTGCATCATGATGGCATCTGCACTCATGCTCCCATTTCTGTGGAGACATAAATGATTCCCCCTGCCACCTGGGTGGATTAGTAGCCTATAAGTACCCTATTCCCCCAGTGCCATTCTATCCTTTTTATTTCCCTTTTCTAGCCCCCTTTCCCCTTCTTGTGTTAAATGACGGATACCACCTGGGGTTTGGTCTGTTCCCCACCCAATTGGGGGTTGAATTTGGACCTCTAACTCTACAGTGTGAGATAAGTGGCTTTTCTTCTACGCCTACTGGGCTGGTTACACTTAGCTCAGTTGACTCTTGTTGTACTTGTCCTTTTGTGATAAGCTAACTTTGCTTTTTAGTGATGTGTAATACTCCATTGTGTACATGTGACAGAACTTTCTTTCTTTCCTTCTTCTTTTCTTTTCTTTATCATCCTATTTGGAGGTCCTACAGCTATTATCACAATCCATCCATCCATCCATCAATTGTGTCAAGCACATTTGTACATGTGTTGTCATTATCATTTTCAAATTATTTTCTCATTACTGGAACTCTTGGTATCAGCTCATTTTCTCCTCTCCCTCCTTCATGAATCCTTGGTAATTTACAGATTATTTTTTTTTCATGTCTTACATAAACCACTGTCTCTCTTCAACCACGTTTCTGTTGTTCATCCTCCTAGGAGGGGATTATGTCAATCATTATGATCAGTTCCTCCTTTCTTCCCCCACCTACCCCTTACCATTTTGGTATTGCTACACTCCTTATTAGTCTTGAGGGATTTAACTATCCTAGATTCCCTGTGTTGCAAGCTCTTATCTGTACCAGTGTACATGCTCTGGTTTAGCTGGATTTGTTTGGTAGAATTGGGGTCACTATAGTGAGGGGGAGGAAGCATTAAAGAACCAGAGGAAAGGTGTGTGTTCCATTGGTGTTATACTGCACACTGACTTGCTCACTTCTTCCTTGTGACCCTTCTGTAAGGGGATGTCCAATTGTCTATAGACGGGCTTTGAGTCCTCATACCATCCTCTCCTTCATTCACATCAATATGATGTTTTCTTTCTGGTGCCTGATACCTGATTCTTTCAACACCCCCTGATCACACAGCCTCACGTGTTTCTTCCATGTGGGCATTGTTTCTTCTCAGCTAGACGGTCACTTGTTTATCCGCAAGTTCTTAAGACCCCACATGCTATATCATTTTATAGCCAGGGACCTTCAACTTTCTTCAACCCACTTGCTTATGTACCCATTTTGCCTTCAGCCATCTTGTCAGTAGGTGAGCATCCCGGAATGCTAGGTTTTTAGAACAAAATGTTCTTGCATTGAGGGAGTACTTGAGTAGAGGTCCAATGTCGGTCTCCTACCTTAATACATAACATATAAATATATTGATGTAGATCTATCTCCCTATCATGTCATATATAAATATATTTACATATGTGCATGCCTGAATTTAGACCTGTGTCAATGTCCTTTGCCTTCTGAATCTTCCTTCTGTTCCCTTTTATTATCTTCTTGTCCCACTATCGTGTTCAGCCTTCATTCAGGTTTTAGTAATTCCTTTCTGCTACACTGCACTGGATCAAGCCCCACCAGGTATCCTATGTCCTCCTCACCATCAAGTTTAAATCCCTTGCTGCTCCCTTGCCCCTGGGATTGTTGGAACCCCTCTTCCTTTCCCCTGTCTCTCCCTTTCCCGTATCCCCCCAGAACCATCAGTTCATTTGTTTTCTCCTCTGATTTGTTTATCCTATCTATCTGATCTAGATAGACATTTACAAACAAAAATGAGCACAAAAATAAAACATAAAAAATCCACAAAGGAAAAGCAAAAGCACAACAACAAAAATAAAAGCCTATAAATAGTTCCAGGTCTATTTGTTGACCTTTATAAGTGTTTTCTGGTCAAGTTTGATGGGGTACCATGCCCTGACATCAAAGTTTATTTTTTTGTATTCCTTGAGGACTTCATTGCTTTGCTCCCCTTGCTGCTCTGTTGCACACCCTTAGTGTTTCACTCTGGTATGGTGGTTTCAGATTGAGCACAAATCCTGCACTGTGACTCCAGTGTGGTCCCCTGTAGTGTTATGCGTCCGTGAGAGGCATGCATCTCATCGTGGAGCTGGCCCTATGATCCTCTCTGTGCATTGGCTGCCCTGAGCAGGAATATCATCCTCATGAACTGGTGAGCCAGAATGTGTTCCACTCTCTCTCCTTCCCTTTTCTCTTATTCCTGTGTTCACTTGCTCTCATCAAACATGCCCTTCCCCCAGTATTCTAGCTGCAGTGCTATCTGTAGTGCATTCTGCATTCTTCTTGGGGTGGGGTGTCCATATCGCTGGGACTGAGTCTGATCCCAGCTGCAGGACTCTCCATAGGTTCACTGCTTCACGCTGGGATGTTGCATTTACATCTTTATGCACAGGATTGAAATTGGATCCCTCTCTTCCTCTCCTGTGGAGCTATAAACTGTACCCTCCCCTTGGGTGGATTATTGACCTTCCTCCCCACCCCTGCTATCCATGTCTTTTCATGTCTTCTTTCTTTCTTTCCCACATTTTTTAGGTAGCTGCCATATGTATCCCTAGATTGGGTCATGCAAGAGTTTTCTAATCTACTTGTCTGTTAATGGAAATTTATGTTGTTTCCAATTCTTTGTCACTGTCAGTTACACCACAAAAAAACACTGAGTGCAAAAAACAAAACAAAACCAAAAAACACTGAGTGCTTATTTTGGTCAATTTCCTTCCACTTCTGGATATATGCCCAGTAGTGGGATTACTGGGTCTTAAGGTAATTCAGTTTCCATTTGCTTTAAATATTGCCAGATGGCTTTCCACAGTGACTATATGTATCTATATGACCACCAACTCTGGAGGAGAGTTCCTATTTCCCCATGTCCCCTTCAACATTTATTACCCTCTGATTTTCTGATTTGGGTTATCCTCAAGGGTGTTAGGTGCTATCTCATAGCTATTTTAATTTGCATTTCTCTGATGTCTGCTGAATTGTATGATATGTGAATGCAATACTAATAAAAGTTTAAAAAATGAGCTGAAGAGCTAAATGTTGTGCTAAAACTATGATTCCTGTAGGATAACAAAGGGATAAAACCACAGGCATTACTTTTTTTCAGAAATAAATGTCAAATAGACTATAAGACTACAAGAGAGAGAAAGAGAGGGGGAGAGAGAGAAGGCTTATGGAATGAACTTCCTGTAGTTGACAAGATTTATGGGAGGGGGTCCTTAGATCCATGCAGCCTTCATATTATTCTCTGTTGGTGTTCTTTGTCATCTATTTGCTGTTTGCTCCGTTGGCATTTACAGATGAAGTTTAATGTTTCATCACTTATGTTTGGGTTTTTACTTGATTTAACCAGAGCCTGGCAACATGTTCCATTGACTCTGCTACCTTTCAATCCCCATTGCTTATAAATTTCTGGGTCTCCCTTTTGCTTTCCCTCTAGTCTACTAGCCAATCTCTGTAACCATGTCATCTTGCCATATATTCTTTGTGACAGATTCAATGTCTTTGGCTTAAGTGCGATTTCTTAGGAGAACTGTAGGCAGTTGGGGAAAATTAAACTTCAGGAGATTCGCTGCTTGATGAAGGAGACTTTTATGCAACAGACTCTACACTGGAAGTTATAAGTAAAGCAGTGAGTCAGGCTCTTCTTATAGTTTCAAGTGGGGAATAGTTATGTTCATGTATCCTGCAAGGATTCTGCTTGTAGACATTAGGGTACCTGTTATATCACATCTCTTTTCTACCTATATCTCACCCTTCTTCCTTCTTCAATTCTACAAGGCTGGAAAGGTGGAAAGTTCTTTTACTTTCTATAGATCATATCTCCCTTCTACTACAGAATTTGCCTAGCTGTCGAAGGGAGAGACATTATTTTCATGACCAATCTATGTAAAGAATCCTTATAACTAAGTCATTTTGTTGCTAAAGGAGACAATACCATTAATATGGACTAACAAAATATAAAATATCCACATGGCATGGTAGGTTAAGCTTTAGGTTAATACATGCAAGGAAAGAAGTTCAAAAACCACCACTAGGAGAGAGGTGAGACTTTCTACTCCTGTAATGATTTGCTAACTTGGAAAGCACAAGGGCAGTTCTTCTTTGTCCTGTAAGCTTGCTATGAGTCAGAATTGACTTGATGGTAGTGAGTTTGTTTTTTGAACAATATATAAATATAGCCCGTTAAACCAAGCCCACAGCTGAAATGTTGGCTCCAACTCATAGAGACCTCACAGGACAATTACCACCTTGGGTTTGCAAGAGAGTAGCTCTTGAAGGGAGTCAAGCCAGCTGCTCCATCTTTTTCCAAGTGAGAAAATAGGTGGGCAAGTTCAAACAACTGTCCCTTTGGTTCACAGTGCCTTGGTCATTGTGCCATCAGGGATCCTAAATAAATACAGACGGGGTCTTCAAAGAGTTCATAGAAAAATTGAATTAAAAGAAAAAGGAAGGGGCTGAGCCCCATTGGCGTAGTGGTTGTGCGCAGGACTGCGACCCACTGGGTTGGAGGTTCAAATCTAGTGGCAAGGCTGGGCCTCCTACTCCCACCACCAGAGGACAGTGATGGCCCCCCAAAAAGGAATTTCCATGTTACACATCCACACACATACATGTGAGTAATAGAAAGAAAAAGCAGAGCCCCTTAGGAAGTCTTAAGACAACCATGTAATTTGCAAGGCTTTTGCATTACTTCACGACCCTACATTGAAGAACAGAAATTAAATATTGTCCCTGTGAAAAAGTTCTCCTTCTCCTTCTTCTCCTTCTGTAATAAATACTAATTTCTCAATTCAAATATTATTGGCTTTATGATATTGGACAAGTTATTTAATTTTTTAATCCCCTTCCATAATTGGAAACTAGAGATCATCATAGAATGAAATGGCACATTAAATAGTTTATTAAATGTGTTTTTGACACATTAAATAGTCTATGATAGCTTTATATCCTTACTGTTTACAAAAATACAAAAAGGAAACACATATTGGACACATGAGCTAGATTCTGTATCTGGATTACTATCTGAAGGTCTGATGTCGGTGTGTAAATCCCAATTCAGCTTGAAGAAATTTTGCACATGTCAGTTTGCATGTGAGACTTTAGGGAATAGGAAGAAAACTTAAAATAAATATTTTTCTTGTGTTTCTAAAGCTCACATCTGACAAGATAGTAGGAAAGGCAAATAGAAAGTAGAGAGAAAAAGAAGAGGGTTAATTCAGAGTTGTAGTACCTCAAAATCTAACCAGTTAAATGGAAGCCTTCCTAGACTGACCCAGGGCATAATTATACACTCATCCTTCCTCAGCAACAACAATCAGAAAGACTACTGTGATTTTGCCTCAAAAATCAAAGCAAATGGAGGCTGAGGACCTGGTAGGATAGTTACACAGAGCCTATTCCAATGAAAGTCATGGAGGGAGGGGCTACAGGTGGAAGCCATGTTTGATGTTAGTTTGCAAATAACTATTTACCCAGAGAGAGACTTAAACTGCCAGGAAAGGAGAAAACAATATGGTTTTGATCAGTTACTGTGGCAGTCATGTGCTTATGTTAATTTTATGATTGAAATGTAGGAGTGGAGTCTAGCCTTTTAATCTGGAGATAGCCATTGAGTAGCCAATGAGACCTCTATGTGGGCATGGCTTTCTCCTGAGACTTCTGGGAAATCTCGTGATATTTTCCTCATAAAGATGAGAAGCTATCTTCCCCAGTGGTTGGAAGTTAGTTTCTTAGAGACGATGAACCATGGACACTACAAGATGGTAGCATCCAAGAAACTGGAAGAGCCGGCGGAGAGTCCACACGGCTTTGCCCTGATGGAGCCAGACCTCTGAAGCTGGGGCAGCCACATGGAGACCTCTGCCAGCAATGAGTTGCTTCTGCTGTTGATAGACCCTGAGTCCTGGAAGCGAGGAGCCATCTAGAGACTCCTACCAGCACCAGGATTCTGCACCCACCGACCTGTGACTTCATGAGTCGGAAGGAGACTTTATAGACTGATTTCGGGCATATGGGTTAATATCAGACTTAGGACTTTGAACTGAACTGGGCTCAATGCCCTGTTCCTCTTGTATATAAACCTTATCCCTATATCTATATACATGTCTATGAAATTTGTTCATCTAGTCTACCTGGACTAACACAGTTACATTACATGTGTGTCTTGTCAGGGGAAGGAGCAATTGTTTGTTTTTTTTTTTAAATGGACTCTGATGAAACTGTTACTCACCCAGTGCTCTGCTTCTGCCCTTGATACTGAACACTATTTTACAAGAGATGAAAGTAGTGTCTGTATTTTGTTTTGCTTTGCTTTTGCTTGCATCCAGAACTCTTATTTTCTTTAAAATTGTCTCTGGTTCCCAGGAAGTGAGCCTTATTTCTTCTGCTCCCTGCAGCAAAGGTGGGGATTTGAAAGAAATGGAAGGTGTAATGTCAAGTACCAAAGGTATTCTAGTCTAACCTTGGGCACAGGCCAACTACTGAATACTCCAGCATGTGTTTTTATAATGGGATGACTTGCAAGTCATGCTGATAGCGGGCTGTGCTCTCACAGCTCTATTTATTTATAGCTCCCCCACCCCACCCAAATGCTACAGAACAACAACTATTCTGACAAGTTAGAATGCTAATACTTTATGCAGAAAGCACATCAGTTTAAAATCCATCCCGAAATGTGTGCCTTCCCCAATAATTAGATGGGAAAGGAGGGACTGGGGATTTTTTCCCTCTTTCAGGAAAGTTTAAGGATCTAGAAGGGCAGGTGAGGATGGACTTGATGAGTATTTTAGGAAGGATTCAGTTACATAGTCCAAGGCTCTGACTGATATTTGATGATCTCAACATAGAAACAATTGTGATAAGGATGAAGGATGAAACAGGGGTTTCTTCTATTGTACATAACATCACTGAGTCAGAACAGACTTGATGACATCCAACAACGACAATATCACTCTGAGTGAAAGCAGCCTTGGGGGTGGATTCAGCTGCTAAGCACACAGTACAAAACCCCACAGCTTTTCCAAGAGAGAACACTAAGGCTGTCTGTTCTTGTAAAGAACTACAGTCTTGGCTGAGCCCCGGTGGCATAGTGGTTGTGTGCGGGACTGCGGCCCACTGGGAAGGAGGTTCAATTGCAGCAGCGACTCCACAGGAGCAAAGGTGGTACCTCCTACACTCACCACCAGAGGGCAGTGATGCCCCCCCCCAAAAAAAAAGAACTGCAGTCTTGTAAATATCTACAGTCTTCGGAAACTTGAAGGGGCAGTTCTACTTGGGCCTCTATAGAAGAGCTATAATTCAATAGCAGTGGCTTTGGTTTGGGTTTTTGGAATTCCTATCAGTGCCTTTGGTACCACTGAGTCCTGTGGTTAGGGCGTACTCTTTGAGCCCAGTTCTCTGTGTCATGGTCTTTCAATGTAAATGATTCTACTTGCTCTCATCTAACACCCGAGCAGCTGGGCCATGACTCTAAACGTAGCCCCGATTGGTTGGTGTATCCTCCCTGATTTTTTTACATAGCAAAAGTTCTTCACTATATAGACAGATGGGGCCATGGCAGATACATGAGCATGTCTAATCATTAGGGACATCTGCTTCAGGTAAATGCCATTTGCAGATGGTGAAGAAAGACTAGATTATGCAAATTTTCTCAAAATAACTTCTAAAAAAATCTTGTCGCAGAGCAGGCTCTTGTGTTGTGCTCCCAAAACAATGATGATGCAAAGATTAAGGAGAAGAAAGAACTTGGGTGGTGTCTCATCCACCCATACTCTCCCCCTTTGATGACTGCAGTCTTGGGTGGAATTTGAAGGCTGACCCAGAAGGAAAAGCACCCCGAAGTGGAGTAGGCAGTCTGCCTGTTTTTTCTGCTTCCTGTTCACTAACATCATGTTGTATGAGGTTCCCAATATGAAAACATATTAAAGCACCCAAAACGATGCCAACCTTTCATTTTTTTCACCGACATCTTTCTGTGACTTCAACCTGTCCCTCCTGAAGGATCTCTGAACTAAGGCCTGAGATCTGAGTTCAAATACTCATCCAGGAATTTTAACTATCTGTATAGATAAGCGCAAGACAATATCTTGGTTTCTAATTACTCACATGTCAAATGAGGGTGAAACTAGTTCAGGAAGGTGCTATTCATATGTACTTAGTTGACAGAAGTATTTTGAAGAGTCTTAATACATTGAGCATTGCATAACTCAGTTTTCTTAGTGCCAAATTCTTGTTTACTAAATAAACAAGCAAAACACCCCAACAAAAGAAAAAGTTACCAAATCAGTTCAGCACAATTCATGGTAACTATGTGTGTGTCAGCACAGAACTCTGCTCCATAGGGTTTTCATGATTGTGACCTTGATCTTTCATCTTATCAAAATCGTCAGGCCTATTTTCCAAGTTATCTCTGGGTAGATTTAATTTCCCGGCTTTGGGGCCCACAATTAATCTCATTATCATTACCACTTGGGAATTCTGTTTACCTGATAAGTTTTCAAAAATGCAAAATGTCATTCTGAGGAACAAATGCTACTCTGATCCCTCTGATTGCTAACCCTGAATATGCTATCTGAACTATGCGAAGTGGCACATGTCTCTAGATCTTTATAAGCATAGTTATGATCTCCTGTCTGTGTGCTTTGTGCTTTGTTTTTGTCCAGTAGGCAAAGTCTAGTCTTTGCAACACCTAGAGGAAATTGTTGAAGCAAAAATTCTTGAGCCAGTGCAAAGAGATTGATATTTAGGAGGTCTGGACAGAAGCCTTGCAATCAGAATAGTAACACTGAAATGTGATTGTCATATTAGTAAGTATGTATAGGGTAGTTATCAGAGGGGCACTGGTTTCTTAAAGGGTCCTGTGTTGGGCTGTTAACCAGAAAGTCAACCGTTCAAAACCACCAGTTGTTCGAAGGACAAGGCTCTCTGGTCCCTTAAAGACTTAAAATCCCAGAAACCCACATGAGCAGTTCTGTCTAATCATATAAGGTCATTATGAGTTTCAATTGACTAAATGGTGGTGAGTTTTAGGGGAGGGTATAAGTCAGAAGGAACAAATTTGTCTTGGAGAAAGTATAGCCACATACTTTCAGTATGTTATCATGAGAAATCAGAACCCGAAGAACAGCATTATGCTCATTAAGGTAGAAGGTCAGCAAAAAAGAGGAAAACCTTCAAGTATTGATACAATGACTTCACCAATGGCCTTGGATATAATGATTGTGTGTATGGAGCAGGACCATGCTGAGTTCTCTGCTAAGGTACACTAATGTACTACTGAGGGTTGCTATGAGTTGGAATCAATTCAATGGCCCCTAGCAACAGTAGGGTCCTAATGGCATCTGGGGGTCAAGCATTGATTGGACTGCTTACTGCAAGGACAGTGTTTTAAACCCACAAACATCTTTACAGGAAAAGGACTTCTCTGAATGTTTGCAGTTTTGGAAAATGTAAGGCGCAGTTACTCTTCATCCTCCGTAGGGTTTCTATGAAGTCATATTCACTTGATAGCAGTGAGTTTGGCTTTTGATGTTTTTGACAATAACAACAACAGAGTAGAGGACAACTGATCAAGGTTGCTTCTTATCTATCATCATCTTAAAGATCGGGGTCCAGAAAACATGTATATATGGATACACATATAAAATTACATAAGCTAACTAATATATGCTATTATATGGTTTATCCTCCTCCATCTCCATCTTCCTACAAGTGCAGGGTACTTCATCCTTTGCAAACTTGCATGGTTGCAGGAGAGGATTGTTGCAGGGAGGAGGGTGGCACGTAAGAGAACAGTTCTTTTCCTTCGCCGGACACATATAAGTGAGTTTTATTTTTCTCTCTTGCTCTACACCCCAGGAATTCTCTTTGAACTTCAGAGGCAGACAGGTTTGCATTAACAAGCTTCTGAAACTCTTCACCTGCAGCCCCTAACGCAGTGATTCTCAAAGTCAGACCCCTGATCCAGCAGCAGCAGCAGCAAGAGCATCTGCACCACCAGAGAGCTTGTTAGAAATGCAAACTCTCAGCTCAAGTCCCCTCCCCTCCTCCCCCCTGCAGAAGCAGAAACTGGAGATAGGCTCAGAAATCAGTGTTTTAACAAGCCCTCCAGGGGCTTCTAATGAAAGCTAAGGTTTGAGAACCACTATGCTAAAGCATCTTCACCACCAAGTTACATTTGTGTTAAACCTTGAGGCAGCTTGAAGAGTAAAGGGAGAGTTGATCAGAACAGGAAAATATTGGCATCAAGATGTGGAACAAATTTCCTAATTGTGAAGGTCTTATTTAGGGTATTTGTGCTTGAAGGAAATAAGATTTTTAAACAAAATCTTTTGGAAAACATGGCCATAAGTGCTCCAGATACTTACGCAGATACAACTACACCACTTAAACATATATGTGCACAGTGTGAATGGATACATACATTATATGTGTATATGTGTGTATCTTTACAAAGGAATGGGAACTGAGTAGAAACATTTGGACAGTAATAAACATCTGAGCAATAACTATTGACAAAAATGCAGGCAAGGGAATAAACCTGAAATATATACCAATCAGCAAGTCCAGATGATATGCATTCTGGGGTCTGGAGGGAATTCACTAATGATTTCACTAAGCCACTGACAACTGGAAAACCTGACAAAATCCACTTGGGTATGCACCACAGTTGGCTTTGTCAGCATTCTGCATAATGGTGGTTTTCTGGCAGGTGCATTCACTGGGCCCAAGGAAAAAAAAACATTACATTTCTAGAGTTAGATGCTAACAAAAGTTAACAGATTATAGACTACAGAAAACTTTCCTTTTTTTTTTAATAAACAGATCCTTCCCAATAATGCATGCTGTAACTAAAGCCCCCCTGGTGTATGATGCATGAAAAGTGCCTCCCCTTCATGGAGTAGGTACGCTTATGTGGCCTTCAGGCTCGGCACTGAGGTTTATGAATTTACAGTCTGGAATTTGGACTTTACAGGGAAGGCTAGGAGCTTTTCTACCAAAGGGACTTTGGGATCAAGGCAAATTCCACTGTGATGATGTTTCTCATCTCTCAAAGTCCTTAGACTAAAGATGGATAGGCTGAAGTGGTTAAAACAGATGTTTGGTTCCTGGGGGATGATTGAAAGCCTCTGATTCCTGCTGCTTCTAGAGACCAAAAGGTTGAACTTGTTTGGTTTGTGGTAAGAGGCCAAGGCTTAAGATGACAAAACACACATTTGAATTATCCCTTCTACATTCAGTTAGTACTACTAAAATACATGAACAGGCTGCACTACTGACCATGACCCTATGCTGTAAACTCAGTGATAGCTATTTACTTCAAAAGTTACTGGAGACACTGACAGATGCCTATGTGAATTCTCATCTCTGAGAACAGGAATTATCAATGCAATTTTTTAATGGATAGTACAAGTGCTTTGTGATGATGGATAATTTTAGGGAATTGTGGATAGAGATTCAGCATGTAAATGTTCTTTCTTAGGTAAAATTATATAATTTTCTGTGAAATTTGGGCCTTTTCATCCACTCATTATAATATGCCATTTTAACCTCTTGAAGAATTGCAATGAACCATACCAAAGAAACAGGAAACAAAATCCATAAATATGTAGGTTGTAAGGCATCATAGATAGTGAGAAGAATGGAAAGTTCACAGGCTTAGGAAGGAAGAGATCTGAATTATCATCCAAGGACTGCCGTTATCTAGTTGTGTGACTGGGAGAAACATCCCACTCCCTTTCTTTGTCTTCTGCTGTTTTTTACTGTGAATTGTGGGCATTGTATGAGATGACAATTAATATTCAATTCCATTTCTAATCCTCTGTGATACTTATATAGAAGAGTCCCAACATGTATGATTTGATTTGCTATTATAATTCTTCAAGAATGATACTCCACATTCATGCATGTAGAGAACTTTTTCTGAGACATGAAACTGAAACTCTCACTCAAGGTTCAGGTGTGGAAGAGAGTCACCTAGCTCTATGAGAATCAAAACAACCACCTAGCAATGTCCTCTCAATAGCTTCCTTGTTCTCTACTTACTATATTTACTTCTGTGCATCAAATAATGAACAATGGTAAATTTGGAGATTTGGAAGCATAAATACTTATGTCACTATCTAATGCACTTTTAGTAGCAACTGGGATCTTAAAACTTCTTTAAAAAAACTTATTGATTAGTCACTCAAGGAATAACTAGTAGTCTTTCCTATCCTCTTACAGAAGGATCACAGGGAGGAGAGGAGTCAGTTAGGGTGCAATATAGCAATGACGAAACCTAAAACTTTCTAATTCTTAAATGCTTTCTCCTCCTACTATCATGATCCCAATTTTACTTTAAAATACAGCTCGGCCAAAGGATGTACAATGGTGCACATAGGAACTAGAAACACAGAGAATCCAGGATTGATGATCTCTTCAGTTCCAGGGTAAGAATGTTAATACTGGGAGGGTGGGGTACAAAGGGGAAACTGATTACAAGGATCTACATATAACCTACTCTCTGGACAGAAAACAGTAAAATGAGTGAAGGGAGATGTAGGGCAGTGTAAGATATGACAAAATAATAATTTATAAATTATCAAGGGTTATTGAGGGAGGAGGGAGCAGGGAGGGAAGGGAAAACGAGAAACTGATACCAATGGCTCAAGTTTAAAACAAATATTTTGAGAATGATGATGGCAACAAATGTACAAATGTGCTTGACACAATGGATGGATGGATGGATTGTGATAAGAGTTTTTTGAGTCCCCAATAAATTGATTTTTTAAAAACAGAAAAAATAAGACTCTCTGCTCTTATAAATATTTATAGGCTTGGAAATCCTCTATATACACCCTCTTATATGTGCTTTAATATATAATATATACTATATTAAACTATGATTCTATAATACATAATCAACTCAGTTACAGTCATTTACTTCAAATGACATCTAATAAAAGCATACACATGGGTTTCTCCAGTAGGACTGCACAAGAATAAGATGACTACATCGATGGAAAGACATGATAGAGAAGCACCTAACAGCACCTTATCTCTATCCATATCAATGGATTCTTCTTCAGGGCAAATGAATATTTATGTTAGTGTCTTTACTGTTGTTGCTGGTTGTTGTTTATTCATTTCTGACTTATAGGGACCTCATGTATTTTAGAACAAAATGTATCCCTTCCTTTCCCATCCACAACATCAGTGTTATGCTTGAGCTCGTTGTTTCAGCTACTCTGCTAATTCATGCAATTGGGGGCGTTTTTTGTCACTTATCCTCTATTTTACCAAGTGTGAATCCCTTTGTGAAAAACAGATCCCTTGAATAGTTAAGGTTTATTGTGCCATTCTGGCCAATAAACACATATGGGATTAATTGAAGGGTGGAAATATAAATGGTTCGGTGAGCCTCACCTTTTGAGTTCTTGGGTCTCTTGCTTTCTGATGATTTGACCAGGGTGCAGCTACCTTAGCCAGTTCCTTGCTTCATCTGGCAAGGCTCCCTGCAAGACATCCCTGAGCAGAAGCCACATGGATCTACTCTGATGCAGCCCTCGGTGCTGGAGCAGCCACATGTACAACCCTGCCCGCGCTGAGCTGCTTACACGCTCACTGATTCAGCTTTCCTTCTGCAGTTGGCATCATTGCATATGTCTTGTGAGATTGAGGACGACTTTGTAGATTGATGTGGGGCATATGAGATAATGTTGGACATATGGGCTTGGACAGCACTGGTTTGGGATGCTTTCTTAATGTATAATTACCCCTTATATAAGACACTGTATTATATGCATATAAGTTTCTGTGGATTTGTCTCTCTACTCTACCACACTAACACATCACTCCAAAATAAGTGAGATGAAGTCTCACCATTCTTGCTTTTAAGGAGCATTGACTTTGTTGTTTTTTCTGGGTGGAATCTAGTTGGTTCTGACCCATGATAACCCTATTCGTAAAAAAATGAAGCAGTGCCTGGTCCTGCACCATCCTCACAATTGTTCTTACTTCTGAACCATGTTTGCAGCCATTGTGACAACCCATCTCATTGAGGGACTTTCTTTATTTCATTGCTCCTCTACTTCATGGTTGTTGTTTCTTAGGTGCCAACAAGTCTATTCCTACCCATACCAAGCCAATGCACAACAGAATGAAACACTACCTGTTTATGCATTATGCTCACAATTATTCTTTTGCTTGAGCCTATTGTTGCAGTCACTCAGTCCATCTCCTTGAGGGCCTTCCTCATTTCCCATGCCCATCCACTTTATCAAGCATGATGGTTTTCTCCAGGGAATAGTCTCTGCTAACAATATGTACAAACTTTGAAAGAAAAAACTCTTACTATCCTTGCCTTTAAGGAAGACTCTTTTCTTACTTTTTCCAAGACAGATTCATCTATTCTTTTAGTAACCCATGATATTTTCAAAATTCATCTCATGCACCACAATTGAAATAATATGTGTAACTTTCACAGGCATATGGATTAATGAAAATTACTACTAATTAGTTTAGGTGCACCTTAGTCCTTAAGGTAACATCCTTGCTTTTTAGTACTCTTATGAGGTCTTGTACTCCAGATTTACCTAATGCAACTCATCTTTTGATATCTTGGCTGCTGCTTCCATGAGCATTGATTATGGAACCAAGAAAGGCAAAATCCTTGATAACTTTAACCTTTCCTCCATTTGTTATAATTTACCTATTGGGCCATTTGTGAGGATTTGGGTCTTCCTTACATTGAGTCATAATACATACTGAAAGCTTCAGTCCTTGATCTTCATTAGAAAGTGCTTATCTTCTTTCTCAGTTTCAGCAAACAAGGTCGTGTCATCTGTACATCACAGATTGTTAATGAGCCTTCATCCCATCTTGATGCCACATTTTTCTTGATATAGTGCAGTGTCTCTGGTTATTTGCTCAGCAACAAAGATGTTGAGACAATACAATGCTGATGCACACTTTTCCTGATTTTGTCATCCAGTGTTCCTTTGTTCTGTTCATACCACTGCCTTTTTACCAATGAAGTTTTCTGGATTTCCATTCTTTTCTTATTCATAGTCGGTTATGAGCTACACAATTGATTGTCTTTGCATAGTCAATAAAATTCAAATAAAATAAAATATAAGTGAACAATAAAAAGCAAGTAAACATCCACTCTACCAAGCATGATACCGTTCTCCAGAGACTGATCTCTCCTCATGGTATGTCCAAATTAAGGACATATCTTGCCATCATTCTGGCCTTTAAGGAGCACTCTGGTTGTATTTGTTCCAAGACAGATTTGTTTCTCCTTTTAACAGTTCATGGTACTTTCAGTATTCTTCTCTAACAACACATTTCCATCACACCAATTCTTTTTGTCTTTCTTGTTCAATGTCCAACTTTAATATGCATATGAAGTGGCTGAAAATATCATGGGTTGGGTCAGGTACACTTTAGTCTTCAAAGTAACATGCTTGTTTTGCAAGACTCCGAAGAATTCATGGGCTGCAGCTTTACCCATTTCAACCTGTCATTTGATCTCTTGAATGCTCCTTCCACCAGCATTGATTGTGGATCTAAGAAAGCCCCAAATCCTTGAAAATGTCAAATTTTTCTCCATTTACATTGATGTTACCTATTGGACAAGTTGTAAAAATCTTGGTCTTCTTTACCTTGAGTCATAATCCATACTGAAAGCTGCAGTCCTTGATCTTCATTGACAAGCACTTCAAGTTCTTCTCACTTTCATTAGGCACAGTTGTGTAATCTGCACAGTGCAGGTTGTCCGTGAACTTTTCTCCAAACCTTCTTCATATAATTCGACTTCTATGATTATTTGCTCAACAGACAGATTGACTAAGTATGATGAGAAGATGAATGTGTTATTCTGGGTAGACTAGAGAAATAAATTCATAAACATGCATATGTATATAAGGGAGAGATTGGTATACAAGAGGGAACATTGAGAAAGCATCCCAACATAGTCCAGTCCAAGTCCGTAAGTCTGATATTAGCCCATATGTCTGATACCAATGCATAAGTCCTCTTCAGACTCATGAAGCACATGCAATGATGCCAGGACAATCACAGGTCTGGTGAACAGAGTGCTGGTAAAAGCATCTCAGCCCTGACAGGGACCTCTCTGGGGCTTCTCAAACATCTCAGCACTGGCAGGAATCTTCATGTGGCTTTTCTGGCTTTAGCGGTCTGGTTCCATCAAGGTAAGCCCATGTGGCTTCTCCTCTGAGATGGCTCACCAGGAATCAGCATTGTGTCTTGCCAGTAGAGCATCTCCAAACACCTCAGTGAGTCTCTCACTTCCACCAGGAAATACACGAGATTTTCCAGAATTCTCAGGAGAAAGCCATTCCCACACAGATGTCTCATTGGCTATCTCCTGAGTGACAGGCTAGATTCCACCCCTACACTCCCAATCCTGAAATTGACAAGACTATGTGACTGTTACAATGAAACCCTGACTCACATCTTTTTTGATTTTAAATCTTGTTCCCTTTTTCACACAGCTGCCTCTTTAGTCATGTAAAAACTCCACATGAACATAATAAAGTGCTCTGGAATTCTCATTCTTCTCAATTATGATCCACACAATCAAAGGCTTTTGCATAGTCAATTAAAGACAAGTAAACATATTCCTGACATTCTCTTGCGAATCAAGCCAGAGCCTCTGGCAGCCGTCTGTCAGTCAATGTCCTGCTGCAACCACTGTTGGATTATATTTAGAAAATATTACTTGCCTGTGGTGTCAATAATATGGTTCTTTATTTTGGGAATTCTGCCAGGAAAACTTTCTTTGGAATGGGTACAAATATGGATCACTTCCTGTCATTTGGTCAAGCAGCTGCCGTCCAAATTTGCAGAAGTACTTCCAGGGCTTTATCAGCCTTCTGAAACATTTTCAACTCCTTGAAGCCTTGGATTTGGCTAATGCTTTCAGTGCAGTTTGAACTTCTTCCTTTAGTACCATTAGTTTTTCTCATATGCTACCTCTTGACATAGTTAAGTGTTGACCAGTTCTTTTTGGTAGAGTTACTTTTTGAATTTTTTCCATCTTATTTTGATGATCCTAGTATCATTCAACATTTTTTTCTCATAGTAATATTCAATATAGCAAATCGAGGCTTGAATTTTGTGAGTTTTATTGAGTTTTTTTTTAATTTAAGATATGCTGTGCATTTTTCCCATTAGTTTTTCTAAATTTAAGCCTTTAAACATTCCATTATGATATTTCACTTTGTGTTTTCAAGCTGCTATTTGACCATATCTGTTAATGTCTTTGACTTCCTCATTTCTTTCACTTGTCTTGGCTACTAACAGCAAGTTTCAAAGTCTCTTCTGACATCCACTCTGCTCCTCTCTTTCACATCATATTTCTACTTTTAGATGATGAATGCACAAGGATGATCAATAGATTACTTCTTTTTGCTTGTTTGTTTTTTGGTTTTGTTTTAGGCATCACTACCTCTGGTGGTCATGGTCGCTACCCAGTGCTGCTCCTGAGAGCCACCGCTGGATTTTAACTGCCAAGCCCATGGGCCGCAGTCCTGCACTCAACCACTTATGCCACCGGGGCTCAGCCCTAGATTACTTTTAATAATGAAATATCAAAAAAAAAACCCTAAATGTACAACTAGTGTGGATCAATTAAATAAATTGTGATATAGTTATATAGCAGAGTAGTTTATAATCATTTAAAATATATATGAAAATAATTTTAGAGGTATGGACACAGTATATTGCTAAGCAAAAAGTTACATAAATGTATGTGGAGGATGATTTCAAAAGGAAAATGTACAGAAAAAAGGCACCTAAAGGCAATATATTAAAAGATGAAGTCATTACCACTGGATAGGTATTATATTTTCCAACTCTTCTATAATAATAACTATTACTTTGATAGTCAAGGGCTAAATCAAGAAATATTTTAAAATAGAACAATGGAAATAAAATAAAAATAATATTTTTCATGTCTTAATTATAGAACTTTGTAGGTAACCAAAATTTTGTATAATTTATTTTATATGAATGCCTTAAAGCCTAATAATGACTGAATGTACAATATTCAATCCACTCTGAAATAAATATTACAAAATCATGTTTATATGTGTAAAATTTCTTTGAGTACTACTTTAAGACTTTCAAGCACCTTAGAAAGATATTCTACAGTACGATTTTGACAGCGCTTTCTTAGGAGCCTTGGCAGTGCTATCAGCTCAGCATGAGACTGGTCACTGTGAGGATGGCAATTGATTCCCAGCAGAAAAATGAGGCTATCTTTTCTCAGAAAGTGTGTTAGGCAAGATTCTCTAGAGAAACAAAACCAGGGTATATATGTATATTATATATGAAGTATAACAACTAATTAGTCCACACGGCAGTACAGAGGCCTCCATTGAACTCACTTTCATAGGACAATTAATATGCTAGAAGTCCTTCAAGTCAGGAGGGGTTCTGGGTCCAAGGTCATGAAAGCAGACAGCTGAGTCTTTCCTTGGGTAATGCAGGCAGAGTCTGCCCACAGACAGCAGGATGTGTCACCAACAGTCAGCAGCTCAGGAATTTAGTGAAGCAGGCCCAGATGGGATATTGAACTCAAGCAATACAGGATTACGAGATCCATCAGCCTTAAGCTCAAGTGATGTACACACCAGCAACATGGAGAAGATGGTCTTAAAAGAACCTCAAACTCACTCCCACTCCCACCGGAGGGCAGTGATGCCAACCCCCCGCCCCCACCAAAAAAAAAAAAGAACCTCAAACTCTAGTAACACTATCCATGGGTTGATTTGTCCCACGGGAAGTTTCATTCTGTTGTGCACTAGGTCGCTACGGATCACAAGTTGAGGCAAAGAAATAACTAAAGGAGCCGCAAGCTGGTCCAGTCATCAGAGAGCAAAAGAGAGGGGGGAGCAGGTCTTGCTAAGCTATTTATCTCTTTGTCCTTCAATCCAATTATGACCTGATTAATTCCACATGTTTCAGTTGGCCAGGTTGGCACAATAAACCTACCTATCATACAAATAGTAACAATCTTTGAAATGCTATTTTGTGCCATCACATCAGTTCTGATTTACAATAACCTAGTGTACAACAGAATGAAATATTGCCTGATCCGGTGCCATCCTCCCAGTTGTTTTTATGCTTGAGCTCATATTTATAGCCACTGTGTCAGGATATCTTGTTGAGGTTCTTCCTTTTTTTTTACCAAACATGGTATCCTTCCCTGGGGTCATTTTTGAAGTATAAGGATGGCTATGAGTTGGAGCCAAGAAATGACAGTGGGTTTATTGCTTACCTGGAGTGCATGGGTGGTGCCAACCATACATTGTTCACTACAGTCTTAAAGACTGGCAGTTTCAATCCACCAAAAGTACCTCAGAAGAAAGTCTGGTGATCTACTTCCAAAAAAACTCACAGCCTTTAAAGTCTTTTGGAGCAGTTCTAGTGTGAAACACATAAGGTCAAAATCGATTTTGTTCTGTGTTCTTCTTCATTATCTATTGATACATTTAAGACTCCCCTCATATGTAGCAGCTTAAAACAGATATTTCTTATATCACAGAATTTTGGAGGTTGATTGCCCTCGTTATTTTACTAGGGTTCTGGGTCTCTCATGGGATTGCAGATAGGCTATCTTCTAGGGGTGCATGCATGTGAAAGATTGACTGGGTCTCTAGGATCCCCTTCCAAGCTCAGTAGTGTGAATATTATCAAGTGTCTTCAGTTCCTCCCCACAAGGCCTGTCCATATTAATGACATGGCAGCTGGCTTTCCTAAGGATAAGTGACGAGAAAGGCCCAGAGGAGGGAAGGGGGAAGAGGCAAAATGAGAAGAGAAAGAAAGGCCTCCATGTATTTTATAATAAAAAGCCATAATTGACTTACCATCAGGTCTTTTGTATTCTATTGGTCTCAGAGACGAATGTTGCTAAAAGCTGGATAGCACATTGACTCCCAAATACATCTGGGGACACCCACATGTCAGGTTGTATAATCTGTATTGTGCATACATGCCAAAGTTTGTGTAATGGGCATGTCATGGCACACTCACACAGTCCAAATAGTAATTTTTAATCTTTGGAACCACACTGCCTATGGTTTTCTTATAGTCCACAGAAGTGCTGTTACCTCCATCCCCCTCTTTTGGAAGTGAAGTTTATGTCCTGAGAGACAAATGAATAATTCCTGTCCTCAGAGACAAATGAATACTTCCTGGAAAGTATTATTACATGATAATGGAGACCAGCATACAAGTTTGGAAAGAAATTATTTCCTCCTGAATTTTTATTTGTTTTCTTAAAAGAGACACAGGGACACAGACTGAGGGCAGAGGGAAGACAACAAAAAAAGGCAAACCAAACTCACTACTGTCATATCAATTCCAAATCATAACAACCCTGTAAGACAGAGCAGGAATGTGCCATAGAATTTTGGAGACTATAAATCTTTAAAAGAGCAGAGTGCCCCATCATTCTCCAGTGAAGTGGAAAGCATAACATTTACCTCACTGCACTCCCATGGTTCCCTGGAGTCAGATGACATGGGTTCAAATCCTAACTTTTCCCTCTTAGAGATCTTGAGGAAATTAACTCCCTTGACCTTCAAATTCTTCAGTTGAATTGTCTTATTGTTAAAATGAGAAGCTATATATAAAGTGTGGTTTGGTTCAGAGATACTATTTGAAACCTTGGTTATCACTGCGATTATTTGGTTACTTGACACTTACGTTGGCCCAGAGTTTCTTCCAGTCACTCTACCCCCTCCACTGTGAACAGAAACAGATGGGGAAGACCTATCACAATGTGCAGTCTTCTCAATTCTCTGGGAAGAGATATGCTGCTATTTAAAACACAAGTAATGATCTGAGTGCAGTAACACATAACTGATCATCAAATATCAACAATCTGATTCTAATGCTTGGTTTAGCTTAAAAGGAAGAAGGATTTTGATAAAATGGAATGGAGAATAACAAAGTCAGGATATGTTGTGAGGGGTAGGGTAGAAACAGTTTAGTGCCTAGAGCTCTTTCTAGAGGAGACACATAGTAATAAAGCAGCATGGACTAAATAGAGCACGCTGGAGGGCTCTAAATGGAGAAAGAATTTTTTAAATACATAAAATAAATTGAGAACCAAAGACAGCCTAATTAATTTTGCTATGTACTTGGAGCACATCCGTGTGCACGTGCCTGCATGAATGCGTGCGTGTGTGGTGTGCATTGACAAAGAGTCCCTTTTCCTTCCTCCTGCATAATGTATCTCCAAAGTACCTCATTTAGACAATAATAGAGAAACAAATCTTCCCTTTAAACTAAAGAGCGGATATTTCATCCAGATAAATGTTTGCAAGATACTTTCTACTGGCACATTTGATGGCTCTTCTCCTATTTTGTTGATGGTGAGCACAAGGTAAATATTTTTCCAAATGTTCTGTTTTCTTACCTTTAATAACAGTAGTTGTATGTTCCCCATTAAATAATTTTCACTGAAAACAGAGTGGGCCAGGATATAAATTATTCCTTTTCTTACTAAGAGGAAGGGGAGTTTTATTTCATCATTTGATTCTGTTCTGATTTTCAAGGTCAGAGTCTTTCTGTGCTAAGGAAATACCCATCTCCATTCCAACACATCAGAGAATCCTTGATAGTTATGGGCATCACGCCTTTTTTTTTCTATATCCCATTAACATTGGGGCTCTAGGATCAAATATTATGTGTGGTGTAAGAATAAATCTATGCTAAACATAGGATCTGCATGTGTACCTCAATTTGGCTCTCACTTTATAATCTACTTTTTACTTGTAGTTTAAAGTAATTTTTGTTTGGAAGCCAGTCTGAAGAAATGTACAAACAGCCCCCAAATCTCTCATTGTACTATTAACACTGTAATAAAGTTCACTATTTTTCACCTTCCAATTATTGTTTTTTTTAATTAGAGAAACTATTCAAAGTTGGATTGCACCCAGTACTTTCTGAAGAACTTGAAGCCAGTTTTGCTAGATTAAAACTTTGTCTTGTACCAGAAAACTTGGAAAATCCAGAGTGACATGTTGGTCTGGTCTTTGCCTTGTTTAAGCAATGTTAAAAAGTTCTCTGGAGGCTTCCAATAAATGCCTAAAGGGCACATCACTCTCCTATATGAATCAACCCTAAGACACTAAGTCTCAGCCCATAAGTCAGCTGACCCAGCTCCCTCAATTCAGTGTCCAGAAGCACCCAGATCCACAAGCCAGCCTTCTGCCCGATAACTCTCAGCTTTACTTGCTTTGGGGCATGGCAAATTTATAGTTCTGCCTCATACTCTGGTTTCTTGTTCTGCTGTTGTTGCCCATCTGGTGTCAAAGGATGTTCACTGTGTACAGATATCAAAGGGCACACTTCATTCTCTCCTGCTGGTATTGAAATCCTTCTTCCTGCTTCTGAGGTGTCTCAGTTTATATGGCAAGACAATTACAATGAACACTGTTAATAATCATTTTATAACTGAATTATAATCAAGCCAATATACTCCACCACTCTTTTTTTCCCAGACCCAACAGGAAAATAAAGATTACTTGATGGGAGTAACAAAGACATTTCCATTTTACCTATTTGAAATCCATAAGTTAGATATCAATGAAGAGTGAAATATGTTCGTAGGAATTATTTGTTAGAAAAGTGAAAATAATAAGCACAAAGGCAATTTACTTAGTGTAAATAATATGTATTTAAACTTCAAAGCATATATGAAACTATATTTTATCTGCATAGTAGATTAATCATGGGAGCTTCAGGAAGTTATTAAATTCAAACTACCATCTTTGCAATGAGATCAGAATTCATGGATGATGCCTGACTGCATGAATATCCTTTTGATCAAAGATTCTATAGAAGAATTCTGATCAAAAGGAAGGGAAATTGCAGAAATAATTAAAAAAATTTAATGGATTACAGACCTTCTGAAGTCATTAAGGTGAATGAACATCTGAAATTATTACCCTAAAATAACCTTTTAACTTTGAATCTTAAACACTTTAAAAGCTACGTATATGAGATTAAATTGACAGTGGTAATTCAAAAGACAAGTGGGGAGATCAGTGAGGAAGAGTTTCATTCTCTTTGGAATGTTGTCCCTTTATTATTTAAAACCTCCAGAATCACCTATGGAGCGAGACTTTTCTTGGATATAGAGGCTGTGTATTTTATCACTTTATTGATTTTTCTTTACTACCAATATTTAAAGTTACCATTGTGCCTATGGTTCCTCAATTTAATAACAAAGAGATTAGTTGCATGTTGGCTACAAACATAAGGCCAGGAATTTGAATCCACCAGCCACTCTCCTACAGATAGATGGGGATTTTTAGTGCCATAGAGATTTTCAGCCTCAAAAACACATAGGAGAACTTCTACTCTGGCCTAGAGGAATGCTATGAGGGGAAATCAACTTGATGACCATGAGTTCTTTTTGATTTGTTTACTACTTGCCTCCCCTCATGAAAGCATAAGCTCATTGACAGCAGAAACCTTGTTTATTTCATTAATTACTATACTGCCACTGCCTAGAACAGTAATTGGTAGAAAAGAGATACCTATCACCTCTGTTGACTTTAATCTCGGGATATGGTGACACTAAAAGTTGCTGTAAGAATTGCTTTTTCTGAAGGAAGGAAGACAAAGTGACCTGCTTCCCTAAAGATTTACAGCCTTTGAAACCCTATGGATTAGCACTGCTCTGTACTTAAGGTTTGCTATGAGTCCAATTCAACTCAATGTTAGTGGGGTAATTAGGATAAAACAATAAGACAGTATAGCAGCAACTTTTTTTCCTATAAATTTAGAGGCATAAGGAGGTCTAGAGTAGCACCATAGCAGTCTTCATTCTCAATTCAATAGAATCTTTGTTGTATTTCCTTTTGGGAGACATGCTCTTTGGAACTACAATCTCTAGACCAACAGAATATAGGATGAAAAATAAAAGAAGAATTAGGTGGTGCCACTCACACCCCTTGTTTCCTAGACTGGCGAATCCTGATATGAGAGCAACAGCTCATATATAAAATGCTAACTGAGAACACAAGATGCTTCCTGGAGAACATTTTCCATCTGTAAAAGGTATTGTTATCTAGCAGGCACCATTATTTAGTCCTCAATAGGCCATTCTGCCATTCTATCAAGCCAGGTGCTTCAGGATGATGAAGAACTTGGTAATACCAGTGAATTCCATGAACTTAGGTCCATTACAACACTTTATTTGCTGTGAACTGAGTCATTTAATCAGAGGTAATTCTGTGTGGAATACGCTGGTAGAGACGGCATTCGATAAGATCATAGATGGCACTTTGGGAAAAAGTATTGTATACAAAGAAGGCAATTTCATATCCAAAGTCTCTATCCCAATAAGAACAAAATGCTATAGTTTCCATGATGGAAGTGGGGATCTGTGAAGTGCCTTGCTAACCACCTCAGTATGGGCCAAGCTTGGATGCTCAAGCTACTATTCAAAGCAATGTGTAAAGCTCTGTAAAGCTTGACATGTGACATACAAATCTAAAAAGCAAAAGAAAATTGAATTCAGTGACTAAAATTATTGTTATGTACTTTGCAAGACCAAATAGATAAATGGAAGCACAGAACACATTTTCTAATCAGCAATTAGAACAGTATTTTTATGGCAATAGAGAAATGTTTAAATTGTCCCTTTTATTTATAGCATTTAGATTCATACAGATCCTTTATCAATGGTACTATTGATAAATCCAAGAGTGAATTTATATTGAATTCATTCTTACTCTTTACTTAGATTGGTATCCTTGGTCTAAAGTCACTCTCAGTGTACCTTTGGGAAAAGTGTCAATATAAAATATAAAACTTTAAAATATAAAACTTTAAAATTCCCACCTATGGCATTTTCTGCATACTTCCATGATTTTCTGGATAAATTGATTACAAGTAGTTATTATTTGCTAAAAATTGCTCTGCTGGGCTGAGCCCCAGTGGCGTAGTGGTTGTGCACGGGACTGTGGCCCACTAGGATGGAAGTTCAATTCCAGCAGCAGCTCCACAGGAGCAAAGGCTGGGCCTCCTACTCCCACCACCAGAGGGCAGTGATGCTCAAAAAGTTACTCTGCACAGAAGTATGTGCTCTTTGAAGTGATAATGCCAACAAATGGCTATTGGCAAATACTATGCTTCCTCACTTGGCACCAGTTGCCAGGGGAAGAGCAAGAAAGAACATGAAAAGGAGGACACTGTTTCCTTGTGTTAATGTGTAACAGGTAAATAAGCTAACCTTGCGTAAGTGTAGTAGCCTACACTGCTTATTTTAAGGTTGACACTTCTAAAGGCACTAAGATTTCACATATACCATTTTCTAAAATAATAATTTAATATGTTATTTCTTTTCCTAGCTAGTCTCTTCCTTGTTTGGGCCTGACACACCATCCTCCCTTCACTAATGGCTTCTATGCTTGGTAATTAGAACACTTGTTAGGGATGTTTAGGGAATGTGTTAAAGATTGTATTCACTAGACACTCCTGGGTAAGAGTATTGATGGAATTGAACATATCAATAGTGCTCCAACCTCATAATACAGATATTTTCAGAGGGAAAGTTTTTCTCAGTTCACCCACTCTCAGCTTCTTATTTACCTGAAGGCCAACATGCTCATCCTTCAAAGTGCTTTGGTGACACCATGGGTTAAGAAGTTTAGTGCTCATCACAAGGCCAGTTATTATTTTTTAAAGATCATTTTATTGGGGCTTTTACAGCTCTTATAACAATCCATATATAAATTATATCAGGCATTTTTACCATAATTCTTGTCTTTTTTAAAAAAAATTATCTTGTTGGGGACACTTACAACTCTTTTTTTTTTGTTTTTTTGGGGTTCTTTTGGCATCACTGCCCTCAGGTGGTGGGAGTAGGAGGCCCAGCCTTTGCTCCTGTGGAGCTGGAATTGAACCTTCATCTCAGTGGGCCACAGTCACGTGCACAACCACTACGACACTGGGGCTCAGCTCTTACAACTCTTATCACCATCCATACATTCATCCATTGTGTCAAGCACATTTATACATATGTTGCTTTCATCATTTCCTAAATATTTTCTTTATACTTGAGTCCTTGGTATCAGCTCATTTCCTCCCTACACCCTCCCTCATGAACCCTTGATAATTTATAAATTATTATTAATTTTTCATTTCTTACACTGACTGATCCCTGTCTCCCTTCTCTCACTATTCTATTGTACATGCCCCTGAGAGGGGGTTATATATCAATCATTATATTCGGTTCTCCCTTTCTTCCCCCATCTTCTCCTTACCCTCCTGGTATCACTACTCTCATTATTGGTCCTAAGCAATTTATATATCCTGAGTTCCCTGTTTTGTGAACTTTTATCTTTATCTGTGTACATGCTCTGGTCTAACCAGATTTGTAAGGTAGAATTAGGGTCTTGATAGTGGGGGGAAGACAGCATTAAAGAACTAGAGGAAAGTTGTATGCATTTTCAGTACTATACTGCACCCTGACTGGCTCATCTCTTCCTTGTGATTCTTCTGTGAGTGGATATCCAGTTGTCTACAGATGGTCTTTTTGGGTAGCCCCTCTGCCCTCCCCCTCACTCACATCAATATAAGGCCAGTTATTAAAACTCATCTGTTGCTTCCCAAGGTAAAGTTATCCTTTAGGAAGAATTTACATTTTCATGAACCCTATGGAGCAGTTCTACTCTGTCCTACAGTTGCTGTGTGTTGAGATTGATTCCTTGGCAGTGAGCGATTTTCTTTCTTTTTTTTTAACCATGTTCTTCGGTCCCTGTTTTTCATCTTGTGTGTGGAGATAGTTTTCCTGTTACCTTTTGTCTTAAATTATTTCTTTGTACCCCTTGATAACTAGCCTGATTTGTGTGTGTGTGTGTGTGTGTGTGTGTTGGTCCCATTTCCTTTTCAAGTCATTGCATTTTTCAAGTTTTAACCAACTTGGCATCTGGTTACCTTTTTTTAAAGATCTGAAATAGACATGGGAGTGAAATTGCTTCATCATGTTCTACATCCTTTATGTCCCACCAAAATTAATCCCTAAATAACTTCTTCTATAGCTATTTAGGGACTTGGTTAGTATATAGAAATATCCTTTCTGTTTTCCTTAGGAATATCTTTTACCTACAGCCAGTATTTCAGGAGGGCAAAAAAATAAGGCACGATTTTATAGCCCCACATGTTTTTTTTTCAGGCATGAAGGAGAAGCAATGAAAACAACCTGGGCCTTCTGAATGGAAAAAAATAGAGAGATTGTCTATCCACCTCTCATTTATCTACCCTTCAGAAGCAGTATGCTATAGTGAGCAAGAGCAAACACTCCTAGATGTAAATTTGGGGACACTGTGTCATTATCTGTGTCCTCAGTTTCTGTATGTACAAAATGAATATTATAATAATATAATTCTTTTCACAAAAGTAGTTGTTCAACATATGAATCTCTTTGAATGTGGCCTGACCACAGTAATTGTTCTATAATGATTAACAACATTACCCATATTATGACCACTGCCAATGTGCTCTCTGTTCTAATCTCAGGCTAATTCTCTTTCTGTTCCTGAAACAGAAGTTACAAATGTAAAGTCATCTTACCTCTTTCTAACCCCAAATTTTAACTAATTAGCTGAAATCAGTGGGGAACATTTCTTATTCCTCTCTTCTGGTGGCCTCTATAGATCTGGCTGGAGTTCTGACCTAGTGAACAAGGGCCTTGATGAATCTTGAAGGGGGAGCCACAGACACATGCCCTACATCAGAGCTTTGGAACCCATTGTTTCTTCTAAGAGGCAAGTGGAGGCTCACAAATGAAGGAAAGATAATTAGAAAATAGTGGGCACAATGAAGAGCACCTACAAGGAGAAGTTCAAGATTGAATATGGAGCTCAGAGGGTTCCATAATAACTTCTATGAGTGGATGGATATAAAGAAGTTAAAACTAGTGTTTATTGACACTGGCTTATTGAATTGACCTGTTTGGCTCAAAGACCCAGATCAAGGTGAGTAGAGACAAGGTTGAATTCTTTAATTGATGGGGTCAGTTATAATAGTGACTATTCTTGATCATAGTCCGATACTGCTTATTGTCCAGTATTAGCAAGCTTAAATCTAAAGCACTATTTTATTAAGTGACATGAGATTGAGAATTATATTTTTATTGATATTTATTGAAATAGATGAGGCTCAAATCAGTACTTTCCATGGAAACAATATCTAGATTGCCATTCCCAAATGACTGTCCAGTTTAGTTTATTGAAAGTAACCATTTATGTTAAAGATTTAAAAGTCAAAACATGGAGGTCTTTCTCCTTATGTAAGTAGTAAATAAATATTAAATCTTGTACCAAATCTTCTCATGATAAGAAGTAAAGGCTTTCCTCTGTTTACAAAAACTTGACATTAAAAAGCCACAACAGATCTTTATAAAATAAAACTGCTATGGTGGGGAAAGGCAGGGGAGGAAGATGACAAAATAAACAAAATATTACCCTCATGAGAATATTATTAACACCACCAAAGGACTTCTTCCAAGGAAGGGACAAAGGAGAGGGGGTATGAGTTTCAAAAGACGTGATTTTTCAGATTTTGAATTATCACTATTATTTTTCTTAGGAATCCATCTATTTTAACACTACTCTTCAGCAAAGCACCTCATTAGTAAATCTGTGAAAGTACAAATATTTCTTATAATGATTACAAAGTACTTCCTACAAACAAGTTATTAAGTTATAGGGCTTGAATCTATTGCTTAAATAGAACTGGTGTCATTTGAAATATAGTATAGGTAAGTTGGTGGAGTCACTCCTACAATCATCTCTTGATAATTCTTCTGTTTCATTTATCCTGGGAAAATTTAGAAATGTTTATCTTTGGGATTTCATTGAATCTGGTGAATTAAGCTTTATTTGTTCCATCATTTAATCTGAAATCAAAATTTCTCTCTGAATAGCCGTTCAAACTCCAGCTGAGTTTTCCTCTGGGTAACACTCTCTGGGACCTTCCCTAACAGATCCTTGTCTATGTACATATGTTGCCTAGATAAGATTAATTTGATAATTCATTGTTGGAGGGTAGTCACATGGTTATTAAATAATCGAGTAGACACTGGAAATAATAGATTTGGAAAAGCAATAAAAAGAATAACAGGTATTCCTATTATTGTTGGAGTGATAGTAGTCCTTTTTTGTAGTTTTAATAGTTTCGTAGTCCTTAGACCTTCACACCTGTCCCAAATAAAGCTATATGATCAGTTTTGAAACTAGGTAGACTGATTTTTTTCACTTTATTCTTCTTTTTCAAATTTCTTTTAGCTATTCTAGTTCCCTTATCTTTTCAGATAATTTTTAGAATAGACTATTCCATGTTCACAAATCATTTCTTACTGAGATTTTTATAAGGATTGTGTTAGAGTTATAAAGCAACCTGAGATTGGGAAATCAGCATCTTTATTATGTTTAATTTTCCTATACATAGACAAGGTTTGCATCTCCATTAACTTATTTGATTCCTTTCAACAGTATTTGGTAATTCCCAGCATTTAGATCATGTCCACACTTTGCTAGAATTATTTAAGTATTTCTTTTCTGTGTTTTTAATGTCAGTTTCCACATTTTCATTGTTAACATATGGAATTGTCTTTGATTTTTGAGTATTGATTTTGAATCCTGTAACCAAGTTAAATTCACTTGCTTACTCAATGAAAGATTTCATATGCATTTCTTTGGATTTAATACATATACTTTCCTATCATCTTTCGGTCAAGATCATTTTATTTACGTATTTCTTTCTTTTTAAACAATATTATTGGGATCTCCTAACAGCCCTTATAACAATCCATACCTCCATTGTGTTGAGCACATATGTTGCCATAATCCTTTTCAAAACATTTTCTGTCTATGTGAGGCCTTGGTATCAGCAACTCAGCTTTTCCCTCCCTCCCCGGCCATTCCACCTTCATGAACCCTTAATAAATTATAAATTATTGTTATTTTCATATTTTATACCATCTGCTGTCTGAACTATTTTCAATTTGTATAATTAAAAAAATTACTCTTTTATTGCAGTGGCTCGATTTCAAATACTAAGTTGAACAAGAGTGGTAAGGACATTTGCCTTAGACCAGATCTTTGAGGGAAAACCTTCCATCTTTTATGACTAAAGAATGTCATCTAAATGTTTTTGGAATTTTTTATAGAAATGCTTTATCAAGTTGTAGTAATTCCCATCTATTGTTAGTTCGCTGAGAATCATTTTCATGAACAGGCATTAGATTTTGTTGAATGCTTTTTCTCCTTTAACTAATTCATTATTTTTCTTCTTTAGCCTGTTAGTATTGTGGATTACATTGGTCTATTATGTATTCTATTTGCTTTTTTTCTGGAAGAGATTGTAGAGAAATGAAAGAATTGTTTAACTTAAGCATTTAATAGAAATCACCAATCAAAATATCTAAGCCTACACCTTCCTTTTTAGGAAGGTGTAATGGTATATTTAGTTATCTTTGATGCATGTAGGTTTTTTCAGAGTCTATTTCTCTTTGTGAGAGTTTTGGTAGTTTGCTTCTTTGAAGAAATTGACCCATTTCACAATTTGTTGTTAGGTATCGAGTGGGTTCCTACCCATCACAACCTCATGAACAATTAAATGAACCTATTCTGTCCTGAACCACCCTCACAATGAATCCTATTCTTGAATCAGTTGTTTTAGCCACTGTGTCAATCCATATCCTGGTGAGCCTTCCTCTGCACCATTCTGCCTAATTTAATAAGCATGATGTCCTTCTCCTGACTTGATGAAATCTTACCATCCTTGTCTCTAAGAAAATCTAGCCTTAGTTCTTTCAAGACAGATGTGTCTGTCTTCTTAGAACTACATGGTACTTCCAATAATCTTTGCCAGCACTACAGTTGAAATTTGCCAATTATTCTTCAGTCATCCTTTTTAAAAGTACAAGTTTCAGAAGCATAAGAGGCCATTGAAAATTGCATGACTTAAGTCAGCAGCATCTTAGCTCTCAAAGTAACATCCTCACTCTTCAATACTTTAAAGAGAACTTGTGCAGCTAATTTCTCTAATGCAACTCATCTTTTAATCCCTTGACGGCTGCTTTCATGAGCATTGATTGTGGATCCAAGCAAGATGAAATCCTTGGCAGATTCAATCTTTTCTTCATTTATCATAATGTTACCTATTGATCCAATTGTGAGGATTTTGACCTTCTTTATATTGAATTGTAATCATTACTGAAGGCTACTATCCTGGATCTTAATCAGCAAGTGCTTCAGGTCCCCTTCAATTTTAGGTTGTGTCATTTGTACCTCTCAGGTTGTTAGTGAGACTTCTTCCATTCCTAAGGCCACATTTTTCTTTGCACAAGCCAGCATTTCTGATGATTTGCTAAACTTACAGATTGACTAAATATGGTGAGATGATACCACCTTGTCACAACTTCCCTGATTTTAAACAATTCAATATTCCCTTTGTGTTAGTCCGGGTAGACTAGAGGAACAAATTTCAGAGACACGCATATAGGTATAAGGAAAGGGTTTATATACAAAAGAAATGTGACACTAAGAAGGCATCCCAATCCAGTCCAGTGCAAAGTCATAAGTCCAATAATAACCCATATGCCTGAAATCAGTCTATAAAGTCTGCTTCTGACTCAGGAAGTCACAGGTCAGTGGCAGCAGAATTCTGGCGCTGGCAGGGGTCTCCCCATGGCTCCTCGCTTCCAGGGCTCAGGTCCATCAACAGCCTGCCACTCCAGTTTCAGAGGTCTGTCTTCTTCAGGGCAAAGCCGAGTGGTCTCTCTGCTGGCTCCTCTAACTTCTCGGAGGCTGCATCTTGTCTTTTCCATGAGTAAGCGTTACTGAAACTAACTCCCCAAAACTGGGGAAGATAGCTTCTCATCTTCACGAGGAAAATACTGCGAGATTTCCCAGGAGTATCAGGTGAAAGCCATGCCCAGACTGAGGCCTCATCGACTACTCAATGGCTATCTCCAGATTAACAGGTCAGACTCCACCCCTACATTTCAATTATAAAATTAACATAAGCACATGACTGCCATACCTTTTAGAATTTAGACAATTTCCTCTTTATCCAAGTACAAGATCTGCAGGAGTACAATGACAGGCTCTGGAATTTTGTTCTTCTCAGGGTTTTCCATAGTTTGTAAAGAACCTCATAGTCAAATTCATATTCAATGCATTTGCATAGACAATGAAACACAAGTACACTTTTTTCTGTTATTCTCTGCTTTGAATCAAGATACATATGGCATCAGAAATGATAGTATCCCTTGTTCCACATTCGTCTCTGAATCTAGCCTGGACCTCCTGAAGCTTCCTGTGAATGTATTGCTGCAATTTTGTTGGATGATCTTCAGCAAAATTTTATTTGAATGTGATAGCAATGATGTTGTTCTATAATTTGACATAGCTACTAAATGATTAAGAGCAAATATGAGTCTCTTCTGACATCCATTTTGATCTCTCCTTTAATGACTTTTTGATTTCTTCATTAATGATGTTCTTGATATCTTCCCACAGTTCTTTAGGTCTTCGATTATTTGTGTTCAATGCAACAAACCTGTCCTTGAGATGCTCTTGAAATCCAGGTGACATAAACTCATGGTTGTATTTTGGCTATTGTTGATTTATTTTAATTCTCTTCAGCTTTAAGCTGAACACTTGATGGTCCCACAGTCAGCCCCTGACCTACTTTTAGGTGTTAATATTGAGTTTCTCCATTGTGTCTTATCACAGATATAGTCAATTTGAATTCTGTGCATTCCATATGGAGCAGTCCATGTGTATAGGTGGGTTTTGTCTTGTTAAGAAGGATATTTGGTATGAACAAACCAATGGTCTTTCAAAATTTTACTCTGGGATCTCTAGCTTTTTTCCTATCACCATGACAATATTTTGCAGCCATTGTTCCTTCCTCTTTGTTTCCAACTTTTGCATAACTAGTCACAATAATTATCCATGCATTTTTTTAAAAACAGAGCAAGCTCAAACTGTGTCAAAGGAAGATCAAATGATAAAATGGTAGCTTTTAAGCCAGTTACATCTGTCATAATCCACTTACCAATGTATTCTGTATAACAGCAAGGATACTCATATCCCTGGTCTATGTTCAGAGGGAAGTCTCCCAGGGCTTCATGCACATGTGTGTTTTTAGATATGTAAAAAGGAGATCAAATTAAATATTACATTATAGCCATTCAAAACATATGGTTCACTTCAATCTACTATAATTTTCTCAGGAGTACCCTGTCTTATAACCAACCTATTTCCATCCTCTGACTGTGATCAGAGGGAAATAATTGGAGGCTTATTCTATGTGTAGATACTGAAAATGTATTCTGGACTTCCACTATCATTTTTAGCCTTCTACAAATGAAAATTTCACCATTTAAGTTCTGATACCACCCCCTCCTTCAGATTTGGATTATACTATTTACCCTTTTGAGATATGCAGCCTGGAAAACTTCTTCTATGTGGGCTTAGTTGATGCATTGACAGATTTTGCAAGTAGCTCACCAGCCCTTTCTTCTGAGGTAAGCTCAAAACTTCCCAAATTTAGTGGGCAAAACAGTTTGGTAGCCCTTTGTACCACTCAGTGATCCCAGAGTTTTTGTACTATCCCCTGATTATCCTTTTAATGACTGACATTTTACTATTTGTTTTTGGTGTTGTTCTACAGCTTCTTATGTTTCTTATTCCTCTTTTTCTCCTTCCTGTGGATTGCTTGAACATTTTTTAAGGGAGGCACACATTTTATATCATAGTCTAAGCATTTACTCTAGAATTATAAATGAATATCTATATAACTTATAATTGTCTATTGGTGTCAACACATTGCTCTTTGAGTGAAATGTAGACAACTGACTTCCATTCCAATCTCTTTTTATTATCTCCTTTGCAACTGCAATTGTTTTAATATTTTCTATACTGGCATTGAAATGATAGTGTAATAATTTTGCTTCAAGTCTGAGACATGATATCAGACACTCAGGAGACTCAGGCTAATCCACTATAAATGTATCCTTTTTTATCCACTCCAATCTTGTTCTTTCCTTTCTGAAATTGCAAGCTTCCTGTTGCCATTTTCTTTGTGTTTGAAGAGCTTTGTGGGATCATTTTAAGGTTAGGGTAGTAATTACTTAATTTCATATCAATTAATTTTGTAGGGGTGGTGTCTAGCTTGTCAATCAGGGCACAGCCTGATGGTGACTCTTTGTGGGCATAGCCTTATCATAAGGAAGGCCTTGTGAACCTCCCCCTCAATCTCTGCCTTTTCCTTCCTCCTGTCAGACCCTGGTTGCTGCCAGGGCCCTAGAGATATGTCCACTGCCATTGGATCAATGAGACTTTGCACCCACTCATCAGTGATACTCCCGCATTCTGCATGATTGCGTGTGAATTCATGAGTCTGAAAAGGGATTGATGGATTTATCAAACTTCTGGACTTGAGTTGGACTAGGCTGGAATGCTTTCATGATATACAATTACTTCCTGATACATAAAGAGCTTTGTCTTACACAAATATGAGTATCACTGGATATGTTTCTCTAGTCTCCCAGGCCTAACACAGATCAGTTTGGCAGGGCCAAATGATCCTAATTTTCTTTTGTCTGGGAATGTGTTTATTCCCCATTTCTAAAGGATATTTTCACTAGGTATACTATTGAACTTAAAAAAAATGCTGCACCACTTCTTTCTAATCTTCTTGATTTCTGATCTGAAATCTGTTGTCAGTTTTAGTTCTATAAGCAAAAACAAAGCTAACTGCCATTGAGTCAATTCTGACCCATAGCTATTCTATGGGATAGACTAGAACTGCTCATTTGCAGTTCTGTCCTCAAGCTTATTGATTCTGTCATCTCTTCTCTAATTTTGAGCTCATTCTGTGAGTATATGACTTGTCATTGTATTTTTCATCTTTGTAATTACCATCTATTTCTTTCTTTAACTTCTATTTTTCCCCTAAGATCTTCCCCCCACTTGTATAACAGACTTTGAAAATATGTGAATCATATTAGATGGTCCTTTAAATATTTTCAAGTATTTAGATATATGATTGATTCATCTCAATATGAATACATGATGATTGTGGACCATATTCAAATTATTGTTTTACTGCTATGATAAATTATTTTCTATTTTGTTCTTGATATTTTAAATACTATTCAACTTTGAATCCCCCATCTAGCTAGCTAGCTATCTACAGTCACAAATTAAAGTAGAAATCAAGATGAGATATAACAGAAACTTTAATTCCATGGTTGTTGCAGAGATAAAGAAATTTTAAATTTTTATATGCAAAACATATCTCATTGTCAT
>PVJH01000416.1:0-325444 GCA_004026705.1 Nesogale talazaci | reverse complement strand
AATTTGTAAATTACTAAGGGTTCAAGGGGAAGGGGGGGAGGAAGGGTAATATAGGGAGCTGATAATGGGGGCCTGGAGGGAGGGAGAATGTTTTGAGAGTGATGATGGCAATGGGTGTGTAAAAGTGGCCTGAATACAACTGATGTTGTTAGGGATTGTGATGGGAGTTGTAGGGGCCCCCCAATAAAATGATTAATTTAAAAAAAAAAGGGGGGGTGAAAGGGGAGGTTTTTTTTTTTTTCAAAAGAGGAGCTTGTATCAAAGGCTCAAGTGGAAAATATTGGGAAATGTATGTGGAAATATGTGTGCAAATGTGCTTGATACAAATGATGTACTGAATGTTGTAGTAGCTGTAAGAGCCCTCAATAAAATTAAAAAAAAATTTAAAGACATATCTTTGAAAAAGAAATTTTGTTTTTTGGGCGCACTCCCTTGTATTTAATTTTGCATGCAACTATTGTAAATAATGCTGCTTTCTTTATTTCTTTTTTGAGCTCTCTTTGTTAGTTTACCAGTATCTAATTGTTTTTTGTGCATATATTTTATATCCTGTCCAATTGCTGAATCGATAGATTTTTTCCAACAATTTTTTCTGTCAATTCTTTGGGGCCTTTTACATTAAAACATGTCTCCTGCAAATAGGGAGTTTCCTTCTTCTTTGCCAATCTGGAATCCTTTTATTTCTGTTGTATAATGGTGTTGGTTAAGACTTCCAGCATAATCTTCAATAAGAGCAGCAATAAAGACCATCCTTGTCTGTTTCTCATTTGCAGTGGAATGATTTCAGTTTTTCCAGGTTGAGCAAGATGTTGGCTTTTGGGTTTTCTTATGTGGCCTTTATTCTGTTGGTAAATTTACCTTCTATTCCAATTTTGTTGAGGGTTCTTAAAATAAGAAATGGGCATTGAATATTGTCAAATACTTTCTCTGCATTAAATGATATGATCACATGATTCTTACAATGTGTTTTGTTTACATAGTGGAAGACATTGTTTTCCTAAGGTTGAATCATCTTTATGTACTTGATCTGAACCCCACTTGAATTCTATTATTGGAGGCTATTGGCCAGGATTTTTTTGAGAAATTTTATGTCCATGTTAACGAGGGATATTTGGCTGTAATTTTCTGTCTTGGTAGTACCTTTGCCTGGCTTTGGTTTTAGGATTATGGTTGCTACATGAAATGTATTACAGAGTTCGATGTCCTTTTCTAGATTCTGGAATCATTTGTGGAGAATTTGTGTCAGCTCTTCTCTGATAACTTAGTGGAATTTGATGGTAAAATCATTTGGTCCATTTTTTTTTAGTTGGAAGTTTTTAAAAGCCATTATCTATTTCTTCCTAGCTTATGAGTGTGTTGAGATTTTTGATGTCAGTCTGTGTTATTTTGGATAGATGGTGTGCTTGGGAAATTTGTTTGATCAATTTTTTTTCAAAATTTTTGGAGCACAGCCCTTCAGAGTAATACGTTATTATTATTATTTTTATTTCATTTGATTCTGTTCTGTTGTAATGTCATTCTTTTCATTTCTAATCCTTGATCTTTACATCTTATTTTTTTGGTAAGATCGCAAAAGTCATCAATTTTGTGAATCCTTTTGGGAACCAAATTATTGTGTTTTTTTTGTTTTAGCATTTATGATTTCATTTCTTCTGGTCGTTGAAGGTTTATGTTATTGCTTTTGTTCTAATGATTAAATTTGCTGATTTTCTTTTCTTTTCTATGTACAGCTGAGTGCTATGAATTTTCCAATGATGAGTGCTATTGCTGGATCCCAAAGATTTAGGTGTGCTGTGTTTTCATTCTCATTTGTTACAAGTCATTAAAAAATTATCTCTTAGTTTATTACCCAATCATTTTTTTTTTTTTGGCATCACTGCTCTCAGTGGTGGGAGTAGGAGGCCCAGTCCCACTGCTGGAATTGAACCTCCATCCCAGTGGGCCGCAGTCCCGCGCACAACCACTACGTCACCGGGGCTCAGCCCTACCCAATCATTTGAAAGTAACGTGTTGTTCAGTTTCATGCATTTGTTCTTTTTATTTGTGCTATTTCTAATGCTGGTTTCTCATTTGATAACTTTGTAGTCTGAGAAAATGGGGTGTATCATATCAATATTTAAAAAATCTCTTTCTTGACTAGTGACTACACTCAATACATATATTTACTGTGGTGATTTATTGCTGTCATTTTGCTGCGTGTGTGTCTTACTCTCTGATTTCATTGCTTTCTTTATTTTCTCTTTATTTCTGTGCTGTTTTGCATACTGTTTTCAGTATATTGGTTTTGGGTCTTGTCTGCTGCTGTTATTGATTCTCTGTCTAAAGTGTTACCTTGAGTATTTTTGTAATATTGGGCTTGGTTTAGCAAATTCCTTTAACTTTTCTTTGTCTAGAAATACCATGTTTTCCTCATGTTTGAGGGATTGTTTAGCTGCATACAAAATTCTTGGCTGGCAGTTTATTTTTCCTTTCAAAATTTTATATACTGTATGTCACGTTTTCCGCTGAAAAATACAAATTTATTCTAATCAGTTTTTCTTTGTATGTGACTATCTCCCCCCCCCCCCCCCCAGCTGCTCTTGGAATGCTCTTATTTTCCTTGGTATTGGAACTTAAAAAATTTTTAAAAAATAGTTTTGTTGGCATGTACTTCACAAACCATGTAATTTAATTATTCAAGTTCAACCACATTAAGAAGATTTTTGCAATCATCACCACAATCAATTCAGAACATTTTGTTCTCATACTCATTGTTATGAGTTCCCTATGACTTCCCACCTCTTCTGCCATGCCTTGGGCAGGTAGTCCTGTATTGTCACTATTGATCCACCTATGGCAGATTTCATAGACAGGAAATAATGCAAAACACAGATAGAAACCAACCAAATAAATAACAAACATACAAAAAGCCTGCCCTCCCCTCCAAAAACCCTTAGAGCAAGGAATAGGTAAACATACAAAAGCTTCAATCAAAAAGAAAGCAGAAAAAATAGATGCAACTTTAGAATGGGTCTAAAAAATGAAATGACAAGTTATTACATTTGGAGCTAATTAAATCTGCCACAATCAGCTTTACAATGCTCTCTTTCTGATCACAAAGGCCATTCACATCCCTCGGCTAGAGTCAGGGATTGTTCACTAGAGGCTTAATTCATGCGAGGACTCAGGAAGTGGATTTGGGGCTTCTTCTGTTAGCCATAGCCTTCTGCAAACGTGGTGTTCATAATTTAAGCTCTGATACCGTTCCCTCAATCAGTTTATATTATTTGCACTCCTTGAATCACACAAGTGGTGTGCTTCCTCTATGTGGACTTATTTGATGCCTCACTTAGATAATTGCTTGTTGGAAGACAGACCCTTAAGACTCCAAGTGTTATCCTTTCTGAAAGCCAGCCACCATTGTCTTCTTCACCACACTTTGCTATAGAACCTATGTCTTCAGTGATCTCTTCACGAGGGTGAATGTTAAGCAGGGCCACGACATAAGAGCTTATTTATCTTAGATTGGAGCTAGAATTAAATGTGACTACAAAGTCCATTAACATATCTAAGATATATTTTTATATGTACCCTGTTCACCTTTGAGACATCATGATCATTTTATGTTAGAGAACATTATAAGTTATCCCCTTGGAGCACAAGATAATTCTTTTATGGTGTTATTAATTTATCCAATGGTATAGAATATAAAAACACTGTTGAGAAAAAGAAATTATACAAATAAAGGCTGGCTTTGGCCTAAAATACATGAATTGTTGATTTGAACAGATTAAACTCTTAAGCTACTGGATGCTATTTATATAAACAATAGGGGTTGGTGACAGAGCAAAACTTTCAATAGCACTCATTCACAAAGGAAGAACTACAACCTACTGGATTAATAAGTGTCATAAAAAGCAAGGCCGGCATTAAAATAGTAACTATATGGTAGTTCAGGTTCACCATTCACTGGACACCTTCAAAACAAGAAATCTGAACTAAAATCCAACAACTGCCATTCCATAACCTTAGGATAACAGTCATCTGACTTCTCACATTAGGACAGTTCAGTTTTTAGTGGTATTGGATATGCCATGATTTAGGATGCATACTCTTAACTTCTTGAATAGTTATTTTTCCTCTTTCATGACGTTAGAGAAACTTTCTTCCATGTTTCTTCCTGTTCCAGAATCTCAGGGAGACATATCTTGTTTCTCTTGATAGTATCACACATGATTCTTAAGGTGTACTTTGTACTATTTTGCTCCTTTTGGTAATTGTTTCTCTCATCAATTGTCATCGATTAAATTGTCATCCAGTTTACTAATTCAGCTTACCAGTTCTTTGATTCCATTTCTCTGTTTTTTACCATGCTTTCTAATTCTGTTATCTTACTGTTTATTGCCTGTAATTCTATTTGGTATAGCTTTTCTAGTTTCCCTGTTGCTTTTTCATTGAAAATGGTATTCATTTGAATTCTATTTTTGGTAGTTGCAGGGTCTTTTCTTGAGAATATTCTTTTTGGATTTGTGTGTTGTTGAGTTGTATGTGCCGGTTTTTCTTTTTTGCAGGGTATATGGACTGGGCTTGATGGCTGTTTCCATGGCACCATGGTGCAGTTATTTGAGTTGGCAAGACAGCTGGTGCATGTGGGAAGAGTTGGCTTTGTCTTGCTGGGGCGAAGAGACCGCCAGCAGCTTCTTGTCAGGGTACAGGTATGGCCAGGAAATTCCTTGCCAGGGAGTAGGGATGGCTGCAGCCATTATGTGGGTTTCAGGGGTTGGTCACAAGAATGACTGGGGCCCTCTTTGCAAATGGTGGGTATGGCCGAGGCCTTCTTTGCTGTAGGGGTGGTCCAGGCCTTCCTTATTAGAAGGTGAGACAGCTGGGGCTTTACATGCCAGCTTACAAACGTGCCTGATGCTCTCCTTACTGTGTTGCATGATAGCCAGGGCCTTCCTTCAATGCTGAATACATTTTTGTATTCCTACTAGCCATGATAAATGTTCCAGTTTCCTCAACAAATTTATTTATTTTTTCAATTTTAACTATCCTAATGTGAGTGAAATGGCATCTTTAGTAGCAGTTTTTAAATTTACATCTCAATTATGACTACAATGTTAAGCATTTTTCTTTATAAATGTTTGGTGGCCATTTGAATGTTCTTTTTAACGAAATATCCATCTACTCCAGAGTTGTGCCATTTTTAAATTTACTTATTTGTTTTTATGCCTCGTACAAAGTTGCTTCAGAAAGTTTCTAGACAAATGCAAGCAAAAGTTAGTGGGGTTTTTCCATGGACCTTTTGAAGTTTTCTTTTATACATTTTAGTTCTTAGAGTCTTGTTGGATATATGACTTACGAAGATTTTCTCCCCAGGCTCTAGCTTATCTTTTCACATTCTCGGGTCTTTTGGTGAGTGAAAGTTTTAGGGGTGACCTTTGTTTGGCTATTTTTGATTTTGATACTGTATTACATACGCTATTAGTGAAAGGCAGGCCTGATGGGACTGCCCTGCCATTTCTTCTACGAGAAACTGAGACACTGCTCCTCTAGCTGTCTCCAGGCAGATCCGCCCACCTGCAAATATGCCTACATATAAGTACCTGGCATGAAGACTATCACCCATGCTACACCATGTTTCAAGACAAAGTTTCATTTATTTGTATTAAGAAATCAATATTTTATGATATATAATTACGTATTATTTTGAGATCAATCACAATTCTGTTCAACTTATAACAATGAGAATACATCCTGTATGTCAGATATTTACATTATGATTCATAACAGTAGCAAAAGTGCAGTTATGAAGTAGCAACGAAAATAATTTTATGGTTGGGGGGGGGTCACCACACACGAGGAACTGTATAAAGGGTCATGGCATTAGAAAGGTTGAGAACCATTGCTATAGATTACTCAAACAAGATTTTATTATATCCCCTAAAATATTTTCTTTCCAGTAAACTTCAGAGATGTCTTCATGTCCCTGAGACAAAAGGATCAAGGAAGCCCATGAGGCAGGCTCTGAACCCTGTCCCTGCTTTTGGTAGTATCTAAAGTCTCTGGCCCTTCTCTGGCCAGACTTCAGACCTTTTGGATTCCTGCCAACATGACAAATTCTTCAGTGTAAGCTCTCTGGGACCAGGGGATAACAAGCACAAAGAAGCTCTTTAATCCTGTAATTCTACATTCTAGGAATTTTAGGAATTCATTCTAAGGAAATAACCAAAGGCACACACAAAGAGTCATCAAGATATTTACAGAGTTTATAATTTATCTTAGGAAAACCCTGGAAATTCTGTAAATCTTGACAAACAAAAGCTTGATGTGGCAATTCCTAGAATGAATGATTGATGAAACAACATGTCGTAGACAATTTTTTCATGTAACACCGAAAGTACCAGTGGCACACCTAGGTTGAAAAATTAGACGACAAAGAACTTTGTACATATGAATGCATATCTGTGTACACATGTACTTGAATCCCAATGTAAATATATGAATTTTTGTATGTCCAAATCTATGATATGGATCCAAAAAACTGAAAGAAAGTTCTGCAAAGGTTAACAGTGAATGTCCCCAAATTCTGGAAATACATATCATTGTGATTTTACCTATTTTGTGGTTATTCAAATTATGTGCTGCCTATAGGTGCAGGGATGATTCTCACTCACTTACTGAGAAAAGAAAGGCACCACAGCGCACCCGTGCTCCATTTGGACAGCCCTGCCCCTTCTAGATAGTCCTTCTCCAAGGAAAAACCTTGTCATTTCACAAACAGGGGTCTCCTCTCTGCCATGCTCATATTTTCACGAGGCTTTTGCATCACTGAGCATGCAGTGTCACTTAGTGATACACAGCAGAAACAGATAACTTGGAAACTTTATGAGTATAGAAAATACCCAAGCCTAGATGTGAAGGAGTAAGGTCGGAAAATAGTTTGCACCTTCATTAAGTCAAAAAGGAAGATGAAAAGAAAAACCACCCACCCATTAGGTTTTTTGTTCTGTGGGCTGATATATTTGAAGTTTGAAATGAATGCTTTTGGTGAGTCTGAATCTTTTCACCTGCTGGCTTGCAAGTCCGTTCTTTCCAGTGGAAAGACCTTGTCAGCAGAATGGCCCTTCTCTTCAACATTTAAGGCTCAGAGAGAAAAATGGATTAAAGGAAAATGAATAGAGGCATAGGAAGATATTAAATTTAGTTTAAATTTGGATTGGTCTGAGATCTCTGAGATGTTTCCTAGTGAAACTCATTTAAAAATAGAAACCACTCCCTATAATGATAAAATACTTTATGAGCATCTACTAGATGATATAGACATGCTGATAATAATTACACCACCCAGAGACCACCACAGAGAAACACAAGTGGACTTCTGACTTTGTTCCTGTTCTGGTTTTGCTCTTCAGTGTCGGAAAGGCACATCCTGTTGGTGGGTGGCACTCTAATGGCTGCTATCAGCTCACAGAGAGGCTCCCCCAGAGTGACAGCACCTTGATGTGCTGCCTTGAAAGGTGGGGGATGACGCTAAGTACACTGTGGAGTTAGAGAGTTAAGTGTCCTGTTTGAGTTAAAAGGGAGCCTTGGTTGTGTAGTGGCTATGCATTGGGCTGCTAACCAGAAGGTCAGCACTTCTGTGGGAGACATGTGAGGGCTCAGAAATCCGCGGGGGTTTCCTACCCTGCACTGGAGGGTAACTGGGAGTTAGAATCAACTTGATGGCAGCGAGTTTGGTTTATTTGAGTCGCAAAAAGCAATCGAATGAAAATAAGCTCTGAGTATAGCTGTATTTGAGCTATCCATCATCAAGGATTATTTGCAATGTACATTGAACTTGGTCCCATTGATAGAATCAGATAAAATAAAATGAAAACCATCACATGGCAGTTATTCTTAAGATGCTCAGTGTTTTGTGGAAGTAACTTAACCAGGAACTAAACAATTCCATGCAATTTAGGGTTTTAAAAAATTCCTCTTATTTGTGTACTACACAGCTGAGAAAATAGAGCCTCAGAATGTAGGTATAGCATGTACAGTCACTTCTTAAAAGCAGTGCTAGAGGGCTGAGCCCCGGTGGTGTAGTGGTTGTGTATGGGACTGCGGCCCACTGGGATGGAGGTTCAATTCCAGCTCCACAGGGGCAAAGGATGGGCCTCCTACTTCCACCACCAGGGCAGTGATACCCTAAAAAAAAAAGTAGTGCTAGATAGAAACTTCCTGGAGATAAGATGAATATATCTGATCATTTGTTAGCTAATACCTGAATCCCTTCTATATTAATAGTCATAGTTCACTGCCATCAAATTGATTCCAATTCATAGTAACCCACAAATATTTACATCAAAATAAAACACTACTGGGTAGTGTGCTGATCCTTATCATTGTTCCGATGTTTGAACACATTGTAGCAGCCCCTGTGTCTAACCATGTCATTGAGGGTTGTGTTAGCCTGGGTAGACTAGAGGAACAAATTCAAAGACACGCATATCGATATAAGGAAAGGGTTCATATACAAAAGGAATAGGACGTGTAGAAAGCATCCCAGTCCAGTCCAGTCAAAAGTCATAAGTCCAATATTAACCCATATGCCCAAAATCAGTCTATAAAGTCTTCTTCAAACTCATGAAGTCACAGGTCAGTGGGTGCAGGATCTCGGTGCTGGCAGGGCACCTCGCCTTCAGGACTCAGGGTCCATCAACAGCAGAAGCAACTCATCGCTGGCAGAGGTCTCCATCTGGCCGCCCCAGCTTCAGAGGTCTGGCTCCATCAGGGCAAAGCTGTGTGGACTCTCTGCCGGCTCCTCCAGCTTCTCGAACGCTGCCAGCTTGTCTTGTCCGTGACTCATCATCTCTCTAACTTCCAACAACTGGGGAAGATAGCTTCTCATCTTCATGAGGGAAATATTTCGAGATTTCCCAGAAGTCTCAGGAGAAAGCCATGCCCACATAGAGGTCTCATTGGCTACTCAATGGCCATCTCCAGATTAACAAGCTAGACTCCATCCCTACATTTCAATCATAAAATTAACATAAGCACATGACTGCTGCAAGGGTCTTCCTTTTTTTGTGTTGGACCGAATTCATAGTTAAGAGAGAAGGAAGCAACCACTGATTGCTTTGCTATTCAGGTGGAATTTTCCTTCACTGCTTAGACTGCATCTCTGAAAGCTGAGTTATGTATTACATACCCCCTCTCCTGCTGGGCATTCTTCCTCTTTTTTCTCTAAGAAGTTGTCTGGGATTAACTGGAGATGATGTTTCATGACTCTCAAAGACTGTTTTTCCACATGATATTCATGATTATGATTGAACATAGCTCGAGATCCTAGATTTTAGTTATCTACAAGATCAACAACTTGTTATTTATATCAGAAGTACATACTAAGATGAAAAAAAACCAATCCAATCAGGTGGGAATAATCTTTTAAAAATTTATTCTTTGCTATGCACTTAAGGGCTGAAAAAATGACTTATGTCCCTTGGGTAAGTATTGAACTCCTCTCAAAGTACCTCTACAAGTCCAGTGGCATGTCTGAGAAAGGCAGCCTAGTAGGACATAGATTGAGGTAGATCCTACAATTGGGAATTACATGTGTCTACAGATTTTCATAATATACTGATTTTCGTTATCATGTGTCCTTTGATAAAAATGGCCAAGTATTCTGGTGGACTCTATTGTATCTATATGGCTTTTCTCTCATTTGAAAAGGTCCTGGCATGGGAAACAAGCCTGTGATGGGGACTCCTCCGCATGGACATTTGTTTGATTTCAGATGTGATTATTTTGCTCAGAATCCTTCCATGCAGTCTGGCAACCCTCTGATTATGGACTCATGACCAATTTCCGCCACTCGCTCTCTCTCAAAAAAAAATAACAACTACAAAACAAGAAATAAAACCCATTGCTCTCAAGTTGATTCTGAACTTGTTGGACACTGTATCACTCTCCCATAGTTTCCAAGACTAATCTCTTTGGAGGCAGACCCCACCTCGCCCTCCTGTGGAGGCAACTGTAAGTTTAAACTGCCAACCTTTTGGTTTGAAGCTGAGAGGTTGACTACTGTACCAAGAGGATGCCTAAGGAAATTAGTAAAGTTTTAAAATTATAGCTCTATTGAGATATTCGGAGTATAAAAGGACTTTTATACTTTTCTGAGTATAAAAGGACCCATCAGATTCAAACTGACTTTTCAGTGTGTAATAGACGCAGTCAAACTTACTATTCTTGCTGGAAGCCTGACAACTTCCTCAGCAGCATGAGATTCATATGCAAGCATCTGTTTTGCACATCCACGTGACTTGACTTCTTAATACTTTTATTGGGGGGCTCTTGCATCTCTTATCACAACCCATACATTCATTCAGTGTGTCAACCCAGAGCATGCTCTGGTCTAGTCCAATGTGTAAGGTAGAATTGAGGTCATGATTGTGGGGTGAAGAACGCACCAAAGAGCAAGAGGAAAGTTGTGTGTCTCATCAGTGCTATCATAGATGACTGGCTCATCTTCTCCCTGGTACCCCACTGTGAGGGGATGTCCAATTGTCTACAGATAGGCATTGGGTCTCCATGACCCCCTCATTCATATTGGGTATAGTTTTATTCTGGGTCTTAGATGCCTGATACCTGATCCCATGGGCACCTCATGATCACACAGGCTGGTATACTTCTTTCATGTGGGCTTTCTTGCTTCTCACCTAGATGGCTGCTTGCTTATCTTTAAGTCTTTAAGACTCCAGACAGTATATCTTTTGATAGCCAGGCACCATTAGCTTTCTTCACCACATTTGGTTATGCACCCATTTTGTCTTCCGTGACCATATCGGAAAGGTGAGCATCACAGAATGCTGGATTGTTAGAACAGAGTTTTCTTGTATTAAGGGAGTACTTGAGTTGAGTCCCAAAGTCCATCTGCTGCCTTAATTCTTAACATATAGATATGAGTACATAGTTCTATTCTTATCTATCTATCTATCTATCATCTATCTACCCCCCCCCCCCCTATATTTAGGCCTCTATAAATGTCCTTTGCCTCCTGGTTCTTTCCTCTATTTCATCCATTTCCTTTTTACTTCCCTCTTGTTCCACCCCCCATGTTCAGTCTTCATTCAGGTTTAGTAATTCCTCACTGCTACAGTGTCCTTGATTAAACCCTACCAGGCACCCTATGACCTTCCTTCCATTGATTTTAGTCTACTTGTTGTTCCCTTGTCCCTGGGTTGGTTCCCCATCTCCATTTTCTTTCTCTCACTTCCCCTTCTCTACTACCCACCCCTACCCCCCAAACATTGGTCCGGTTCTTTCCATCTCCAAATTTTTTATCCTACCTCTCTTATCTAGATAGACATGCAGCTACATTAATAAGTGCAAAAAGCAGCCAAGGCCAAATAAAACCACAAAGGAATTCAGGATCAACAAAACAATAAAAGCAACAGCAGAAAGCAAGAGCAAAATAACAACAACAAAAAGAAATCCACTAAGAAGCACACTAGCACGTGGAATCATGAGGTGTCAAAGAGATGAGACATCAGGCTTCAAGAACTCAAAAGCACAACTTTGCATGCTCACTTTCCTGATATGATCCCTGAAGACAGATGTGTGCATATGCAAATGTGGTGAAGAAAGTTGATGGTGCCCGGCTACCAAAAGATATAGCATCTGGGACCTAAAGGCTTGAGTAAACAAGTGGCCATTCAGCTCAGAAGCAATAAAGCCCACACAGAAGAAGCACACCAGCCTGTGTGATCATGAGGTGGTGAAGGGATCCGGTGTCAGGCATCAATGAGCTAAAATTATATTATTGTTAATGAGGGGGAGTACAGATTGGGGACCCAAAGTCCATCAATAGGTGAGGTGACATCCTTTTGCAGAGGGGTTACAAGGAGGAGATGATACAGGGTAGGAGCTATGAAATATGCAACCTTCCTCTAGTTCCCATGCTGCCTCCCACCCACTATCATGACACCAATTCTACCACATAAATCCAGCTAGACCAGGAGATGTACAGTGAAGTTGGAAACACGGGAAACTTAGGATAGATGATCCATCATGACTAGTGATGGGAGTGGTAATACCAGGCGGGTGGAGGGATGGAGGAACAGAAAGGGAGAATCAACTTCAGGGATCAACACATAGCCTCCTCTCTCGGGCATGGAAAATAGGGAAGTGAGTGTTAGGACACATTGTACAGTGTACAGGATGAAAAAATAATTTGTAAATTACTAAGGGTTCAAGGGGAAGGGGGGGGGGAGGAAGGGTAATATAGGGAGCTGATAATCGGGGCCTGGAAGGAGGGAGAATGTTTTGAGAGTGATGATGGCAATGGGTGTGTAAAAGTGGCCTGAATACAACTGATGTTGTTAGGGATTGTGATGGGAGTTGTAGGGGCCCCCCAATAAATCATTAATTTAAAAAAAAGGGGGGGAGGGGAAAAGGGAGGTTTTATTTTATTTTATTTTTTTAAAGAGGAGCTTGTATCAAGGGCTCAAGTGGAAAATATTGGGAAATGTATATGGAAATATGTGTGCAAATGTGCTTGATACAAATGATGTACTGAATGTTATAGTAGCTGTAAGAGCCCCCAATAAAATTTAAAAAATTGAAAAAAAAAAAAGAAATCCACTGATAAAAATGGAAAAACCTACAAATGGTTCAAGGTCTGTTTGTTGGCCTTTATGAGTATTTTCCAGTGGAGTCTGACATGGTGCCACAGTCTGCCTCCAAAGCCTATTTTGGCATTCCTCAGGGATTTCATGCCTCTGTTCCCCCTGCCGCTTTTCTCCATGCCCTCAGTGCCTTACTCCAGTGGGATAGGCCAGACCATGCACCATTCCCACAGTCTGTCTCAAGTGTTGTCCCCTGCAACATCATGATTCAGTGAGGGACACCATGTCCCTTGGTGGGGCTAGCCCTTATGATCCTCCCTGTGCATTGTCTGCTCTGAGCAGGAACATCATCCTTGGGCTTTGGTGGGCCAGGATGTCCTCTCCTCCTTCTCCATCCTTTTGTGTTTCTCCCGTGTGCTCTCATTCAATGCACCCCTCTCCCCAAACTGTAGTCACAGTGCTGTCCTCTGAAGTGAATTCTTCTCAAGGGGTGTGTTAGTCCAGGTAGGCTAGAGGAACAAATTCATAAACATATGCGTATGCATATAAGGAAGAGGCTTATGTACAAGAGGAATGGAACATTGAGAAAGCATCCCAACCCAGTCCAAGTCTATAAGTCCAATATTAGCCTACATGTCCGATACCAATCTATAAAGTCTTCTTCAGACTCATGAAGCACATGCAATGACACCAGAACAATCACAGGCCAGTGGGTACAGTCTGTGTATCCATTGGTGGTAGAAGCATCTCAGAGCCAGCAAGGGTCTCTCTGTGTCATCCCAAGCATTTCATCAGTAGCAGGAGTCTCCGCGTGCCTTCTCCAGCCCCAGAGGTCTGCTTCCACCAGGGCAAGTCCATGTGGCCTCTCCTCCAGGACTCAGGATCGATCAGGATACTGCCATGTTGTTTTGTCAGTCGAGCATCCCAAGGGACTGAGTTTTGTGTCTTGCCAGTAGAGCGTCTCCAAGCGACAAAGTCAATACTCTCTCACTTCCGTGGGGGAAATATCGAGATATTTCCCAGAATTCTCAGAGAAAGCCATGCCCACACAGAGGACTCATTGTCTATCTCCAAACTGACAGGCTAGACTCCACCCCTACACTTGGCACCAGGTTTACATTACCACTGCCACAGGGGGTGGGGAGTGGGGTGGGGAGGTGTGTCAACATGGTCACAATTGGGGTTGGCCTGGTGGACCTCTCTATTGGTTCCCTGGTACATGCCAGTATGCTGTATTCACATCTTGGAGCATCAGGTTGAAGCGTGGTCTCTCCATCTTCGGTGGAGATATAAACAATGCCCTCCCCTGGGGGTGCACACCAGTTCTTGCTGGAGAACATGGTTTATATTGGAAAATGGACCTGTTCTGTGTCACTCCTAAAACTCTAGTGTCTCCCAGTTCAGATACAACTTTTGTGATATTTCAGTATGAAAACCATTGCTGAATCTTGGGCACCAAGCAAGAGGCAACACTACTGGGGGCAGTTGTGGTTTTGCATTGGTGGCTCCTGTTTCTTTACTACCTTCTTCTAGATCTAATTCTGCATCACCCTGCTTTTTTCAGCTTCAAGTCGAAAGACTCCAGTGTTACAGAAAATACTCCTTTGCTGAGGAATTCTTCACAAGAGAAAAGGTGAGATTTTCCCTTTATGTAAAATTCTGTAATTTCTTGACATTGCCATTGGCCTTCATGCTGGAGAATTTTTTTCTGAGAGAAGACTATTTACTTGATTTATTTGGTCTCTTCAATATCAGTGTAAAACATGGCGTTTGAGTCCATTCTAATGGCTCTCTTCTGTGACTTTGAGCATTCAAAAGACGGTACGACTGACCCATATGTGTGCACACAAAAGCACTTCTCACCTCTGACAAGTCTGGCCTTGTCTGAAGACACGTTGGCACCACTTTGGGTGGTGCTACTGGCATCTAAGGCTAGAGATCCGGGCTGCTGTTGAATTTGCTCAGTGCCCAGGGCAGCCCTGACTGTAGGGAAAGATCTGAGGTTGAGATGTTTTGCCTTGCACAATTGTAAGAAAACCCCCATTTCCTGTGAGGTCCTGTGGGTATTTGTGGTGTTCTCTGATTGACAGTGGCTTAGAGGAAGAGAGCAGAGTTCCTCCTGAGATGATAACACACGCCTCTCCAGTAGTCTTTCCCTTCTTTCAAAAACAGTTCCTCCTTGGGTCATCACTTTAATTGTATTACATTGACCATAGGGGCTGTTAGTAGCAGAAAATTTCTAATAACATTTATTTGCAAAGGCAGAACCTTGTTTATCAGATTAATAAATGTCACAATAAAGCAAGCAGGACATTCCAATAGTAAATATATGGTGGTTCGGGGCCCTTGTAATTGGATGTCTGCAAAGCCAGGGACACTCACCAAGCTCCGACAACCTCCAATTCCAAAGCTTTCAAGTGCCAACATTTGTTTCTTCTCACACGAGGAAATTTCATTTTGGTCTTAAGTCCAAAGGCAATACATACTTTTGAGGTAAATCCCACTTAATTCAGTGGGGTTTCTATGTCAAGTCCTTCTGGTGTAGTCTATGAGGAATTCCATGTACCTCGAAAAGACAGTCTCAGGAAGTACATAGCACATACATGGGTCACTGAGAGTTGCAGAGGAACTAATTCAAAAGTGACTAACCAGGAACACAGTACCAGGTTTATTCTCCCTTTGAGTTTTCTATAGAATTATTGTTGAACATCTCTTCCTAAGGTGAAGTTTCTTTTCTTCATTTAACCACCAATAGAAGTTTAAATGCCTCTTCCATAATCTAGATACTTTCTACCATGGATCTTGACTTAACTTTTCTAATAAGGTTTCCTTTTTGCTCTTCTGTTGATTTAACATGACCTTATTTCCTTGTGGTATGATATCAAGTCTATATTCTTCTCTGAGAGGTTGACACGGAGCCAGCGAAAGGAGATAGAGCTTAATTAAGGATGAAAGGTAAATATAGGCTTTATGGGAGGTAGGGAAGGACTTTTGGGGAAGAGAAGAGACAGCAGAGAAATCTGCTGAGATTTCTGGGTGCCGAGAGTTAGGCCAGAGAAGCTGTGCCTGGCAGTGAGGCAGTGGGACACATATAGGGCTTGAGCTAAGAACGTATGTACCGATAAGGGGAATGAGGCTTTCTAATGGGACAGTTGCAGGGTCTGACTCAGGATCTGGCTTGTGAGTACATTTACTCTCTTGCAGACCCGATTTCTGGAACACTGAGGGAAGAGGTTGTACAGACTCTGCCCTGAGAGAGAAGTTCTGCGAAATGCCAGAGGAAGTGTTTACAAAGTTCAGCAGGTTGTTCGTCTCCTTTTTGTGAGGCTGGTGCAAAGGGATGCCTGGGGCCGCCTGGTTTGGGGGCTGCCTGGTCCAGGGGGCTGCCTGATTCGACCCCGGCCCAAACATTCTCCATTTCCCCCCTTCTTGAAGGAATGACCCCAGAAGGTCTCCTCTTTGCAAGTGGTTATTAACATGCACATATATGAGGGACCAGCCCCAATTCCAACTACGTGGACAGCCGCCCCTTCCCCCAGAAGAAGTTACTTTAGAGGACAGCACTGAAGCTGCAGCTCAGAGAAAGGGACATGTCAAAGCACAGGGGAGCACATTAGGGGAAGGAAGATGGAGTGGAGCACATCCTGGCCCACCAAGTCCATAAGGAAAACACACACCGGTCTTCGTAGAGATCTATCTAAATGCAAACCTTGAGGATGATATCCCTGCTCAGAGCAGCCAATGCACAGAGAGGACAATATGGCCTTCCCCACTTTGAGACACGACATCCCTCACTGACCCATAGACCTACAGGGAACAGCACTGGCGACACAGTGTGGGAATTGTGCCTGATCGGACTCCACCAGGCTGAGGCAAAAAACTAAGGGCACAGAACAGCAAGGGGAGCAGAGCAAGGAAGTCCTGAGGGAATACCAAAAACAGACCTTGTGGCCAGGGTGTGGCACCCCATCAGACCTTGAACTATTTACAGGCTTTTCTTCTTCTTCTTTTGCCTTTTTGTTATTGTGGTTGCTTTGTCTTGTTTGTGTGGATATTGTTATCGCTGCAGGTCTATCTATATAAGATAGGATAAACAATCTGGAGGAGAAAACAAGGAGACTGACAGTTCCTGGGGGTGGGGGTGGAGGGTGGGATTGGAGAGAGGGAGGTGGGGTAAAAGAAGTAGGTGTTAACAAACCCAGGGACAGGAGAACAGCAAGTGATCCAAAATTGGTGGGGAGGAGGGTATCAGAGACCTGGTAGGGCTTGATCAAGGGCAATGAAACCTAGAGGAATTACTGAAACCCAAATGAAGGCTCAGCATGATAGTGGGACAAGAGGAAAGTAAAAGAAAATAGAGGAAACAATTCGTAGGAAACAATTTGTAGCGGTCTCAATACAGGCATGTATATATATATATATTTATATATGATGATGGGGAAATAGATCTATGTGCATGTGGAGGTCATATGTTTATGTGAATTTTATGATTGAGATGTAGGGGTGGAGTCTAGCTTGTTAATCTGGAGAGAGCCATTGAGTAGCCAATGAGGCTTCTGTGTGGACACGGCTTTCTCCTGATATGTCTTGGAAATCTTGTGATATTTCCCTCATGAAGATGAGAAGCTATCTTCCCCAGTTGTTAGGAGTTAGTCTCGGAGATGATTAATCATGGACAAGACAAGATGGCAGCATCCGCGAAGCTGAAGGAGCTGGACCAGAAGCCACACGGCACTGCCCTGATGGAGCCAGACCTCTGAAGCTGGAGAGGCCACGTGGGGACCCCTGCCAGTGATGAGTTGCTTCTACCACCACTGGATGCTGTTGACAGACCCTGAACCCTGGAAGCGAGGAGCCATGGAGAGACCCCTGCCAGCGCTGGGATTCTGCACCCACTGACCTGTGACTTCATGAGTCGGAAGGAGACATTATAGACTGGTATCGGGCATATGGGCTAATATCGGACTTATGACTTTGAACTGGATTGGGCTGGGATGCTTTCTCAGTGTTCCATTCCTTTTGTATATAAACCCTTTCCTTATATCCATATGCGTGTCTATGAAATTTGTTCCTCTAGTCTATCAGGACTAACACAGTGCATATATTTATAGATTTAATATTAATGTATGGACATTGGGCCTACACTCAAGTATTCCCTCAATGCAAGATTACCTTGTTCTATTAAACTGGCATTCCATGATGTTCACCTTCTCAACATGATTGCTGAAGACAAATGAGTACATAAGCAAAGGTGGTGAAGAAAGTTGTTGGTGTCTGCCAATCAAAAGATATAATGTCTGGGGTCTAAAAGCCTTGACGCAAATAAGCAGCTATCTAGTTCAGAAGCAACAAAGCCCACTGTGGCTGTGTTAATTTCATGATTGAGATGTAGGGGTGGATTCTGTTCTGTTAATCTGGAGATAGCTATTGAGTAGCCAATGAGGCCTCTGTGTGGGCATGGTTTTATCCTGAGACTTCTGGGAAATCTCACGATATTTCCCTTATGGAGATGAGAGGATATCCCCCCAGTTGTTGGGCGTTAGTCTCAGAGACAACAAACTATGGACAAGACAAGATGACAACATCCAAGAAGCTGGATGAGCCGGAGGAGAAGCTGCATGGCCTTACCCTGATGGAACCAGACCTCTGAAGCTGGAGAAACCATGTGGAGATGACTGCCAGCACTGAGTTGCTTCTAACACCACTGGATGCTGTTGTTGGAGCCTGAGCCATGGAAGCAAGGAGCCCTGGGAAGACCCCTGCTGGTGCCAGGACTTTGCACCCACTGGCCTATGACTTCATGAGTCAGAAGAGACTTTATAGACTGGTATTGGGGATATGGGCTACTATCAGACTTATGACTTTGAACTGGACTGACCTGGGATACTTTCTTAATGTCCCATTCCTCTTGTATATAAACCTTTTCCTTATATCTATATGCGTGTCTTTGAATTTGTTCTTCTAGTCTACCTGGACTAACACACCCACAAAGAAGAAGCACACCAGCCTGTGTGATCATGAGGTGTCAAGTGATCAGGTATCAAGCATCAAAGAACAAAAAAATCATATCATTGTTAATGAGGGGGAGTGCAGAGTGGAGACCCAAAGCCCATCTGTAGGCAATTGGACATCCCCTTACAGAAGGGTTGCGGAGAGGAGATGCACAAGTCAAGGTTCAGTGAAGGAACGATGAAACATACAACTTTCTTCTAGTTCTTAAATGCTTCCTCCCTCCCACTATCATGATCACAATTCTACCTTACAAATCCAGCTGGACCATAGGATGTAAACTGAAACAGACAGGACTGGAAACACAGGAAATCCAGAACAGATGAATCCTTCAGAACCAGTGGTGAGAGTGGTGATACTGGGGGTGGGGTGGTGGTGGTGGTGGTGGTGGTGGTAGAGGGGAGGTGGGGTAGAAAGGGGAAACCAATTAAAAGGATCCACATATAACCTCTTCCCTGGGGGATAGACAACAAAAAAGTGGGTGAAGGGAGATGTCAGACAGTGTAAGATATGACAAAATAAAAATAATAATTTGTGAATTATCAATGCCTCTTGAAAGATGGAGGGCAGGGAGGGAGGGACCAATGAAGAGCTGGAACCAGGGGCTCAAGTAGAAAGCAAATGTTTTGAGAATGAGGATGGCAACAAATGTGCAAATGTGCTTGACACAATGGATTGTGATAAGAATTGTATGAGTCCCCGATGAAATGATTTAAAGAAAAGATGTACGTACGAGGGAGATGATGTGGCTTATGGGCACTAGGCAGGCTCTTCATCTTTTTGTGACATGGACTCAGAAGTTTATATGTTCTGAGAGCAGAAGCCTGCCTGTCTCTTGGTGTTTTTCCTTATAGTAGTGGGCTTATACAATACTTGTCCTTTTGTGATTGACTGACCTCACTTAGCACAATGGTTTCCAGATGCTAGCATGCCTTGCAAGGTTTTATGCTTCCCCTCACTGGTTTTTAGGGATGCCTACGATTCCGCCGTGCATATGTAACAGGGTTTCTTTGTCTAATCTTCCACTCTGGGAACTTGGACTGCTTCCAGTTTCTTGCTGCTGTGAATTGTGCTGAAATAAATGGGAGAGTTGCACACATCTGTTAATGTCCTGTCTTTTATTTTTTGAGGGCATATGCCCAATAGAATTATTGCTGCGCTCTACAGAATTTACATTCCAAGTTATTGTAGTTAGAGCCATATCACTTTCGATAGTGATTTGGTTGTATGTATTTACAAGCCCACCAACAGTGTATATGCCCTAAGTTTCATTCTCTCCACACACTCTCCAATATTTATTGTTTTCCCTTTTTTTGTTGTTTTATTTTGGGGGGCATCACTGCCCTCTGGTGGTCGTGGGAGCTACCTAGCCTTGTTCCTGGAGAGCTGCTGCTGGATTTGAACTGACAAGCCCGTGGAAAGCAGTCCCACTCTCAACCATTACGCCACCGGGCCTCAGCCCTGTTTTCTCTTTTTTGTTGTTGTTTACTTGGGCTGTCATTGTGAGTTTAAGCTGGTATCTCATTATAGTTTGAATCTGCATTTCCTGATGGCTAGTGGTCATAGCATTTTTTCATGTGTTTGTTCACCGCTTGAGTGCCATTTTTGAATGAACTATTGGTGTCTTTTACCTACCTTTTAATTAAGTCATTTGTTATTTTCTTAATGAATTGTTAGAGCGTTCCATAGATTTTGGTAATTTGCCCCTTGTCCATTGTGCTGTTGCTAAATATTTTCCCCCAATCTGCGGGTTCTCCTTTACTCTTTTGCTGTGCTTAAGTGATTTATTTTTCTTATGTCTCATCCATCTATTTTGTCTTCTGCTGTGTGTGCTTCCTTTATCGTACTTAGTAATCTATGTATCCCCTGCAGTAATATCCTTAAGTTTGTCCCAGGTTTATCACTGATGATCTGTCCACCTCTGGGGTTTACATGAAGGTCTTTAATCCATCTTCAGTTTATTTTTGTGTGAAAAGAAACAGGTCCTGCTTACTTTTTCTGTATATGGAGATCTGATTATTCCAACACTTTGTTGAAGAGGCTATTTTATTCCTATTTGAGTTTTTGGTTCTTTGTCAAGGATCAGATCCTTGTAGGTGGATGCATTGTCTGTTGTCCCCAAGACATTGTGGCGATTTTATGTTTGTATGACTTTGATAATTGTATGTTGATATGATATTTGTCCCTCACACCTCTCTCTTGGACAATGTAATGAAGAATGTGAGCATATGTCCAGTTCTCTGTTCATTGTGTGTGTGTGACACTGTGGAAGATGGATTTGACTGGCAGTGGCTTCTCTCTCTCAGTTATTAAGTGGTGCAGTGGTGGCAAGTGTGATCCTCACTCAGTGATTGCTCTTGTAGATGGACAGGTGTAGCTTCCCTGTCGTTTTCTCTTATCTTGAACAAGAAAAAAAGAGAAACAGCAAAAAGTAGTGAAAATAAAAACAAACAAAATATAGGCAGGTTAAAGCAGGCAAACAGAAGCAAGAAAATAATTCAATAACAAAAAAGATGCAAAAGAAAAGGAAAATAAAAACAAGGGCTTAGAAAAAGAAATAGATGAGAGGAGAAAACCATAAAATATGCAAAAATTTGGTGGGGAATGGGGAGTAAGGATGGAGGGGAAGGGATGGGAGGCTGAGGTCAGAGGCTCAGATGGAAAGGTGGAGGTTCAGAAAGCGATGACAGCTGCAGGCATGTGAAGAAACATGGCACAATTTATAAATATTTATGTATTATGAGAACGATGTATGAGCCCCCAATAAAATGACTAAACATGAAAAAAATTAAAAAAAAGAAAATTAAAGAAACATGCAAAAATTTGATTAGGGAAAAGGCAAAGAACATAATAAGCAAACTAAAAGAAAATATATAAAGAAAATTAGAAGAAAAGAAGTAGAAAAGGAAGAGACAGAAAATATTAGAACCAAGAAAAGGAAAAGATAAAATAAAGAAGGGAGAGCGCTGCTCCAGGAACACAACCCAAAGTGGGGAAAAACCTCTGGAGTGCAGAGTACTGCAGGTTCTGTCAGCCATGGAATTCATTGAGTTTAGGCAAATGTCTAGTTTATGTCTTCATGTTTGTGAATGTTTGGTTACGATTGCTGGTCTATTTAAGCTGTAAGCTGTTTGGAAGGCTTCAGCTACTTTGAGACCAGAATTCTGTTTTATGAATCCCAGCAAGGAAGAGCAGAGATTATGCTATCTTTGGTCCTCTTGAAAACAATGGTTGACTCAAGGGAAACTCCTACATCACTTCTGAGAAGAAGCTTTATTTGGAGGGTGGTACCATTTTGTAAGAGTAATCCCAGACTCTTGTTTTCCAGGCCACTGTGCATGTCCATCTGCCCTCCAGATGCTACAATGGCAGAAGAATTGTGGGGTCACAGCTCCACAGACTGGGAGCAAAGTCATTTGCTGGACAATGATGGAGCCAGGCTCCCTGGATCACCGTCTACAGAGGAGGGTGACCTTCCTGATGGGGGTCCTGGCATGTTTCATTCATGGACACTAAGGTAGGCCAACTTGAGTGCCACCTTGTAAAGGTGACACCACACGCAAGTCTTTTGTCCTGGAAACTGGGACCTGAGTACATTCTCCCATCAGCGTTGGGAAGATGGTTTTTCCTAATGGCAGGCCACCACACTTTCTTTCAGGTAAGGGATAATTTCACCAAATCCCAGAGGACATTTGGGTACAAGTGCATGAAGCAACTCCTCCTGGTTCTTCACTGCTCCATCACTTTGTGGGTCTCCATGCTCAAGGGCCAAGGGTGTGCAAGAAGACTCAGTTCTTGTCAAAAACACAAATAAATCTCAGAGGTTGGCACTGTTATTGGAAGCTATGGATGCTTGTAAAAAGGGGGAAAATTGCTGTCCAACCTTCCCTGACTACACAGGCGGAAGGAGGAGAAATGTCATAAACATTATCTAGGAATTCCTAGAGACAGTGGTCAGACGTGCCATTAGCTTTCAACATTCTTTATCAATTCTGACACTTACTGTGACACACTAATTCTCTGCTAGGTTTGACATTACATTGCAATTGTCACACAAAACTCTCAGGCGATCTTCCCAGTGGCAGATTTATTAGGAAAGTTATAAGTTCACAATTCAGGATCAGAAATGCAGCTGTATTCATAGGCTAATCCCTCCCTCATCCTCACCCCCTCAACTACATAACCCCTTAGCCACACTACTTTGCCACAAGCCTCAACCCGAAGGTCCTTGGCTCTAGTGTTATAAAACTCTTTTACTATTATGAGAAATATATAATGGAGCTACTACCCCATCATAAACCTCAACCCAAAGGTGTGTGGCTCTAATTCCATGGGTTGGCAACCCTGGTTCCCTAGCTTATGTGCTCAGAAGCAACACCAGGCCAATGACCCTCTTGCCTTACAGCATTTGGTTTTACTTGCTGCCTGAGCCAGGACGTCTGCCGCTCTGCTCTGCTTTCAGTGATGCTCTCTTGACTGCGGCTGCTTCATGTCCACCCAATCCCTTCCTTCTGATTTCTCTACTCTCACACCTCCGTCTTTTGGGTCAAGGATGCTCAGCTCACAGATATCTCAGGGTCCAAAGGATATGCTGCACTCCTAACTGTACTTTCTTGTTGGTACTTAGACCCCTTCTGTCCACTTCTGACATGACTCATTTTATTCCCAGAAGGACAGCAAAACTTGCCAGTCCCCACATTAAGCGTAAACTATTTTAAAGTCCCTTCCACTCACCACCGGGATCCTTTGCTCCATCCTGCCCTCTTACATCCAATGTTCCCTTGATCCTCTTCTCCCAGCACACCTGAATGTCCTTCCTGTCTTTTCGCCCTCTCACATTCCTTCACCCCTGTCTCTTCAGCATTTAGAGTACCTGTAGACCTTCATGATGCCTGGCCAATCCCTTTAGAGACACACTAGTGTCTGGCAGAGCAATTGGCTAAGAAATTGTGTGCTGCCTTGTGAGCCGGGTGAATGGAGAATATGATTTGTTCATCACTGGAATGACTATCCAGTACTCTTAATATCTTTCTTAGCTGCTGAGGCCAGGTACTGAGGACACTGAGTTCCCAAATGTGTCACAACACGGGTCATAGCTCCAGGTACATTTGAGACCCTTTAGTGGTTATTGTACCTTCTTGTGGTTAATGGAATAATTATCCTGAGGTCACCAGAGAGCTATAAGATGACATGCCATTTTGTCATATCTTGAAAGTACCATGCACTGTAGATGAAGACATTTAATTTTGAGTTGTCACCTCAGCTGATATGTTTAGGATAGCTTAGGAAAACTTAATGCTTTAAAAACAAGTATCATTTTCATTTCCAGCTAAGTAGTTCTTGAATAAGAAACTGGAAGCATGAAGTGATTATTTCAATTAATTTCATGAAATCTAGGGAAATGTGAAACAAGATTTTACATTTTCAAAGGACTGGAAAGAACATTTTGAAGGAAGAGTATAGCTTAAAATAAAAATGATACCTCAACACAGACTTCCATGCTTCCTCTGCTAATGTGTTCCAACATCATAAGTGGTTGTGGAGAGGATGCAATACCCTGGCCCACCCTTCCAAGGATTTGCCAATGTGAGGAGCAGATGGGTCAGGAGACGGAGGTGTGTGTGTGTGTGTGTGTGTGTGTGTGTGTGTGTGTTGGGGGCAGTGGAGGGAGTGTGTGAGGGGTTGCCTATAGGTCTGCTGTTGCGTGGAGAGCATGATTGACAGAAGCAATGGCTGGGCGTGGGAGGTGGTTGGCAGAAAAACCACAAATTCAGGGATAATTGGCAGGGTCTTGAGGGCCACCACGAGGTGAAGTTGCAGTTGTTGGGGGAGGCAGGAGGGAACCTTTCTTTCACAGTATCCTCTAAAGAATTTTGAAAAGACTCCGAGGTACAAACAGCCATCGATTTGCAATTACCTTTGAGAATTACTACTTTTTTCCCTGGAACAGTCAGTGCTTTTATATTTGAAGCTCAGATTGGTTTTCCCAGAAAACTATGGGGAAAATAATTGAATCTGAAAACCAAGATAAAAAAAACATTTGCTTCATTTGTAAGTAGTGGGATTTGAGGACCTTTTCAGACTGGTGATGGAACCACAGTTTGAAATGGACAGCCCTTGTCAGAGAATGCTGTCCCATCCGAAAGCACCTTCTAACGGTGCCTTCCCAGGAGGCTCTGGGGTCGCAGGTCAACAGGTCAATGGTGCCAGATTTATGTCACCAGTAGTAGACTCTTTTAGTGACCAAGGGACCTTCTTTTACAGGAGCTGTGTGCGTGGGTTGACCATTGTGAGCCTGTTCGTCTTCACTGTGTTGTGCTCTGTAAGTATTGTAGCTCTGCAGGGGACCTCTGAGCCATGCTCATGCTTTTCTTTGTAGGAGATGTGGGGGTGTCTGGGTGGAAACTGGGGTGGAGGAAGCAGAGCCCATCTGTGTTCTCACTTAGCAATCACAGTTTTGTAAGAGTTTTTCAGCAATACACATTACACATTCTTATTTACATTGTGATCCTTCCCTCCTTGTGGGGTCCCACGATGGGGCTCTGGGTCTTTGCAGTGGGTCTGCAAATAGACTCAATGTCTATTTAGGAGATAGTGAAGTTACTGTAGTCTCCCCCCAGAGACTGTTGTTCTATGGAACAAAAGAGGTCCAAGGTCTCAAATAAAATTTAAGGAGAGAATTTATTAAGTGTTAAATGAGAAAAGTCAAGGTAAAGAAAAAGACACATTATAGGATAAAGGAGCTGTTAGGTTCTTTAGAGAAACAAACCCAGGGCATTTATGATTATATGTATAAAAGGCTAGGTTTATATAGCAAGAAAGTATAAAACAGTCCACACAGCAGTACAGGGGCTCAGTCCAGATCACATTCATGGAATAGCTAATATACTGAAGGTCTTTTCCACTCAGGACAGCTGCTGGCCCAAGGTCAAGGAAGCAGAGCTAGCTCAGGCAGCAGCATGTGGGTCCAATCACCAGGGACAAAGAGGAAAAGGTCACACTCCATTTAAACCGTGACCTGATTGACAGACTAAACGTCACCCACATGTTCCTAGGGGAGCCATGTTGGCACCAAAAAATCTAACTATCACAGAGACCAGTCTTCCCAACCCTGAAAGCAGCACCAACATGCTGTGGACATAGCAGTCAGTCTCAGTTCCCGTGAAAAGAAAAAGCGGCACAAACATGTGAACACCATAGAGAGCCAAAGGAATTCTTTGACGAAGAGAAGTCCCTAGAACTACCAGAAGAAGAATTCAGGAGATTGAGGTTCAGATAATTTCTAAAGATCAAGAAAGAAGTGGAGAGAACAACTGAAAGAATAGAAAACTAAAAACCTTACTCCACATGGAAACCCAGAATCTGAATAAAAAGACAACAGAAGGAGACAACACCATAAAGTCTAGAGTAGCAGAGCTGAGGAAATGGTAAGCTAAATCGGTGAACTTGAAAACAAATCCCTTGACATCAATACGTGAGAGGGACGACCAACAAAAAGAGTAAAGAAGTCTGAAGGAAGTCTAATAATTATATGGGGCACTATCAAGAGGAACACCTTACATCTCAATAGGATCCCCAAACAGGAGCAAACAAGCAAACAAACCAAAAAGCCCACCGAGAAAATAGTACAAGAAATACTGGAAGAAAACGTTTGTCAAAGTATAAAGAAGGAAGAACTCGGTAAGTATCTGAGAGAACCTCAAGAAGGATACACTCCAGAGTGGGTGGATGGGGAGGGACAGGGGGAACTTGTCAATATATCATAGTAAAAGTTTATAATATCAAGTGACAGGAGAGAATCGTGGGGATGGAAAAATCAGACTAAACAGATTTTTTCCAGCAGAAATCCTTCAGGCTAAGAAGAAAATAGAATGACATATATAGGGCTCTGAAGGAAAATAAAGCCAAATACCCTGCTAACCAACTATCTTGATGCATTCGCCAAAATTATCAGACAATGAGGAATTAAAGGATTTTGTAAAAAGATCAGCATTACATTAGATAAAAAGAGAGTACTATGGAAAGATAAGCAAGCAACAGAAGCAGACAAACCTAGACTACAACATAAATGATAACACCACCCCCAAATCAACACACTTAAAGGAGTATTCAAAACAGTACAAAAAGTACAAAGAAACCAACACACAGAAGAAGAAAGAGCAAAATGATTTCAACACAATGAATGGTGGCCCAAGACTACTATATACTTTCTATTTTAATGCTCTCCTTGCTTTATTATGATATATATTAATCTGGTAGGCATTGTTCTGCCATTGTGAATGAATATTATTGAAACTTTTGCCCTATCACCAATCCCCATCATTTATGTAAACAGTCTTCAGTCACGTAAGATTTTAATCTGTATGCATCAGCAATTTATGTAATGGGGTTCACAACCAGTCTATACTTGTGCAATTTCTCAACAATGTTTTAAATCCTACACTACTGATTAAATCATGAGTTGACCACCTGATTTGAGAACTGCACACAGCTCTTCCAGTGTGTCCATGACTCTAAATTAAAATAGAAAAATTTCAAAGATATTATTCAGATAATGGTGATTTAATTTCTTTGTAAAAATATGTTTATGGCTATCAAATAAATTTTAATTTGTTGTGAAGGGTAGGATTGATTTTTCTGTCCCCAAGTTTTGCAGACTTCTGGGTTAATCATTGACACTATCAGTAGAATTATCTTATATCCCAGAGAGATGATTGATAATGTTCTCTGACATAAAATAACAATAACGTCTCTAAAGTGAATAAAAGGCATATCTATATTAGCTATAGATATATCAATGGATTTTGGGCTTGCACTTAAATCTAGTTCCAATTAAAAAACAATTATTTCTTATGACAGCCCTGTTTGATCCTTGCCTTCATGAGAAGATCATTAAAGATATGAGTGCTTTAGTGATAGCAAAGGGTGTTGAAGAAACTAGATGGTGCTATCAGAAGGAATAGTGTTTGAGGTCTTGCCTTCAAACAAAGCATCATCTAAGTAAAGTGTCAACTAATCAGCATGGAAAAAGCACACCATTCAGTGTGATACAAGAATTGTAAATATTCAAACCCCAAACTGAAGGAGGGAGTGGTGTCAGAGCTTAAGATGTGAACACCTGATTACAGAAGGCTAAGAATGACAGTTGACACCCACAATCCATTTGCAGTGTCCTCATGTAACTTAAGCTTTCAGCGAATCTCTTCTGATTATAGTTTAGGGGTGTGAATAGTCTTCTTTCCAGATACAGAGCATTCTAAAGTTGATTATGAAAGATGCAGCTCAGCTAAACTGAGTATCTTATCACTTGATATCCCTTTTGGCTTTTTTAAAAAGTTGTTTCTTACTTTTTTTTTTAACATGAAGGAAAATACATGTGGATTGAGCCTCCCATCAATACAACACTTTGGCCATAGACCAGAAATGTGAATAGCCTTACTATCATGTAGAGTGCAGAGGAAAGTAGATTATTGGAGATGCAGTTAGGTTAAAATTTATCACCTTCTCATTTTATTGTACCTTTGATTAATTTTTAATTTGTTCTAGATTTTATTTTCTACTTCCTTTTTCAATCAAGCTTTGCTGTGTTTTACTTTGTATTGTTAGATTTTGTTTGTTTTGTATGTTTTTATGTATAGGAAATCAAAGATAAGTAAATTTATAGAAATAAGCACTGGATTAGTGTTTTCTTGGGGACATGGCACTGGTGGTTGATTGAAAATGGAGGGCTAGTAATGATTACGAGAAAGAAGAAAGCATTCTAAAGTTGACAGTGATGATTATTGTACAATATAATTGTACAATATATTGTACAATTTTTAAATATAATTGGATTATTGAAGCATGTGATACGTGAATTATATGTCAATAAAATTTTAATGACTGTAACAAGCCCACACATATCAACAATGACACTGAATGTTACTAGATTAAAGATACCAGTAAAGAGACAGGGAATAGCAGATTTTGGTAAGATAACAAAACTATCAAGATGCTGCTTACAAGATACAAAGATAAAAATAGACTGGGCAAACCTATCAAGCTAAATATGAACCATATGATGACATTATTTAAAAAAATCATTTGATAATATGCAACAGCCATCTATTTTTATTTTATTTTTAAATTTTAAGTTTTATTGGCTGTGTTAGTCCCGGTAGAGTAGAGGAACAGATTCATAGACACAGATGTGGATATAAGGGAATGGTTTACATACAAAAGGAATGGAACACTGGGAAAGCATCCCAACTCAGTCCAGTTCAAAGTCATAAGTCCGATATTAGCCCATATGTCTGATACCAGTCTATAATGTCTCCTTCCAACTCACGAAGTCACAGGTCAGTGGGTGCAGAATCCCAGCACTGGCAGGGGTCTCCCCATGGCTCCTCGCTTCCAGGGCTCAGAGTCTGTCAACAGCATCCAGTGGTGGTAGAAGCAACTCATCGCTGGCAGGGGTCCCCACGTGGCCTCTCCAGCTTCAGAGGTCTGGCTTCATCAAGGCAGAGCCGTGTGGCTTCTCCTCTCGACCCTCAGATGCTGCCATCTTGTCTTGTCTGTGATTCATTGTCTCTGAGATTAACTCCCAACAATTTGGGAAGATAGCTTCTTATCTTCATGAGGGAAATAGTGTAAGATTTCCCAGAAGTCTCAGGAGAAAGCCATATGCACACGGAGGCCTCATTGGCTACTCAATGGCTATCTCCAGATTAACAGGCTAGACTCCACCCCTACATTTCAATCATAAAATTAACATAAGCACATGAGTGCCACATTGCCATATACCTAACACACCCTACATCAATAGTTCAATCACATCAAGAATTGTACAATCATCACAATCATCACAATCACTATAAGTAGAACATTTTCTTCATTCTCGTACCCATAGTTATTAGCTCCTCATTATCCCCAACCCCTCCCGCCATCCTCACAAGGAAGCATGAATCCATTTACTGTCTCTATAAATTTACTTAACTTAGATTTCACATGCATATAATTAATAAAAAGTATAACTCCTGAAATAATAAAAATAATAAAGTAAAGTAAATAAAACAGCAATTAAAAAGAAAGCAGCAAATATTAAAAATTAGAACAAATTTAAAATGAATCAAAAAGGAGATCAAATGATAAGTCAACACCCATTTTCACAAAACATTCAGCAAAATAGGTGTGTAAGGGAAATTTCTCAACATAGTAAAGGCTATATCCACAAAAGTAATGACAACCTCTTGAATTTGAAAGCTTTCTTGCAATTGAGAGCCAGACAAGCCCATCCCTTAAACTACTCTTACTCAGCACTGCGCTGATAGCCAGAGTTATGAGACATCAAAGGAGTCCAGATTGGCAAAGAAGAAATGGAACCCTCATTATTCGCAGAAAATAGGAGCTTATACAAAGAAAATACCAAAGACTTGACAAAAGATGTTGGAAATAATAGAGTTCTGGCAATATAGCAGTATGTAAGATTAGCATACAAAAGTCAATGGATTCCTATATGTCATTGAAGAAAGCTTTGAAAAAGAAGCCAAGAAAACAGTACTTTGTAAGATAGCTAAACAAAAAGTGAAATACTTTGGAATAATAACCTAGCCAGAGATGCAAATGAATTGTACAAAGGAAACTGAAGAATACCATTACAAAGCAAAGCAATGCAATTCTGATCCAGATCCCAAATTCATTATTTAAAGAAGTGGAAAAACTAATTATTAACTTTGTATGGAAAGGGAAGGGACTCAGGATAAGCACTTCCCCCCAATCCCCCCAATCGCTTTACTGGGAGTTAATACAGAAATTTAATTCCACAGTTCAAATCGCATCAAGCGGTATTGTTCAATTGCTAATACAATCAGTTTCAAAACATGATTTTCCTTCTTGAACTCTTTGACTTCACCTCGCTTTTATGGGTCACCACTGTGACCCCCAGAAATCTTTCTTTGACTTGCTGTTCCCAGGTTCATCAATCCTGGATTTCATATACTGAAAACCAGAAAAACATGTAACAAAAATTCAAGAGAGTCACCCCAGTGACAAAACAAATCTGAGATAAACCCCGATATGAACAGATAAGAAACACAGAAAATGTTGAAAACCAGCTGACAAGATTTTAACTGCTCAGGTTGGATTAATCATTTTGATCTTCTGTCATCATCTCTCCAATGCACTCTGTGTGGTCACCACGTTCCTCCCACCCCTCTATTATGGATAGAGGGAAATCCACCAAGGCTTATTTCCTATATGGACTCCATGAATATATCTTGAATTCCCACTATCATCCCTAGCCTGTGCAAACAAGATTCTCACAATTTGGCCTCTGACATTATTCCCTCCTTTGGCTTCAGATTATATGATTTGCAATCTTTAGGTCACTGATGTTGGTGTGATCCTTCCATGTGAAATTAATTGACATCTCACTTAGATGCCGGCTTGTTTGGAAACAAATGTTTAAGACCTCAACATATGTGTGTGTGTGATACATATTCCTTCAGACACTATTATCCTATAGCTGGGTACCATCTAATTTCTCCACACTTAAAAAATCATTTTATTGGGGGCTAGTACAACTCTTATGATAATCCATCCATCCATCTATCCATCCATCTGTTGTGTCAGGCACATTTGTACATTTGTTGCCATCATCATCATTCTCAAAACATTTGCTTTCTACTTGAGCCCTTGGTATCAGCTCTTCATTTCTACTCGCCTCCCCTGCCCCTCCCTCATGAACCCTTGATCATTTATAAATTATTATTATTTTGTCATGTTTTACACTGTCCGATGTCTCCCTTCACACGCTTTTCTGTTGTCTCTCTCCCAGGGAGGGGGTCATATGTAGATCATTGTGATCTGGTCTCCCTTTTCTCCCCACCTTCGTCTTATCCTCCTGGTATCCCTACTATCATTATTGATCCTGAGGGGTTTATCTGTCCTGGGTTTCCAGCTCCTTTTTCTTTTTTTAAAGAACTTTTCATTATGGTGCAAATATATGTAGGAAAACATTTGGCATTTCAGCAGACTTTAAACACCTTATTGTGAATGAGGGGAAGGTTTACAGAGTAGGTCATAATTTCACTTGCAACACATTTGATTCAATTATTCATTAATCCCCATTCAATGTAAAATTGCTTATCTCATTTTCTCTTTGTTTCTTGTTTCTTTTCTTCCTAACCCTATGGACTTCGTCACTGTGTAAGTGGTACCCTTTTGAATATAAATGTTGTCTCTTCTAATGTAGAGGTGAGTTCAGTTCCAGACCTGAAGGGTTAGAGTCACCATTTTGGGAGTCCACAAATCTTTTTCCAATTAATAAGTTTGTTCTCTTATGCATTTGAGTTCTCATCTACATTTTTCTCCCACTTGATCCAGGACCACTTCCACATTTTCTTACAAGTACAATCCTGTGACATTAATTAAATGCACTGTATTGTTCAAGCTTCATTGATATCCATTTCCAAATTTTCCTATTATTAATTTTTATTTTTAAAATCATTTGATTGGGGGCTCATACAATTCTTATCACAATCCATACATCTATCCATTGTGTCAAAGACATGTGTACATTTGTTGCCCTCATCATTCTCAAAGTATTTTCTTTTTACATGAGTCCTTGTAAATGAGCTCCTCATTTTGCCCCCTCCATCCCTGCCTCTTCCCTCATGAACCCTTTATAGTTTATAAATTATTATTATTATGTCATGTCTTATACTATCTGACATCTCCCTTCACCCACTTTTCTGTTGTATTACCCTAGGGAGGGGTTAATATGTAGATCCTTGTAATAGGCTCCCTCTTTTTAACCCCTCTTCGCTCTACCATTCCTGTATCTTCACTATCATCATTGGTCCAGAGGGGTTCATCGCTCCTGGATTCCCTGTGTTTCCATTTCCTATCTATATCAGTGTACATACTCTGGTCTAGTAGGATTGGTAAGGTGGACTTGGGATCATGGTAGTGGGAGGTAGAAGGGAGGAAGCATTAAAGAACTAGAGGAAAGTTATATGTTTCACTGTGCTACATTGCACCCTGAGTGACTTGTCTTTTCCCTGCAAAAGGGGGTGTTCAGTTGCCTACAAATGGACTTTGGGTTCCACTCTGTACTCTCCTTCATTCATGATGATACGATCTTTTGTTTTTTGATGCCTGATACCTGATCTTTTTGACACCTAGTGATCACACAGGCTGGTATGTTTCTTACATGTGAACTTTGTTGCTTCTCAGCTAGATGGCTGCTTGATTATCTTCAAGGCTTTAGGACTCCAGATGCTATATCTTTTGATAGTCCAGCACCATCAGCTTTCTTCACTACATTTGCTTATGCACCCACTTTGTCTTCAGTGATCATGTCAGGAAGGTGAACATCATGAAATGACAGTTTAATAGAACAAAGTGTTCTTGCATTGAGTGGAGTTCCAAATCCATCTACTATCTAACTACTAAACCTATAAATATATACACTTAGATATATTTCCCCATTGTCACATATAAATATATTTACATATGCACATGCCTGTATTTAGACCCTTATAAATGCCCTATGCCTACTAGTTCTTTCTTCTGTTTCCTTTAACTTTCTCATGATGCAGTCTCTGGAGCATGCCATGTGCCTTGAAGATCCAGGATTCAATGACCCAGCTTGGCACTGGGCTGAGGTCCTCAGGATGTGCCCAGAAGTCCAAATCCATGTGGACAATTCCAAGCCATGATATTTTCAATCACCCATATGCCTGTAAAAGTTGGATATCAAATAAGGAAGACTGAAGAAAATCAATGCATCTGAATTGTGGTGTTGTAATTGTATGGATAGTACCATCAATTTAGCCAATGGCATTGGACTTAGAACACTGTTGAGAAAAGTATGCATGTATATGGGAGCTCTTTAGACTAAAATACATGGATTGTTGAGTTGTACAGATTCAACTTGTACTAGCCACAATTTACACAAACAACGAGAGGACAGCTTAACTTTAATGCCTGGGTATTTTCTTCTTAAATAAATGAAACTATTGGGCTGAGCTCCAGTGGCATAGTGGTTGAGAGGGACTGCGGCCCAATGGGTTGGAGGTTCAAATCCAGCAGCACTCTCCAGCACCAGAGGGTAATGAAGCAAAAAAAAAAAAAAAAAAGAAACTATCAATAATGAAGCTTCACTGTATCTCGAAGTAGTTTAATAGATCACATATTTTTAATATTGAGGAAAGCATATTCATAATAAGCTAGGGAATTTTTGAATCATAATGAACAGCGTTTTAAGATTCCTAGTTTTAAAACTAGTTGTTAAAACTAGTTTAACTGTTGTTAACTGTTGTTAACATTACTTAAACATTGTCCTTTTCTTACCATTTGTAATTGAATGTTTCTGATTATTGCAGGTTTTATTTAGCATGTACCCGGATCAAGGAAAGTTTTGGCAATTGTTTGCTCTGTCACCATTGGAAACCTACTGTATCCAAGATATTGCTGGGATAGACGTCATCGTGATCATGGTTCACAAAGTTGGGGAGATTGAGGAACTACATAAATGTAGTATGGGACTGAGGTTGGAGCACAGTGATCACTGGTTTTACACACGCATTTTTTTTGTTCACGACATTTGCAGACATGGGCCAGGAGAACTCTTGGAAAAGTGCTAGACCAAAGTCAATGTCTGCAAAAGAAATGAGAAAGTAGTTCCTTTAAGCAAGGTACCAACTTCTGCTTATTTTTCTCAATCATTTCCTTTTGAGGTGCAGTTTGAGTGCTTCCTGCTTATCTTCACTCAGCCATCCTAGCCTTACAGAGTCTCCCGACGAACCTATCCAAGGGGTCTTCGTTCTGTTACTGCATTTAATTTTTTCTTGTCTCTTTGGGTAGTGTCCAGAGTATCCATCTTTCAGCTGATATTACTTATCTGATCTTGCATGTAGTTTATCTTTCCTGTTAGAACCGTGCCATAGGAATCATTTGTGTCTAGTTGTGGTAATTGCTTTGTAGTTTAAAACTATTTTCTAGCATATTTTAATATGCCTTGTAGTTTTGTATTGAAAGTCGCTGCATACAATAGTAAATACTGAGGTAAATATATTAGTTGGGGAGGCTTGTTTAAATTTAATCTCTATGCTTGACTTTCCCTGGACTTTTTCTTCAGGAGGGCTTTTCTCTAATGCCAGTTGATGAACAGGAGAGCTCCAGGAGCAAGGAAGGACCCTTCCTCCCTTGTTGCAAGCCTCCATGGTGACTGCCTGTTGCCTAAGTGGGACCCTGCTGAAAAAGCTCAAGATGGCTGGATGGCACATAGACCATGGACGATTCATCTGTCTCCTTTTGGCTGCTTCTGCTTACCTTCTTCTCCTACTCTGTTGAATCCACTTCTCTATCCTGTTCTCCGGAGCTCAGGATTCCAGGATCATCATCTGTCTCTGTTTCAGTAGGTCTCTGGTGTCTTTGTTGCAGCGGGTCTCTATTGTATATCTATCTAGTTTGGTATCTTGCTGAAAGACCTGAGGAGGGACCTTTCTCTTAACACCTCTGACCTGATAAGGAGCCACTGCCATTGCATTTGGAAGGATTTCCTCTCTTCTCAGCATGCTCACTGATTAAAACTCAGGACCACCGAATTGATTCCAAGTCATAGTGACTATAAAAACTCACTGCTGTCAAGTCAGTTCCTTCTCATCGTGACCCTGTAGGAGCGGGTAGAGCTGCCCAGGTGGATTTCTGAGACTACAGCTCTTTGTAGGAGTAGAATGTTTCCTCTTTCTCCTGCAGAGTGACTGGGGTCTTTGAACTGCTGACCTTCGTGGTAGCATGTCACTGTATAATCACTATACCGCCAGGGCTCCTGGTAGTGAGCCTCTAGTCAAACTCAAGATTCTTATTTCCAGTCCTCTGTGAGTTACCATCTCACAGACTGGTGCACATACCTCCTATACATGTAGTCATCTTGTTTACTGCTTACTGTGAGCCCGGGAACCTGGCTCGGGATTCTACATGGGCTGCAGGAAGTAGAAGCATATATGAGTATTATCTTCACTATGTGGTATGTCATTGAAACTAAAAATAACCCCACTAAAATGTGTAGAGTTAAAAAAAATGGATAGAATGTAATTGAACCATTAATCTCAATCTATAGTGAGATATCACTATTTAGGAAGGTATATCTGAGGTCAGTTAAATGAGTTTTTGAGGAGAAACGAAGATGCATGGAATAGAAAAGTAAACACGGGGTAATTTTGGTTGATATAATGTCCTTCTTCCTCAGGTTATCAGACATCAGGCTGTCAGTTGGTTTATGAGGCTTGGCCAGCCTCTTATTCATTGGTACAAAATCTGTCCAGAGGTTATAAATAATAAATGCATCTCAAATATTCAGGAAATTCTAAAGTTTTAGAATGATTTATTAGCGAGAGAAATTGACTGCTTTGCATAAGGTAAATTCTGGGCTAGTTTATGGTTAACAGATGTCTTTATCACAAAAGGGAATCTATACAACCTTATATACAAATTAGTCACTACATCTTCATATTACTCTTATAAATCTGCTTTTAAAGGGTCCATTCTACAAGGTCAGTGACCTTTGTGAATTTCCTGTGCACTTAAAGGATCTGTCAGTTTAGTCCTTGGGCTTCTCTCCTTAATAGCAGGGAGGCACGGATGAGATGTTATGGCAGAGGATGCTAAGAGTGAGGTGTTAGGAGAAAAGAACTGGGCGTGGTCATGGGTGAAGGGTCTGCAGGTGCTTTTCTTCATGGACCTGGGAGAGGGGCGCAGCTGCAGTCAAAGCAGCTGTGGGGACTGGGCTTCTTTCCATTTCCCCTTGACATGCCGCAGCTGTGAACGTCACCGGTGCTATGGACTTCACACTGCTTCAGGTGGACCTGGCAGGGGCACTGATGGCTGACAGGTTGAGTGACTCGGAGAGAGAAGAGCACATCGTGATCCAAGTCAGCCAGGAAGATGCGCTGGGCAGCAGACGGAGACAGCGACAGCAGGTCACGCTTATCAGTTATTTAAAGCAGAACTGTTAAAATTCATTTTATCTCATTGTAAATGAAGTTTCCTTTTAAATGGCGGTGATGGGGAGCTTTGAGACAATAGCACTGTTGAAGGCTAAGCATTCACTCATCTTTTGCTTTGTCTTTGAAATGTTCTTTTCCTTTTTCCCTGAAATCAATGATAAATTCAGAGGAGCAGCCTGCGTTTGAAAGCTCTTTTGTGGCTGTCTATAAAAGTGCAATTACTTCTGGACTTCACCTTGTGGCACGGACACACGACACCCCATTTCAATTGTGATGATGGGCGGATGTAGGAGTGTGCGTGTTGTCCCTGGGCTTGTGATTCTGTGCCAGTGAGCTAAAGCCTTCTGCTCAAGTCCCACAAAGTGCAGTAGTGGCAGGGAAAGCCAAGCCAGAGTCAGAAGATGTTTCTTCTCTCCTTGCTTCAAAGGAGCATGTATGCAGCCAACTAGGCCCAGAACATGACTTCTGTGACCCACTGAACTGGAATGCCAAATTGTGATTGGAAGTCCAATCATTGTTCTCCCTCTATAGGAAGACTTGCTTTTGTAGTGGACAGGCACAGGCTAGAGACTTAGTCTAGGCAAGGTGTGGTGCAATCATGCGCTGAAGAGGTTGCCCAGGTGATGCCCTCCAGACATAATTGTGGCACCTTTCTTTGCTGTGTTCACCCTGGCAACCTGTGAAGAGCTTGGAGGACACTCTGCCTGCCCGTGGAAGTAACCCTGACGTGGGGTGAGCCTGCCTTCTAGCCTTTGTGGACTCGTGCCCATCTCTGGCAGGTTACAGTGACAACGGGGACACTTCTAAAGTAGACTTCCGTGCTTCCCCACTTAAGAATGTAGCCCAGAACTGTTTATGGAAGGATTTTTCCAAATATAATCCATCCAAACTTCTAAGTGTTTCATGTGTACTTATGTTCTGGGGTGCACTTTGCAACTTTGACCAGTTTTAGAGGTCCTAGTTTTAATTTCTAGAGCCCTAGAATGGGTGTGGGTTAGGCATTGGACTGTTAACCACAAAGTTGACAATTCAAATCCACTAGCTTCTCTGGCAGGAGAAAGACAGACTTTCTACTCCTGTAAAAGGGACAGTCTTAGAAGTCCACAGGGGCAGTCTACCTTGTCCTCTAGGGCTGCTATGCATCAGTGGCAGTGAGTGAGACTTCTCTGGGGGAGAGGACAAGACCTCTCTGCTCTTGTAAAGATTTTCAGTCTCAGAAACTCTAGGGAGCAGTTCTCTGTGTCAAGGGTCAGAATCAGATCGATAGTATTGGAAATTTCAATTTCCATGTGATGTAACCTAGCCCTCCACTAAAGGTTTCAGGTCTTCCCCTCTCCCTGTCTTTGCTCCATGTACCACATCTGTGAGCAGATTTGGACTAGCCAGCAGCTATGAAGTGCCGTCTTCAGACTGCTCCGTGGGCTCACAGAAGTCTGTGGTGTACTTCATGCAGATGTGCACAAAGGTTCTTAGGGGTGCGCGGTGCAATCAACCTGCCAATAGGAAGTGGTTCTTAGTAGTTCCTGTAAATTTCCTAAAAAAGGTTCAGAGCACTGTTTTAAGTCTCCGGTAACTTGCAGCAATTTATTTTCTCATGACAAGTCAGTGTTTCCTTTTATACAGCTTACACTTTTGTATACTAATATTTCTTTTTACTTTTGCATTTCTTTTCTTGAATAAAGTCCTCTAAATGATGTTTCTTTCAAACTCTACAGACCTTGCAGCCATGGGCGAGGGAACCACTGTAAGACTGCTGTACTTTTCTCTTTATCATTTTCCCATTCTATTTAAGAAATTCCTCAGCAGAATAGTCCAGATCTCAGATGCAATTCCAACCCAAATGCATTATTGTAATTTTAGACCTTCTCTTTAATAGGTCATCTACAACTGGACAGTATTTTTAAATCAAAGAAGAAATGAGCATTTTGTCATAAGCAGGACATTTGAGATACGGAGCAGGTGAGTCTTCACATGAGTGAGGCCTTGAGAATTCATGCACTAGGACATGCTAAAACACAGTGTTTGAACTATAGAACACACATTTGAAACAATAACACCTGACCTGGTGGCCTGCATGTGTGGAAATGCTCAGTAGACTGAGAGAACAGACGATTCAGAGGGTAGCATGCATCTGTAGTATTTTTATAGTAGAAATGCCATGAGCAGATGACTTCAAAAAGGATTAATTTATTTTTTCCTCATCTGGGATAGAAGTCTGAATTTAGGGTGTCAGCTCTAGCTGAAAGTCCTTGTCTCTTTCCATCATTTGTTTGTTGTCTCATTGGCCATCTTCCTGTGACACTGCAACTATCTCCCCCATTTTGTTTGCTTAATGTGCTTCTTTTTATCTATCAAAAGGGATTTTACTCAAGACATACCTTAGCATTACTTTGTTAACATAAAAAACCCAATTCCCAGATGGGATTATAATTACAGGTTTTGGGATTAAGATTTATAACACATACTTATGGGGAACTCAATTTAATCCATAACTATTCTAACCATAAGAATCAAGAAATAGGTAGCTTCTTAAAAGGACTGACTTCAAAGCAAATGTGATTTTAAATTTAAGTTGTAATTATATTGGGAAGTTGGTCAATGGGAGAATTACAGGAATTTTTGAGATTTCTTCTCATTTTCTTTATCTTTTTATTTTAAGTTTTATTGTCACTTCATCCATATATCATAAAATTCAATAGTACAATCCCTTTTTATTTTTATTTTAATTATTTTTTATTAAAAATAATTTTATTAGGGGCTCATGCATCATTTTTCACAATACATAAATAAACATACTGTGCCAAGCACCTTCACATGTCCACTGCTGTTATCATACTCCAATCATCTGCCTTTTCCCTTGAACCTTTGATTTTTCCATCCTTTCCCCTCTTCCCCTGCTCTCCCTTCCCCACCAACCCTCAATACTTTATACATTATTATTGTTCTGTCATATCTCACACTGCCCAACCTCTCTCCCAACCCATTCCTTTGATGCCTGTCCTTCAAATAGGAGCTTGTGTGTATATCCTTGCAGTTGGTTCTGTCTCTCTACCCCACCTTCTCTCCACCCATTCAGCAGCTCCAATCTCTCCACTGGTCTGAAGGGGCTCATCCATCTTGGTTTCCCCATATCTCCAACTCCCCTCATTTTCTTTATCTTATCCCATTTTGTGTTCTATCTTTCTGGGTTACTGGTTGGACGTTTATAAGAGTGCTCCCATTTCCATGTGCTGTAAACTCTCAATTATTTCCAGGCATCTCATTACCCTGTTAGTGACTGAAGTTTAAATATTTGGCATTACTTTTTTGTCAGTAGGTGAAATGGTAACTGGAGGGAGAAGTAAACAGGTAGAATCACATGTGAACTTTCCTGCCTCTTAGACATTTTTAATGCATGATGATGTTTCCATTGAGCTGGGCACTGCTGCCTTGGGTGGAAAGGAAAGGGTACCTTGTGCTGTCACAGGGAATCTGTGAGGCCACTCACTGGTCTGAGCAGGTGTAAAGTTCTGACCTGTTTTGACTGCCAACAGTTGACAATAACTAGTGACAAAACGTTTGCTTCCTAATGATGAAATATGCAACTTTCCTCTAATTCTTAAATGCTTCCTTTCTCCCAATATCATGATCTGAATTCTACCTTACAAATCCCATTAGAACAGAGGAGGTACACTGGTGCAGATAGGGACCAGAAACATGGGAAATCCAGGACAGATGATCCTGTTAGGACCCAGTGGTGAGAGGGGAAATACTGAGAGGATGGAGAGAAGGGAGAGTACAAAGGGGGAACTGATTACAAGAATCTACATATGACCTCCTCCCTGAGGTACAGACAACAGGGAAGTGGGCAAAGGGAAACAGCAGACAGTGTAAGATATGACAAAATAATAATAATTTATAAATTATCAAGGGTTCATGAGGGAGAGAAGAGCCAGGAGGGTGTGGAAAAAGGAGGAGCTAATACTGGGGGTTTAATTAGAAAGAACATGTTTTGAGAATGATGATGGCAACAAATGTGCTTTGCATACAATGGATGGATGTATGGATTGTGATAAGAGTTGTAGGAACCCCCAATAATAAAATGATTAAAAAAAAAAAGGTTTGCTTCCATTACTAGTTGGGAAATCTTTCTTTCCTTTTACAGAGAGGTCATTTTGATCACTATCCGAGCATCCTTCCTGGAGAAGCAGGCAGTTCCTCTCTTAATGGCTCATCACTACCTCCGGGCAGATGTGGAGACACAAGTTGCAATTGCTGCAGCCATCCTGGTGGGAGTCTATGTGCTGATTATATTTGAGGTGTGTTTATGTCTGCTTTGCCCATAAAGAACAGTTTCTGATACGTAATCTAAGTGGAACATGTTATTGCTCATGTGAGCATTCCCACTCTAAGCGGGACACAAAGCACTGTTGAAGTTGGTTTTCTGTATCTTAGCAAGATGACTTTCCAAGAAACAAGGGCTTTCCCTGAGCAGATTGAGCATGCACATTATTGACATCCTCACTATGTCCCTCACTGGAAATGAAACCTCAATGAGACAAGGTTCAAGGAAAAACCCCAAACATTTTAAAGGATTTATTGACATATAATTCACACATCATACAATTCAATGGTTTGAACATATTAAAAGAGTTGTATAGTCATCACCACACTTAACTTTTGAACATTTTATCCTTTCCTGGACTCATTATTATTAGCTCCCCATTTCTCCCTATCCTCTCCTGCCTAGGCAACTACTAATTCACTTACTCTTCCTGTAGATTTACTTATTTTTGGCTTCCCTATAAAGGAAAACATGTCAAAACAAAAAAGCAAACAAACAAACAAAACCCAACAGTAATAACAAAATAAAAAGAGAAACCTCAATCCAAGAGAAGATATAAGCTAACAAAAACTAGAATTCATTTAAAATGGATCAAAAGGAAGAGGAAATGAAAAGGTGCTTAATTTTAACTTAACTCTGTCTGCATTAGTCCACGTTTATAGCGAGGCTATGCTCATCCCTGTCTATGGTCAGAAGTGACTCCCGGAGGCTTAATCCATGTGAGAACCCTGAACATAGGTTTTAGGCTTTCACTGTCATCCATAGTCTTCTGCAAACTGGGTACTCAGAATTGAAGGTCTAATACTCTTTGTTTCTCTGGTCTTGGATATCATTCTCTACAATCCTTGGATGGCAGAGACGGTATTCTTCTGTGGATGTAGTTTATTTATTTTTAATGATTTAACAGAAGTTGAATTGACATACCGTACATTTCAATGTTGCTGTTGTTCGGTGCCGTTGAGTTGGCTCTGACCTCCAGTGACCACACACGCCACAGCATGAAACACCACACAGTCTGGTTCTATTCTCACGATTGCTCACATGCCTGAGTCCTTTGTTGCAGCCGTGGCAGCAATCCATCTTGTTGAGGGTCTTTTTCCTTTTTGCTGCCCTTTCACTTTACTAAGCCTAATGTCCTTCTCCTGGCACTGACCTCTCTCTTCGGACACTATGTCCAAAGTACCATATGGAAGATTCAGTCTTTTCACCCTTGACTTCGAGAAGCACTATGGCCGTACTGCTTCCAAGACAGATCTATTTGTCATTCTTAACCATCTCTGGTACTTTCAACATTTCTCTCCAGCACAAGCAATTCAAACACATCAATTCTTCTTACTAGTCAATATCCAACTTTCAGATGTACTCGAGACAATGGAAAATACTATGGTTTGGGTCAGGAGTACCTTAATCTTCAAAGCAGTATCCTTGCCTTTCAATACCCTAGTGAGGTCTTGTGCTGGAGATTTACCTAATGTAATTCTTCTTTTGATCTCTTAACTAATTCTGCCATGAGAAACGATTGTGGATCCAAGCAAGACAAAATTCTTGACAACTTCAACTTTTCCTCCACTTATCATGATGTGACCTTTTGGTCTAGTTATGAGAAACTTGGTCTTCTTGACATTGTATTGTAATCTTGACTCTCAGCAGCAAGCACTTTGAGTCCTCCTCCCCTTCAGCAAATAAGGTTGTGCCATCTGCATATCACAGAATGTAATAAGCCTTACTCAATCCTGATGCCACACTCTTCATTTTTGTTTGTTTACAGTTTTATTAGCATCATACAACACAAAAATTCAGTTGAATGAAGATGAGTTGTGCATTTGTCACTATATTCAATTCTAGAACATTTCCTTCTCCTTTGTAGTAATTTTTAGTCATGTAATTATTGCTATGTTTTCTAATTATGGCAAAAATATAAACAGAACATTCTCTAATTCCAAAACTTCCACTTATACAGCTCATTGTCATTGATTATCCTCTTCATGTTGTACAATCATTATTGATATCATTTTCCAAATTATTCTACCACTATTGATGTAAACTCAATGCCCCTACACATCAACTCTTTCTCCTTTGACTACGCTAACCATTGGTCAAGTTTGTTCTTTTTTTGCATGATCTTCTTGATATAGTATCCGCATATCATACAGTTCCGTGGTTAAACTGCTCTTAAAATGAGTTGCGTACACATAGTCATAATCACTTGTGGTACTCCTTCCCTGCTCCCACAATCAGTGCTTCCCAAATCCTCTCACGCTTCCTAGCTCCCTCTCAAATAATTGCATCACTTATTATTTCTATCCATTTACTCCTTCAGTGCTTCACAAACTGGGAAACTCAACATAAACTATAAAAAAACAAAATAATAACGATAACAATAATATAAAGATAAAGATAAAAATACAAATATTGAGTAAGAAAGAAAAGACCACCACAAATATTTTAAAAGGCAGGGAAGACATTTTTTTTCATGGAACAATCAAGAAACACTTGAGTCTAGAACAAATTCAGGTTGGGTAAAGACCACGTATCAAGTCTGATCCAGAATAATCAAGTTTCAATGATGATAGTAAAATTGTTTGAATCCCTTGCAAGTTGTTAGAGGGGATCTGCCCAAGGCTTAATCTCCTGAAGTACTCTGCAGATGGGTTTTGGGCTCCCATTGTCCTCCATCGCCTTCTACAAATTGGGTGTTAGCAATTTAAGTTCTGATCCTTTTTCCTTCCTCATACATGAATTTTGTTATTGTCATATTTGGATCACACAAGATGTGTTAGCCTTGGTTGACGAGAGAAACAAATTCATAGTCATATGTAAAATAGCAATTGTGCATTGAGAAAACTTGCTTCCCAATCATCTCCCACTTTTCCCCTATTTCCTTCCTGAGAAAACACTCCAGCGCATTTACACATAAGGCTCTCCTTGGCCAGAAAACTTTCTTTGATCTTTGTAGACTCTGAAAAGAACCCTTCTCTCTTTTCTTTCTAAATACATTTATTGGGGGATCTTACATGTCTTATCATAACCCTTATATTCATCCAGTGTATCAAGCACATTTGCACATATGCTGTCATCACATTCAAAGACTCTCTTCCCACTTGAGCCCCTGATATAAGCTCCTCATTTCTTCTCCCATTCTCCCCTATCTGCCCTTCCCTCATGAACCCTTGATAAGTTATAGAATATTATTTTTATATCTTACATTGTTCTTCATTGTATATCAGCCACGTTTCTGTTGTTCATCCCCCTGGGAGGGGCTTATAGATTGATTCTTGTGATGGATTCTCCTTCTCTCCTCCCACCCTCTCCTAATACTTCAGGTATCTCTACTCTCCTTGTTGGTCCTGAGGGGTTTATCTATCCTGGTTTCTCTGTGTTGTGGACTCTTCTCTGTAGCAGTATACTTGTTCTGTCTGATTTGTAAGGTAGAATTGAGATCGTGATTGTGGGGGGAAGGAAGCACCCAAGAACTAGGGCAAAGTTGTATGCTTCATTGGTGTTATACTGCACCCTGACTGGCTCTTCTCATTCCTGTGACCCCTCTGTGAGTAGATGTCCATTGTCTACATAAGGGTATTGGATCTCCACTCCATGCACCCCCCCCCATCCTCTCACTCACATTTGGTATGATTTTGTTCTGGGTCTTAGATGCCTGACAACTGATCCCCTCAACACCTCATAATCACATAGGCTGGTGTGCTTATTTCATGTGGGCTTTGTTGCTTCTCAGCTAAATGGCTGCTTGACATCCTTCTTCATGGATTGAAGCTCTTAAGAAAATGGGAACAAGAACTTAGTCTTTAATGGGCATAAGGATGTCTTCTTGGGTGGACAAAAGTTATAAATTGTTTTATGGTGATATTTACATAATTTAGTAAGTTATTAAAATAACTTTACATTTGAATTGTAATAACTTTACATTGTAAAATACAAATGAATTTTACATATGAAATGACTGAGGTTTAGTGTGTGTAAAATATACTTTAATAAAGCTATTTTTAAACCTGAGTAAGACAGGAGTAAAAGGGTCCAAGTATGGTCTCTGCAGTACTAGAAGGAGGAAAGGCTAAGTATTTCTTTGTATGGCTCCTGTCTGGACACCTTTGGCTTATACATTCTTGGCAGGCTTGCTCTGGAAACACTAGTAGCCAGTAAGGATTGGTGTCAGTGCTTCCCTTTCTTCAAAACTTGCCTTTAAAATTTCACTTCTATTTGAATAATTAAATAAAAATACTGTCATGAGTCTGTCATGCATTGAACTCCTAATTAGATTAAGCACTTAATGTGTACATTTAGAAATAGTTTTATTGACATATACTTCACATATCACACAATTCAAGGGTTTAATCATATTAAAAAGAGTTGTACAATGAGTAGTGGTGATTTTAGACATTTTCTTGTTTCTTGTATTCATTATTTTTAGTTTCTCTTTTCCTCCCAACTTTCCATGCCATAACCCTGAGAAAGCATTGATTCAGTTATTGTCTTTATAGATTTAAGTGTTCTGATCTCATGCACACAAAAAACATACAAAACAAAAAAATCAATAGGAACAACAAACCAGAGAAACCTAAATAAAAAAGAATAAAGCAAGAACAAATTTTAAATGAATCAGGACAGAGAAAAATAAGATGTTAAATTTTGACCTCACTACATTTGCCTTAATCTACTTTCTAATGCACCGTATCTGATAGCATGGTTATTCACATCCCTGGCCAATGATCAGAGGGAGCTCATGAGAGTCTTAAACCATGTAGGGACCCTGCAAATGGATTTTGGGTTTTCACTGTCATCGCTGTAAAACGAGTGCACAGAATTTGAGCTCTTATGCAATTCCCTCTTCCAGTCTTAGATTTTATTATTTATAATCCTGAGATCACATAGGCTGGTGCACTTCTCTGTGGACTTAATTTACACCTCACTTGGACAGCTGCTTGTTTTAAGACACTTCTTTGAGATTCCTGACATTTTTTCTTTGGTTTTGTACATATTACTTAATGACAGTATCAGTGATTGGACAGAATTGCCAGTTGCCTAGGGATTAAATGCCAAGCAACTAAGTGGAAAACGATTTATAGCAGGCGTCTGTACAGAGCACACTTTATGCATCCTTCTACAGAAGGTAGGAGATTTAATTGATTAGGAAATAGAAGTGAATTTCTTTTGAAGGCAGATTAGTGATGGATGGGTAGTGTCCAGACCCTGAAGTTAACCCTAGATTTATTTATCTTGTTAATATATATGACGTAGAATGAAGATGTAGACAGATATTCCTATAGGCACAGACTTTTGCTTAAATCCCTTGTGAACTGAATGCATATTCCCCCCTGATTTCTTCCTAGATCATCCACAGAACACTGGCGGCAATGCTAGGCTCCCTTGCAGCATTAGCAGCACTAGCTGTGATTGGTGATGTATGTTTGAAATGATGTCATATTCAGATGTATCCTAGAAATTAAGCTTTATCGGATCTTTCTCACCCTTACTAAGCCCTTTCCACATTTCCCTCCAGGAACCATGTTGGAAGTTTGAACATTTTATCCTGAAAATATTTTTCATTGAATTAATTATATTGCACTCACCTGGTTTCCCATTTTACATATAGCCGAGGAAAGGTTCACGATTTAAGAAGATGCCCTCACTTGACTTCTTCTCCGCAGTCGTCTTTAAGGCAGGACAGTTTCAGAGCTCTCAATCCTCCCTAGAAGAAAGAGGCAATGATTCCTTCCTTACTTCGCAAATGATTAGAAGGAGAAATGAGAGTAGGTAGGCAGAGTGCTTTGAAATACAGGATAAAAGGCTTTCCTTCAAGTTATTGTTATCCTATTTGAAGACCACTGTACTGAAGAAAGAGCTGTCACCACTCAGGCTATACTACCAAGGTTGGTCCTATGTTTGGGCGATAGGTTTTCATGAACGCCTCAGGAACAGGGTCTTTAAAAAAGTAGTAAATACTCAAATGTAGGCTTTTCGTGAGAAATGGCTTTGCCCCTGGTATTTTTGAGGGTTGTTTTAATCATGCCTCAATGGTAAATAAGTGGTGCGATTCTAGCTGAGGGCTCGCATTTTGTGTGCGGTAAGAGGCTGAAAGTCTTTACAACTTGCTAGGAGTGTAGAACGAGCATCTAAGTAACGGACCCATCTCTATTTTATTGCAGAGACCTAGCCTCAGCCGTGTGGTGGAGTGGATCGACTTTGAGACCCTGGCCCTGCTGTTCGGCATGGTAACTGCATCACTTCCAGGGCCACGTGACTAATGTGACTATGATTGTTTTTTGTTGGGGGGCATCACTGCTCTCCGGTGGTGGGAGTAGGAGGCCCAGCCCCACTGCTGGAATTGAACCTCCGTCCCAGTGGGCCACAGTCCCGCACACAACCACTACGCCACCGGGGCTCAGCCCCAACTATGATCTATTTTGCTGCTGTTCTTTCACTCCATTAAAGACATTTTACTGATTCCCAACTAGGACCTGACTGACATGAATGAGATTGTGTCTAGATAACTTCTGGGAAGGAATTAAATGGTTGTTCTCCAGTTCACACCCTAAACTCACTGTCACCGAGGAGATGCTAACCCATAGCGACCTTGTAGGACAGGGTAAAACTGCCTCTGTGAGCCTGTTTATGGGAGTGGAAGGTCCAGTTAGTCAGGTATAGAATTTATGCCTAAGACCTGTTGGTGGTGAAAAAAAATTCCCATCTAGGAAACATAAGGTTCTTGTGAGTTTCTATCTTTAAAAGATAAAACAAAATAGCTCATAAAATCAATATAAGAAGTTTGATGATTAGGAAAGAATACTTAATATTTAAGGCAAGAAATAGTCCCTTGGTTTGTTGACATTATCAAGTGGCCGCTCTGTATATAGCAGTTGTGATTTGTGAGGAATATAACCAAGATGGCTTGCTATAAGGGACATTTTTTAATATTTATTTTTTATTTAGAAATCATTTTATTGGGTGCTCATATCACAATCCATACATATATCCATTGGGTCAAGCACATTTGTACATTTGTTGCCATCATCATTTCCAAAATATTTTCTTCCTACTTAAAGCCCTTGATATCAGTTCTTCATTTTCCCATCTCTCCACAAATGCTTGATAATTAATAAAAAAAGTCCCTCCATATCTTACACTGACTACTGTCTCCCTTCATTCACTTTTCTGTTGTCTATCTCCCTAGGAAGGGGTTATATGTAGATCATTGTGATCAGGGTCCCCATTTGTCCCCCCACCTCCCTCTCCCCTCCTGGATCTCAATTTTCATTGTTGGTCCCCAGGGGTTTGTCTGTCCTGGATTCCCTGTGTTGCTAGCTCTTATCTGTAGCAGTGGGCATGCTCTGGTCCAGTCAGATTTGTAAGGTAGTATTGAGGTCATGATATTGGGGAGAGTAGGGGGGAGAGGAAGCGTTAAAGAACTAGAGGGAAGTTGTATGTTTCATCGGTGCTGTACTGTATCCTGACTAGTTCATCTCTTCCTTGTAGAACAAGTAGACTAATGTGAGATACAGTCAGAGATCAGTGTGACAATAATTTGTAACATTTGCTAAGGGTCTGGACAGTAGATAGCTTGAAGGAGATCTACAGAGGTAAAGCCCTGCTCTTCTAGGCTTCAATTGCCAACCTAGCACTGTGCTATCTTTGGTACGAAGTATGGCAGAAGGTAAGTGTTTGGGATGAACAGGTCTGACTGATTTATTCTTCTCAGAGGAAGTAAACCTTGTGTTGAAGCCTGAAAAATTTATAGAGTTTGGCATTTGAGTAGAGCATTTAAGCATAAGTTTTTCTGCTTGCTTGCCTTTTTTTTTTTAAAGAAACAAAATGAAAAGAACAATTAGTCTTTTTCCTTAATTGAATAAGTTAAGTAAGTCCTTGGAAGTTCTGATATTCTAGAACTATGAGGATGCAAGTACAGTCTTCTATCATCATCATGGCAGCCAATCACTCTCATGGTCTCCTGGGTGATTCTGGAGGCACTGCTTTATTAACCACAGAACCACATGAGCGTGGCTTTGTCAATCAACGTTGGGCTGCGACTCTTAATGTTAGAAGTACCAAGTTCTGTAGACACCATTCATATAGTCATTTTGTATTAGAATGGACATCAAGGCTGGTTTAGATAAGCCAGGCATTTTTACTGGTTTTAAATATTTTATGCAGTCTACTTAAAATTGAAAAAGATCTATTATCTGCCACCTACTCTAATCTATATTTTTTATTGACTAATCACAACAACTTGATAAGATAAAATTAAAAGCTGTTGAGTCAGTTCTGATTCAGTGACCTAAGAGGACTGAGTAGAATTGCCTGAAAGGGTTTCCAGGCTATCAATCTTTCGAGATGCATAGAGCCTCATCTCTCTCCTGTCAAGTGGGCTTGTGGATTTGAATTATTGACCTGGTGATTAGTAGCCAAAGGGTTAATCTATTGTGTCATCAGTGATACTTAGAGAAAAGTTAAAGGTAATGAAATTCAAGTACAGCCATTGATGAAATGAGGAAATGATGACCTGCCAGCTTATTGGTTGGAGCTTTCCTCTAGCATGACTCAAAATTACAATGTCACCCTGACCCCCCATGCTATGCTGCTCTGCTAAAACATTCTCTTTATCTTTGGTTGCTTTTTAAAACATCTCTTTTCTCTTATAGATGATCTTAGTGGCCATATTTTCAGAAACTGGATTTTTTGATTATTGTGCTTTAAAGGTAGGTTTAATGTAGTATTTAATAAGTAATATTATTTAATTAATATATTTTTTCTACTGAAATGATGAATTCAAAAAGTACCATGGAAGAAAATATTTTAAAATCTTGCCTTCCCCTTCATCAGAATCGACCCTATGGTAGTGAGTGAACCCTTCTTTTCAAAATCATATCTGAAAATCTGCATATAGTTGCTGTGGTAATAAGTAATATGACACAAAAGCACTTGCAACTTCTCAAAACCTTTTAACTTTTGGAGATGGAGATCAAGGAGAAGAATACTGAGGTTGGGTATTTGTGTAATACTATTTAAATTGGCAAGTTGAAAGCTGCACATCAAAATTGCTTTATGTTTTTCAATATGTAAATATTTCACGTCATCAACTTGTGATTACATCTTGGTAAAGTAACTTTCATGATTGTCTACTAATTTTCACAATTAAAGCTCACCAGCGTGTTCTGGGCTTCAGAAGTGACCAAAGACTCATGCATGGTTCTATCGTCCGGCGTCTACCACTTGTCTGTCAGTTGCTTGTACTGTTATGGCTTATGTGATGCTATGTTGCTGGAAGCGATGTCACATTCACACCAGAAGCTATGTTTACTGGTATTTCAAGTGCCAGCATGGTCGCTTAAAGTCAACAGGTTCCATCAGAGTTTTCAAACTAAGAACACACTATGAAGAAGGCTGTCCACTTTGGAGGAAGTAGCCAATGAAAACCTTATGCATAGTTTTGAAACATTGTCAGATACTAAAGGCCGAAGGAAGTATAGCCTTAGCAGAGATAATGCCAGGGGATGGATTCTGTGAGTTGGAATTCATTCAAAGTGTGACTGAGGAGGAGACGCTTTCTCAAATGAGGCAACCATGGTGACATGAATGGAGTCTTCATTTGCTGTTGGGTCACTCTGCTTAAGGTGAGAAGAAAGAGTGGCTAAACTCTAATGATCAGAACTTGAAGTGTGTATCAATCAAAGAAAATTATAAGCAGTCAAAAATGAAATGGAATGTGTAAAAATGGATATCCAAGGCACTTGTGAAAATGAAATGGCCCGGGATTGGTCATTCTGAATCAGAAAATATGTGGTTTATTAAGCTGGGACTGACACATTCAAGAGTAATCACATTGCAGTCATTCTCATAAAGGAAATTTCAAGATCTATTTTGAAGTATAGTGCAGTCTGTAATAGTATTATATTTATGCACTTTCAAGGAAATTCAATCAATACCATGATCATTCAAATTTACACATCAACCACCAAAGCTAGTGAAGGGATTGAAGAATTCTACTACTCTTCAGTCTGAAATTGATCAAACATGCAATCAAGATGCATTGATACACTTTGTCAATTAGAATGCAAATGTTTCAAAAAGGAGGAAAAACAGTAGTTGGAAAATATGGTCTTGGTGACAGGAATGAAGCTCAAGATTGCATGCTAGAATTTTTCAAGACAAATGACTTACTCATAGTAAGTACCATTTTTCAACAACACAAAAGGTAGCCATCTACATAGACGTCTCCAAAATGAATGCACAGATATCAAATTGACTATATCGGTGGGGAGAGATGATGGAGAAACTCAGTATTAGCAGCTAACATGAGGTCGGGCGATGACTGTGGAACAGGCCATGAGTTGCTCATTTGTCAGTTTTCAGGTTGAAGCTGAAGAAAATTAAAACAAAATTCAAAAGAGCCAAGAGACGAACTTGAGTCTATCCCACCCGACCTTTGAGAACATCTCAAGAACGTGTTTTCTACATTGCACACCAATGACAGGAGACCCGATGCGCTGTGGAAGCGCATAGAACATCATCCACGCAGAAAGCAACAGGGCATTAAATGGACGAGAAGGAAAGGAAAGATCAAAGGAGCTATCAGAGGCGTCACTGAAACTTGCTATTTGTAATAGAGGAGCTAAGGCAAATAGAAAAAAAATCTGAAGTCACAGAGCTGAGCAGAAGTTTTCAAAGGGCAGCTCGAGAAGATAAAATTAAATATGATAATAAAACACGCACAGTCCTAGAGTCAGAAAACCAAAAAGGAAGATCACAATTAGCATATTTTAACCCAGAGTTGCTATCGCTGAGTGAGAGAATTGGTTGTGACCTGTAGCAACTCTATTCACAACAGGAAAAGACAATGTCTTGTTTGTGCCTCCTCACAATTGTTCTTATGCCTGACCCCATTGTTGTAGCCACTATGTCAATCCGTCTTTTTGATAGTCTTCCTCTTTTTGACTGCTCCTCTACTTTATCACGATATTCTTCTCTAGGGACTGGTCTCTTCACATAGCATGTCCAAAGTATGTAAGTAGAAGTCTCACGATTATAGTACTCAGGCCATACTTAAACTGAAAGAATTCAAGAAAAAATTCAAGTGTCAAGTTACAATGCTGAAAAATTATATCAGAAAAAATATTGAATGATGTAGGAAGCATCAAAAGAAAATAGAACACACAGTCGCTGTACCAAAAAGAGCCAGTTGACATTCTCCTATTTCAGGAGGTAGTGTATGAATAAGATCTAATGATCCTGAAGGAAGAAGGTCAAGCTTAATTGAAAGCGTTAACCAAAAAACAAGGCTCCAAAAATTGATGGAATGTTAATTGAAATATTTCAGCAAGCTGAAGAAGCACTGGAAGCACTGACTTATTTATGTCAGGAAATTTGGAAGATAGTTATTGTCCAAATGACTCTAAGAGATCCATATTTGTGCCCATTTCAAAGAAAGGTGACCTAACGGAATGCTCAAGCTATAGAACAATATAATTAATAACACATGCAAGTAAAATCTTGCTGAAGATCATCCCACAGTTGCAATAGTATATTGAGCAGTCGTTTCCAGAGATTCAGGCTGGATACATGGAACAAGGAGTATCATTGGTGACATCAGATGGATCTTGACTGAAAGCAGAGAGTACCAGAGAGATGCTTGTGTTTTATTGACTATGCAAAGGCACCCGACTATGTTGAATATAATGAACTAGAGAAAACCTTGACAAGAATGGGAGCTCCAGAACACTTTGCTCATGAACAACTTGTTTGTGGATCAAGAGACAACTGTGCAAACAGAATAGGGGAATACTGAATAGTTTAAAATCAGAAAAAGTGTGTGCTTGGATTGTATCCTCCCCCCATTAATTCAATCTATATGCTGAGAAAAATATCAGAGAAGCTGGCTTATATGAAGAAGAATGTGGCATCAGGATTGGGGGAAAGCTTATTAACAACCTTCAGTATGCAGGTGACACAACCTTGCTAGCTAAAAGGGAAGAGATCTTGAATGAAGCCCTTGCGATTGAAAAATCAAGGGTTGCAGTCTTCACTATAGGTTACAAAAAGGTCAAAAACACCCAATTTTTCACAACTGGAGCAATAGGAAATGTCAAGGTAAATGGATACAATGTTGAGATTACTCATGGAAGCAGCAATCAAGAGATTAAATATGTGTTGCACTGGTAAATCTGCTGTGCATGGCCTGCTTATTGTGTTGAAAAGCCAGGACCTTGCTTGGAGCACTAGGGTGTACTTGACCACAGTCATGGTATTTCTGATGGCCTCACATGCATGTGAAACTTGGACATGGAATAAAAAAAGACTGACGTAGATGCAAGGTGCTTTTGAATGATGGTGCTGGAAAATACTGAAAATACCATGGACAGCCTAAAGACCAAGCACCTGTTTTTGGAGGAAGTCTGACCAGAGGCCACCTTAGAATCAAGGACAGTGAGACTTTTTACATATTTAGACTTGTTCAGAGTGACTCGTTCCTGGAATGGACATCATGGTTGGTAAAGCTGAGGGGAAATGAAAAAGAGGACGGCCCTCAAAAAGATGCATTGGCATATGGCTACAACAATTGGACAAGACAGGAACAATTGAGAGGCTGGCACGGGAACACACACCCTCTTGATCTCTTGTGCGTAGGGTTGTCACGTGTGGCTCCTAATGGCAGCGTCATCGTTCAGTTGAGAAGAGGAGAGCAATATGAGCGTAAATGTTAAGGATATGTGTGGGTTTTTATTTGTTTCTTTTTTTAATTGCTAAAATGTTGTTTTTAGAAATTAATCACCTTCAGCATCACTCATGATGGGGAGTGCCATCTCTCCAGGACCCTGCTGATTTCCTTTGCTCTTCTCTCTGTGTGTTGTGTGTCTGCCGCAGGCCTACCAGTTCTCGAGGGGGAGAGTGTGGCCCATGATCATCATGCTGTGTCTCATTGCGGCTGTCCTCTCTGCCTTCTTAGACAACGTTACCACCATGCTGCTTTTCACTCCTGTGACCATCAGGTATGCCGTCTGCTTCTGCCACATGTGTTCTGACTGGTGTAATTCTGCCAGGATAACACTGTTCGCCACTCCTTCCTTCTACCCACAATGCTAGTGGGTACATCTTTTTACCTCACAGAGTCACCAAGTTGTCAGTTGAGCTGTTATGTTGACAGGTGCTTTGTCTAAGCCATGTTGCATTATTCCAACATCGCATGGCCACAGGACTGTGATAGATTTCATGTTGGCCACAGCTGCTGCAGAAATGCCTGCAAGGAGTCAGGAGACACAGGCCTTGCTTTCATGAAGATTAAACCTTGATCCTAACTATTAACCACTCCATGCTATGAGTTATTGTCCCCTGGCTTCAAATCAGTCAGATGGCTGAAAGATCATCATTTCCTCATTGCGTCAATGGATCCTGATTCCAAATTTACAAAGAAGTGCCCAGTATGAGGACTAGAGAGCTTTTCATGAAGGCCAGAGGGTTGCCAAGCGGACTAGGCTAAATGGAATTAGGGTCAGCCTGCCTCATCTCTACAAGGCCAATTAAGAAGTGAGAAATCATGCTTCTTTTAATTCCATCCACTTCAATCACTCAACATTCAATGTGTGCCAGAAACTATTTCTCAGAATCTCCTGTAATCTGAGCCTTCAAGGGCAAGAGGTAGATTGTACATCCTTATTCCACATTCTTTCAATTCTGTTAGCTTTGGGCCCCAGGCCTGGCTACTTCCTTCTTAGTTCTGTCCTGTGTGGTACTTTTCTTAATCTGGGGTTGCAAAGGGGACAGGGTAGCCATTCCCTCGATGGCTCATGGGATTGACAGATGGATTCTTCAGCCGTTCTCTGTTGTTTTGTGCCATCAAGGTGATGACATATTTGGGAATTAGATAAAATGTGAAGACTGCTAGACCCTGAGGCTTATGCTACTAGGATTTTCAAAATTACCCTAAGGAAGTATTACTTCTGGCTCAAAAGAATCCTGGGGAGAACGTATTTGACCTCTGGAGATCGAAAAGTCATGGAGGAAACAGAAGTTGGAGGGTGGGGAAGGGATGACGAAGGATCAGCAAGCAGCTCGGACCCTTGCTGCAGAGGCCCGACAGCCCAGCTGGTCCTCTCCTCTCTCTGAGGTAGCCTGGAGCTCTGGTCCAAGTCTATCTCCATGGTGGCTGTTGTTCAGACCTCTGAGCAAAGATGCAAAAGTCAGGAGACTGCACCCTTATCTTGTCCTGAGCAGAGTGGGGGCACTGGGACCTCTCAGACTCAGGGTAATTGGAGGACCTATCGAAAGTGTTTGGAGGTGTAATGAAAGGGAACCTGTATTACTAATGTTTCAAATCATGTTCTTTGAATATATTTGGCACAATTTTGGGCCACAAACTCACTCTCCTCCAACTCTGTACCGTGGAAACTTACTGTACGTACTTGAGTATAAGCCAAGTTTTTCCAGCACATTTTAAATGCAGTGTTGGTGGTAACATTAGGTACTTTGGCTGATATTCAGGTCCATTTATTCTCAAGTTTTTATGGTATTTGAAAGCCACCACATTCACTATGTCCATCGCTCTATTCTGGAAGCAGCTCTTGAACAGGAGGCATTGCATGCCTAGAATCCTTGTGGAGTTCCAGCTGTGAAGGGTTTGATTAGCCTCGTGGGAATTTAGTGATAGAATTACTATTCCTGAATTTAATTTTCTTATTTTATACCATGCAGGGATTCTGTTTATTTCTCTAAAATCAGTTTTCATACGGTAAGTTTAGTATTCTCAGATTCACTTTATCGCTTACCATGTTGTTTACCACTTTGAAAAGCTGGTTGTTTTATTCAGTCTTTCAAGTCTTGGCCCATCCCTAGTAGATGATTTGTCTGTGCCTAATCTGGATGTTTTGTTCATGCCTCCCTGTTATTCCTTACAACCCCTTGTCTGTCTTATTATTTTCTTGCTGGAAGCAGATCACTGTGAGCCTTGTCTGCTGACTGATGCTGATGATTGTGGATCTGATGTTCATTTGAAGGGTTAGTTCTGCTTCAGGTCCTACGCGGTTGCTACGGTATTAATTTCCACATGGCTCTATGAGCCAATCCCCGCCCCCCCCAATTCAACCAGGCAATCGAAGAGTTGCATGACTCAAGCTGGCTAAAGAAGCTCTGATCAGAGCAAGACAGCTTGCCATCCTGGTGACTCAACACCTGATTTCTATACGGAGGTTGGCAGTGCTGTGTGGCAGATGTAGAAGCTGTGGTGATATCTTTTCTAAACACTTTTGAAAAATGGTGTTAGTTACCTATGTGTATTCTTTAGAATAGTGCTCACCTGGGAGCGAGGCACTGATCTGGATGAATCTGGACAGCAGGACTTCAAACTTCCAAAGAAGGAAAAGTTCTGAAAACTTTCTAGTAACAGGCAAACACATTAGAAAATGAATTACTGGTTTGGAAATATGGATCCATAGCTTTGGGGACCATTTAGATCTATGGCTTAGCATAATTCACAAAGGCAACATTCTGTATATGACTTTGGTGAGTAGCAATTGGGGCATTTAAACTTAGGGGCAGTCTTCTAAGGTGAAACTATTTGCTCCTCAAACAAAAAAAGAGTGAAAAAACCCCAAAGACTCAAGAAGACAATTAATCTAGGGATTAAGGGGCCCAAAACTGGTAGCTCCCACTACTCCGAAAGCAGATGAATTGGTGATGACCAGTTATCACCACCTAGCACTCTGATCAGGATCACAACAGAGAATCCCAGCAGAGAGGAGGAAAACGTACACCAAAAGTCAAAACCATAAAAAAGACCAGAGTTACTGGTTTGATGCAGACTGCTGGAAATGCCAAGACTGTAACCTTAGATGCCCTTCAAATTTGGAAATGAACCTATCCCTGAGGGTGAATTTTCAGCCAAACAAGAGACACCCCTATAAAATCAATAATAACACCAGGGCGGAATGTGCTCGTCAGTGCAATCAACTATATAAGACCAAAGGGGAAGATTTGGCCCCCAAACTTAGCACAAAGTGCAGGAAGAGGCAGAGGAGAAGGTCAGTTAAAAATGGAAATGCAGGGAGGAAGTGGAAAGAGTGCGATTACTGTGACAACCACCAATGTCACAAAAAATTGTGTACAAGTTGTTGATTGAAAAACTAATTTGCTCTGTAAGCTGTCACCTAAACGACAATGAGAATTTAATAGAACTCCCACCCAGTGGGACGAATAGCAGAAAAGGAGGGAAGGGATGACAGAGGATGATGTAAGATATGGAAAAAATAGTCTGTAACTTATCAATGGTTCATGAGGGAGAGTGGGCAGGGGAGGAAGGGGAAGAAAAGGGAGCTGATATTAGGGCCTCAAGTGGGAAGAGAATGCCTTGAAAATGAGGATAGCGGCATGTGTGCCAATGTGCTTGACACACTGGATGAATGCATGGATTGTGATAGGAGATGTAAGAGGCCCCCCCCCCCAAAAAAAAGAGTAAAAAAAAAAGAATTTAAAAATAAATAGATAAAAATTCCCAGAAGACTCAAGTAAAAATAACTCCAGAACCACTTGTTAGAGGGTGTGTGCTCCTTGATAAGCAAGGAGCACTTTGCAGGTAAAGGGAGGAATTGTGAGGGAGCGGCATCAGAGAAGGAAAGCTCAAGAGAGGAAAGCAAAGTTTTGATGTGCACCATTGGACGGGGGCTTCTGTTGCCCTCCTGGACTCAGAGACTCTAGCTGTTAATGGGCATGTACGTGGGCCAAAGCAAGGCCATGCCACAGGGAATCGCTTCCTGAATTTTGGAAGCCCAAAGGATCCAATGGATTAACCTTAGGAAGAAATATTCTCAGAGTCAGCTTTCACCTGTTCTAACAATTTCTTAGGACATTGTTCGTCTCTAGTCTTGCCTATTTTGTAGATGTGTTTGTGTATTTTCTGAGCTAAGCAGGTGTCTTGAAAACATTTGGATTGTTCACGCCCTTTTAAAATGTGACCACAAGGATTACTTTGATTTCTTTTTCTTTGTGATAGATTATGTGAAGTACTGAATCTCGATCCTAGACAAGTCCTGATTGCAGAAGTCATCTTCACAAACATTGGAGGAGCTGCTACTGCCATTGGAGATCCACCAAATGTCATTATTGTTTCCAATCAGGAGTTGAGAAAAATGGTATGAGCCAGTATAAAGGGTTGCATCAAATATATGCTGACTAATCTTTCTCACTTAGCACTCTAGCCAACAGACTGTATACACTTGAGTCTAAACTGACCCACATATCAGTCGAGGTACCTAATTTTACCCCATACACTGCATAAAAATGTTCTGAAAAACTCAGCTCACACATGAGTATATACAGTAGATCCTTTACTGGAAACTAAGCTCATCTACGCACCTTTCCATGGTCCACACTGCGTACCCTGCCCAGAGTGGGTTAATAGTTGATATTCCCTCCATGGTTGACCGAAATGATCCAAATTGCTTTCTTTCATTCTAATTACCTTTAAAAGAAATTATTGCAATATATGATTTACGTAGAGTTTATTGTATTATATTAATTAAATTAGCAGACCTGAGATTTAATATTAACATCTGTAATAAATAAAAACATCTATACCCCTCTCCTGGGATATAGAGGATTTTTTTTCTCTATATGAAGTCTTCACTAATGGTGATTTTTCATTATTGGAGGACTAAGAATTAAGAAAAGAAAAGGTTAGAAAAAGAAGGGCTTCAGCTATTCTTACAAGCCCTTAAACTTTAAAGAGATAATTTATTTGCACACTAAAACAAAGGCAAAGTATTAGTAAGAAGAATCCAATTTTATTTTACAATTTTAAAGGGTTAACATTGGAACTATGTAGTTAGGTGCCATTTATCATTCTGGGTCATCAAGAGTCTTGAAATCTATCTCTGAGGTATCAGTAAAAATGCTTCAGAATTTATTGCATTTATTATCAATCATGTTTTTGTCTATATCTACTTAGTGTGACTGAGTGCTTATGTGTGCATGCCATCTTCATGAAAAGTTTTTAAATATTAGAAAATTTGTTATTCTAAGAGCCTTATGGTCACTTTATGGTCCCTATCAAAGAAATTCAGGTATAACTTCGATGATTTGGTTAAACTTCATACTTCTTGACTGCCCTAGAAAACCAGCCTTGTTGATCAGCTGAGTTATTGCACATATTTTCCTCTGCCCATAATCCTAGCGTGCTTCAAAGAGGAGCAGAGCCTGTAATTTGTACCACGGCCCTCTGTCAGCCAGGATACCATGCCATGAAAGAATCATTTCCAGAAACAAATTTATTTTAATATTTTTATTGTTCATCATCACATTGTAGGAAATAAAAATCACATGCATACACAAATAAAATATTTGTCATAATCTCTCCATTTGGAGAAAAATCCCCTTAATAATTTGGCGCAGAGGTTCACAGAATGTTTGTGTGTGCTTATTTGTGTGGCACAGATAGAAAAAGCACAACTTTTGTAGCCCAAGGGTCTAAATTTACTATCTTGTTTGAGATAATCATAATTTAAAATTATGGAACAATGGTTATCAAGACAGGATACCAGACAACAAAAGAAAGTGGTTCCTGAGGAACAGAAAACAAATGATGCAAGCCCTATGATTGCCCAGCTTCTAAGATGTCTTACAGGGAAAGAAATCAAGGGAAGCCCATTGAACTCCCTGAGGAGGTGGATTTTCGAATACGGGGAGACCTTGGTGGCTCAATTTTGTAGGACAGAGAACCAGAAAAAAGATGGCCGCACACAGAGAGAAATACAAAAAATAAAAAGGTATTCATTACTGTACTCAGATCAGTGCATGCCTGCAAATAAATCCCTTATAGCTAGGAGAAGAAAAAGAAAAAAATTTAAAATGAGAAGGAAGAGGACTTGCTAATTACACAAGATTTAGAAAAATGTCTGTTCCTGCCAGGTAAAGTGGAAAACCATTTAATTAATGGGGAATTGGGTCGAATACTGAAAAAAAAAATTGTACCTCGTTAGTAGGGAATAATTATCTCTAGATTATACACCATTCTGTTTACTTCTTATGAATCTTAATATACAGACTCCAAAGAATCAAACTAAGCAATCTACCTGGAACCTAGAACAAATCTGAAAAAAATGTATCGGAATCCAAAAGGTATCAAACAAAACATGGAGTATAGTTCAAAATGCTTGGTGTTTTGTAAGAGACTTACAGGGCATGGAAAGAAGCAAAAAAAAATATGGCCTATGACAAGGAGAAAAATATTAACCAATTGTGTTAGTTTGGGTAAACTAGAGAAGTAAATTTATAAACATTCATATACGTATAAGACAGAGTTTTATATAAAGGGTAATTCTAGATTAAGAAAACACCCCAACTGAGTCCAGTCCAAGGCCATAAGTCTGATATTAGCCCATTTGTCTGATACCAATCTATAAAGTCCTCTTTAGACTCATGAAACACATGCAATGATACCAAATGCAAAATGATCACAGGTCAGTGGATAGAAAATCTTTGAATGCAGTGGTGTTGTAAGCATCTCAGCACTGGCAGAGGTCTCTCTGGTTTCTCCAGCTTCAGAAGTCTGGTAGCATCAGGGTAGGTCCATGTGGCTTCTCCTCAGGAATGTCTCACTGGAAGGCAACTATCAGTAGAGTCTTCAAGGGAGTGACAGAGAGAGTTAGTGTCTCCTGCCTCTAAAAGGAGTGCTGGATTTCCCAGAATTCTCAGAAAAAAGCCATGCCCACTCAGAGGTTTCATTGGTTATCTCCAGATTGACAGGCTAGTCTCCACCCTTACACTCTTAATCCTTAAATTGACACCAGATTAAGTGACTACCACACCAACCCAGAAAACTATTTATATTAGAATTTAGAGGCAAGGGTATTAAAACCATTATTACAACTACATTCCAGATACTCATTATGTAAGTAGAAACATGAAAGGTTAAAAAAAAGACCAATTGAACTTTTAAAAATTAAAAGTATGTCAAAAGGGAAGTGACCTCCTCTTACAGAAGGGTTGTGGGGAGGAGACGAGCCAGTCAGGGCACAGTGTAGTTCTTTTCTTTAGTTTAGTTCCTTTCTTAGTTCTAACATGCTTCCTCCCTCCCACCAACCCTACAAATCTGGTTAAATCAGAGAATGTACACTTGTTCAGATAAACCATATTATAGGACATAAAACAAATAAAAAATTCGAAAGGATACAAGCAATATAAAATAGGTCTCTGACCAAAGTTGAGTTAATTTAGAAATTAACTCAGCATACTTAGAAAATCCCCAAATATCTGCATACTAAATAACTCAAGAAATAAGTGTGAAGGAAGTCATTAAGATTGCAAATAGAAAACAGTTGGAACTGAATGTTAACCAAAAGAGAGTATTATAAAAATGTGAGATTCTTCCTAAAGCAGGAGTCAGCAAACTTTTACTAAAGTGGACAGATAGTTACTATTGTAAGCCTGGGAATCAGAGAATCTCTTTCAAAATTACTGAAATCTACTATTGTGGTATGCAAGCAATAATAGTAGCAATAACTGATGAATGGGTATGTCTATTTTTAACGTATTTATGAAAAATGTATACCCAGTATGCAAGCTAGTATTTGCTGTTCTCTGACCTAATATAGTATATAGAATGAAATTTATACCCAAATCCACTTATATTAATTAGTGCTAGGGGTTAAGTGGAGTACATTGGGCTACTAAGCATTCTGCATGTTGTTTTGTGGGGGAAGATGAAATTTTTACAGTGATACAAATCCTCAGGAGAAATTCTATTCTGTCCATAGGGTCCTTAAGAGTCAGAATTGACACATCTATCAATGAAATTCACTGAAATTAAATGTTGTTGTCATTGAGTCTGTTCCAATTCAGAGTGAGTCTATGTTAGAAAAGAAGTGCTATCTCAAATCAGTGAGCTCGGCTGCCATCCTAAGATACCAAATTAGAGAAAAGTAAAGTAAAATTAAGCAAAAAAAATGATGAAGACCAGAGTGTAAAAACAAAAAGAACAATTAATGTAAGCAGAAACAATTGTTTTGGTCAAGATTAATAACAAATTGAAAAATATCTGATTTAACTGATAAGGAAAATAATGTTATGTATTATATCATTTACAATAGTGTTAGTATAAAATATTCCTGGACAAATCTGTTAAAATGTACTTAAGACCTATACACAGAAATAATTACATGCAATGATTAAAGAATACAGAAATTATTAAATGAGCACTTTTGTCAAGGGCCAGAGGATTAAATATTTCTGACACAGTGATTCTCCCCACCTTAGCCTACACTAAAATCCCTACAAAATCACAGCAGGCTTGAGGGACAACACTGGAGACACAGTATGGGAATTGAACCCGATCTGACCCCATCACACTGGGCCAAAAGACTAAGGGCACGTAATAGAACAGCAAGGGAAGCAAAGCAATTAAGTCCCTGGGGAATACTAAAAATAGACTTTGGGGCTAGAGCCTGGCATCCCATCAGACTTGAATGGAAAAAACTCATAGAAGTCAATTATTTACAAGCTTTTCTTTTTTTGTCATTGGTTTTTTTGTTATTATTTGTTTTGTCTTCTTTTGTTGTTTTGCTTGGCTTTGTCTTGTTTTGTGTCTATTATTGTCTCTGCATATCTATCTAGATAAGATAGGTGAGATAAACAATCTGGAGGAAAAAAATAAAAGGATTGATGTTTCCAGGGGGGCACAGGAGAGGGGCAGGTGGGAGAAAGGAAGTGGGTGTTCACAAACCCAGGGACAAGGGAACAACAAATGATCTAAAATCAATGGACAAGGAGGGCCTAGGATGCCAAGTGGGGCTTAATCAAGGGTAATGTAACCAAGAGGAATTACTGAATTACTGGAATTACTGAAGCTGAATATGATAGTGGGACAAGAGGAAAGTAAAAGGAAATAGAGGAAAGAATTAGAAGACCAAGGATATTTATAGAGGTCTAAATACATGCATGTACATGTAGTTATATATAATGATAGGGAAATAGATCTATGTATTTATATGTTAAGCATTAAGGTAATAGATGGACACTGGGTCTCTATTAAAGTTTTTCCTCAGCACAAGGACACTTAAAAAAAATGATCCAGCATTCTATGATTCTATGATTGGGAGTTCACCCTCCCAACATGACCACTGAAGATAAAATGGGTGCATAAGCAAATGTGGTGAAGAAAGCTGATGGTGCCCAGTTATCAAAAGATATAGCATCTGGGACCTTAAAGACTTGAAGATAGACAAATGGTCATGTAGCTGAGAAGCAACAAAACCCACATGGAAGAAGCACTCCAGCCTGTGTAATCATGAGGTGTCAACGGGATCATGTATCAGACATCAAAGAACAAAATATCATATCATTGTGAATGAGAGACGAGTGCAACATTCCCTTACAGAAGGGTCTTGGGGAGGAGATAAACCAGTTAGGTTTCACGGTAGCAACAATGAAACATACAACTTCCTCTAGTTCTTTAATGTTTCCTCCCACCCCCCACTATCATGACCTCAGTTCTGTCTTACAAAACAGGCCCAAAACAGAGCAGGTACACTGGTACAGATAAGAGCTTGCAACACCGAGAATCCAGGACAGATAAACCCTTCAGGACCAATAATGAGAACAGATATCAGGAGAGTAATGGGAAAGTTGGAGGGGGGCAGGGAGAGAGGGGGAACCGATCATAATGATCTGCATATAGCTTCTTTTTGGGGATGGACAACAGAAAAGTGGGCGAAGGGAGACAGAGGTCAAGTAAAACATGGAGAAAATTAAAAAACATAAATTATTAAGGGTTCCTGATGGAGGGAGAAGAGGGGAGGGGAAAAAGATGAGCTGATATCAAAGGCTCAAGTAAAAAAAATGTTTTGAAAATGATGATGGCAACATATGTACAAATGTTCTTGATACAATGGATGGATGTATGGGTTGTGATAACAGCTGGAAAAGCACCCAATAAAATGATTTATTAAAATAAATAAAGCAATCAAGTCAGACATCACAGTGTGGAAATAGTGCAAAGCCAGGTAATGTTTTGTTCTGTTGTACATAGGTCTCTATAAGTCCAAACTAACTCACTGGCATCTAACAAGATTGCATAATTTAGAGGGTTTTGCATCCAACAGAAGGAATGGATAATAAATAGGTCCAAAATTTTCATCCTTTACCATTAATCCATATGCCAGGTGACTTTTTTTTGATGATACAACCGACAACCAATTATCAGTTATTGTTCTTCCTCTTGGAGGAAGTTTATTTACATAAACATGGTCATGGCTTTGACCTAAGTTATAATATTTTCAACCTTCTCATGTGTATTTGAAAGCTCCATAGTAAGTAAAACTGAAAAATAATCGAAGCCTTTCAATTATATTGTTGGTGGAAATCATTGAATAACCATGGATTGCCAGAAGAACAAACAAATCTTTCTTAGAAGTAGTACAGTTACATGCTTCCTAGGACCTTGTGCTTGTGAGCCATGTATCACCCCCCCATTATGACTTAAGAACGACTTCAACATGGAGACCTCTCCCTTTTGAATCATTTTCAGTTTTTAATATTTTCTGCTTTTACATTGAACATTTAAAACATTTTCTTAAGAACATGGCAATTATCAATCTAGTTACTGTCTCTGTAAACCTATCTATCCTGGATTTCATCTACAGAAAAGCACACAAACATAAACAGGTAGCGAACAAGGAAGCAATGACTAAACATATTTTAAACCCTCAATGTCAAAGCAAAAAATATTTTCTTCTTTTTTTTTAAAAAACTGAAATTTACAAGATGATCGCTAAATCTGCATGGAGATTTTATGTATCCAAAAGGCCATAAGCATCTTGGAAGGTGAAGAACAAATGGGAGCGCTTTCTTGCTGTTAGTTGCTGTTGACTTGATTCAAAGTCACAGTGACCTCAAGCCCAGCAGTCTGGTTTGGGGTCACCTTCCTGATTGTTGGCTTGTTTGTTTCCATGGAGATGAATGTGTCAATCCATCTCAATAGAGATTTTTCTCCTTTTTTGATGACCCTCTACTTTACCAAAATAATATCTTTTCCCCCAGACATTGGTCTTTCCTGTGATGTGTGACAAATAAGTGGATCAAAGTCCCATCATCCTCAGGTAGTGGTTGCAGTTCTTCTTAGACTGATTTTTTGTTCACTCTTGTGATATCTGTGCTGTTTGCAATACTCTGCCCCAACACCAATACTCGATGAAGACATCAATGATTTTTCTGACTTCCATTAGCACTGTCTGGCTGTCTTATACATACTAGGAGATAGAGAGCATCCTTATTTTGTTTGTGTGATGACCTCTTGATCTATGTACAGGTTTTTCATGAGCACAATTGTTTAAGAATGGTTTAAGAATTCCCATTCTTTGTAATGTTATAATTTGTTATGACCTATATGTTATAATGCTTTTACATCATCAATAAAACACAGTAAATATCTTTCTGGAATTCTCTGCATCTCACTAAGATCCAATTGGCATCATTCCACATGTTCCTTTGACTCTGGCTTGAACTTCTGGCAGTTCTCTATAGTAGACAGACTGTATTTTAAAAACTATGTCCACTCAAATGTTGCTGTAATATGATGTTATTCATATTGTTCAATACTTTTAATACTCCAGTTATTTTTGAAATCAACATAAATAAGGATCTTTTCTAATCAACTGGCCAGATATCTTTCAAATTTCTAGATAAAATTGAGTGCTTCAAAAATTCCATTCATATGTTGAAATATCTCAGTTAGTATTCTGTCAACTCATGGGACTACGTTTTTGTTTTTCGTTTTTGTGAATCATTTCAGTGCAGTTTGAAAGTTTTTCCTTCAGTATCAGGAGTTCTTGATCAGACATACTAGAGTGGTTGAATGTTGACCAATTGTTTTTTACAGAACCATGTCCTAGTTGTGTGTTTGTGTGTTTGCTGTGATTCTGGAATCTATGACACTGGAATTTCAAATGCCAACAGGGTCACCTAAAGTGAACACTTTTTAGCAAAAATTCCAGACCAAGAATAGACTAGAAAGAGGGAATAAACAGTCAGTTTTGGAAGAATTAGCCTCTGAAAACATTATGGAAAGTACAGAAATATTGTCAGGTACCGAAGGTCTAATGAATAGAGGCAAAACATTGTCAGATGGTGTGCCTGAAGATGAGTCACTGACCAGAAGTTACTCAAAATATGACCGAGGAAGAGTAGTCTTCGCAAAGTATGGTGGACTATAATGATGTAAATGGAGTAAAACCTGTAGGAGTAAAGTCTTTGGGATCTTCATTTGCTGATGAGGCATGACTAGAAATAAGAAAAAACAGATGCAAAAATCTATTAATAATTGTAACTTGGAATGTACAATGTATGAATCTAGGAAAATATAAAGTCATAAAAAATGAAACTGAACTCACAGATACCCTATGTGTTAGTGAACTGAAATGGACTGCTATTAGCGATTCGGAATCAGAAAATCACATGGTTTATTACACTAGGAGTGACAAAATCAAGAGGAATGATGTTGCATTCATCATCAAAAAGGACACGTCAAGATCTATCCTGAAGCACAATACAGTCTGTAATAGGATTGTGACTATGTGCCTTCAAAGAAATTTAATTAGCACAATTATTATTCAAATTTATGTACTAACTACAAAGCTATGATAAAGAAATGGAAGAATTCTACTAATGAGTTAGGCTGGAAATTGATCAAATATGTAATAAAGATAATTATTGGCCATTGGAAACAAAGAGGAAGGAACTGTAGTTGGAAAATATGTTCTTGATGATAGGAATGAAGCTGCATATCTCATAATAGCTTTTGTAAGACCAATGACTTGTTTATAGCAAGTACCCATAGTTACACAAAGGATAACTATGCACGGCGACTTCTCCAGATAGAAAACACAGAAATCAAATTGCATCTGTGGGAAGAGACGATGGAGAAGCTCAATATCAGCAGCTAAAATGAGTATAAGTTCAAGTTACAACTGAAGGAAATGAAAATAAATGCCCGAGAGCCCAAATATGACCGTGAATCTATCCCACATGAATTTAAAGAACAGATTTGATGCACTGGACACGAATGACAGATGAGCCGATACGCTCTGGGATGACATTAAGAACATCATTCCTGCGGAAAGCAAAAGGTCATTAAAAAGACAAAAAAGAAAGAAAAGATAGAAATGTCAGAAGAGACTGAAATTTGCTTTTAATTATCGAGTACCTAAGGTACATGGGAGAAGGGATCCTGTCACAGAGTTGAACAGAAAGTTCCAAAGGAAAGCTCTAGGACACCTAATGAAATATTGTAATGAAATGTGCAGTCTTAGACATCCCCAAAGGAAGAACACACTCAGCATATATTAATTTGAAAAAAACTCCAAAAGAATTTAAGACTGGAGTTGCAATATTGAAAGATACTGTGGGAAAAATGTTGAATGACACCAAAAGCATCAAAAGAGGAAAAGAGTACAAAGAGTTTATTCTACAAAAAAGACAGCACCATTCCATTATTTCATAAGGCAGAAGATGAGCAAGAACCAATGGTGCTAAAGGAAGAAGTTTAAGCTGCACTGAAAACATTAGCCAAAAATAGAGCCCTAAGAATGGATGGAATACCAACCAAAATTTTTCAACAGTGGATGAAGCACTGGAAGAACTTATTTGTCTGTGCCAGAAAATTTGGAAGATCGTTACTTGGCCAAGAGATCGATATTTGTGCTTGTTCCATAATGACCCAACAGAAAGGTGACCCAAAAGAATGCTCAAATTATGGAGCACTATAATAAAATCCACATGCAAGTCAAATTTTGCTGAATGAAGATTGCCCAACCATGGTTGCAGCATACACTGAGAGGGGAGTCTCCGAGGTTCAGGCTAGATTCAGAAGAGGATGTGGAACATGGATATCATTCTTGATGTAAAATGGACTTTGGCTGAAATCAGAGAATACCAGCAATATGTTTGTTTGCATTGTGTTCACTGTAAAGGCATTAAACTATGTGGATCGCAGCAAAACATGTTTAACCTCGAGAAAAAGGAGATTTCAGAACACTTTATTGTGCTCATGAAGAACATGTACATAGATCAAGAAGCCGTTGTGTGAACAACACAATGGAATACGAAATGGTTTAAAATTAGAAAAAGGGTGCATTAGGGCTGTATCTTTTTCCAAGCAAATCATCAGAGAAGTTGGATTATATGAAGAAGAACGTGGCATCAGGAGGAAGTCTTAGTAACAACTTGCAATTAGCTGATGACGCAACTTTGCTTTCTGAGAGTGAGGAGGGCCTGAAGCACTTGCTGATGAAAATCGAGGGTTGCAGCTTTCAGTGTGGATTACAATTCAATGTAAAGAAAACAAAACCCCTCCCAACTGGACCGATATGTAACATAGTGATAAATGGAGAAAAGGTTGAGGTAGTCTGGGATTTTGTCTTGCTTGGGTCCACAATCAAGCTCAAGGAAGCCACCTCTGCTACACAAGGCTTCTTGAGAGTGTTGGCAAACAAGGGTGCTACTTTGAGGACTAAGGTGGGCCTGTCCCAAGCGATGGGATTTTCCGTTGCTTTATATGCATGTGGAAAGTCAGGCATTGATGAGTAAGGAAGACTGAAGAAAAATCAATGTGCTTCACTTACAATGTCGATGAATATTATTGACTTCATCTCAAGTACTTCGACATGTTGTCAGGAGAGGCCAGTCCCTAGAGAAGAACAGCATGTTTGGTACAGGGACACAGAAGTTGCAAGAATGGGCTCAAGCACAAGGACAATAGTGAGGATGCTGCAGGACCTGGCAGTGACTTCTTCTGCTCTCTTGTATATTGTTTTGCTATGAGTCGGAACTGATTCAACGGCACTGTGATAGGTGGGTGTGTTGTGCCAACTTGGCCAATGAACACACGTGAGATTAATTAAAAGGTGGAGATCTAAATGGATCCATGAGCCTCGCCTTTCTCTCGCTTGCTCTTGGTTCTTCAGACCAGTGTGCAGCCGGCTGCCTTGCTTGTTCTGGGTCCCCATTTGCTAGCTATACTACCTGTGGCCCACCTAACCCCTAGACGGTGTCACTGTGAGTTGAGGGTCCTTCATTCCCTACTTAACCACACTACTGGAATATGTATCTCTTGTGCTGGAGACTGTTGGACCCGGTCATCTGGCTGACTGTTGGAGACCCACATTCTATATGTTGCCTGTGGCCGGATAGCCTGAATTGCTTTACAGAGGACTACCTAGCGGCCGTCAAGAGTTGAAGGCCTGCCAGTGTATTAGCTCTCACACGTAAGTGAGTTGCACCAAGCCATTCATACTGCTTTATAGATTGACTGTTTATTTCTTAATTTAGACATCTATATAAATATGTATAAAATTATTAGTGTTTTGATTTTGTTTTTCTAGAGAACCCTTTCTAACTCAGTCACCTAATAACAATTTTATTCAGCATAACATTCTCTAGATCGATGCTTGCTTTGTGGTTTCAACATTGTCTTTTAAGAGATGCACAGTATGTGAGGTGCATAATGTATTTCATAGTTTCTTTATCCATTCTTCTATCAATGGGCAATTATGTTGTTTCCAACTTCTTGTTATTATGAACTGTGCTGTGATGGGTATGGTTGTGCAACCATTGTTCATGCTACAACTCCTCTATAGGGTCTGTGCCCAGAAGAGATATTGCGTAGTCTTAGGGAATTCCTTCTCTCAGTTGTTTGAGGTAGTGCCATGTAATTTCCGACAGTAATCCCACCAGCAATGGATGAGTCTACACTTTCCACACCCTCCACAGAATTTGCTGTTTACTTTTTTTTTGGCTATCATTGACAGTTAAAGTGCAATCTCATTGTTGTCTGGAATGGCTAATGATCCTGAGATAACTTCATATGCTTGTTGGTCATTTAGATGTCATCTTTGGTGAGTTGTCTATTTATATATTTTGTCCATTTTTTTCATTTCTTTTTATTGAAGTATTGAAGTTTTTGATAGAGTTTAGAGATTAGCCCCTTACCATTGCACTGTTGTCAAAATTCCCCTTATGCTCTGTGTTCTTTTTGAACTTTTGATGACATCTTCTGCCACTGAGGTCCCAGTCATCAATCTTGTCATGTATTACATGTGTTTCTTTATATTGCGGGTCCTGTAATAGGGCCTTTTATTTTGTCCCTATTTTTCTGTTTGTAATTCTGGAAATTACATTTAGATATTTGATCCATTTTGAGTTCAATTTTATACAGGCCATGATGAATGGACCCTATTTCATGCTTCTGCAGATGAAGATCCAATTTAGCCAGCAACATTTTTTGAAAAAGCTATCTTTTTCCCATCTAATGTTTATTGGTTCTTGGTTGGATATCAATTGTCTGTAGGTGGATGAATTTATTTCTGTGTTCCTTATTGTATTCCATTAATCTAGTTATCTATCATTGTACCAGCACCATGCTGTTTTAACTACTGTGGCTGTTTAATAGGTTTTTAATTCAGGAAGTGGGAGGCTTCCTATTTTATTTTTCTTCTTAAAAAGTTTTTTGCTAATCTTGGGTCTCTTCCCTCTTCATAAAAAGTTAATCATTCATTTTTCCTTTCTATAAAGAATGAGTTTGGGATCTAGATTGGAATTGCATTATGCTGACAGCTTGCTTTGGTTAGTATTGAGATTTTTAAGGCTGCCTATCCATGAAAAATCATTGGGATTTTTGTAGCAGTATTTGGTAGTTTTCATTATAATATCATTCTGTTTTAGATTTATTACTAAATATTTCATATTTGTGTGTCTATTATGAGTAATATGTTTTCTTGATTTCTTTTTCAGAGCTCTCCTCATTCGCATACAGGAATACAGTTGATTTTCTTGTCTTTTTAAAAAAAATTTTTTTAGGCATCACTGTCCTCTGGTGGTGGGAGTAGGAGGCCCAGCCTTTGCTCCTAGGAGCTGGAATTGAACCTCCATCCCAGTGGGCCGCCGTCCCGTGCACAACCACTACGCCACCGGGGCTCAGCCTCTAGTTGATTTTCATTTATCAGTACTCTATCTTACCATGTCGCTGGATCTTTTATTATTTCCACCAGTTTTGTTGTAAAGTCAGCTGCATTTGAAATCCTTTCATTTAATTTTTGCTATCTAGTAATTCTGGCTAAGACTTCCAGCATAACATTGAATAAGAGTGCTGACAAGGGATAATTTTGTCTGGTTTCCTTTTGCAAGGGAAATGCTTTTAGTCTCCCCATTGCTTAAGATGTTGATTGATGGTATTGCATGCATGAGCTTTGTTGTGTTGAGAAATTTTCCTTTTGTTCATATTCTGTTGAGTGTTTTTATCAAGAGTGGATGTTAGATCTTGTCAATTACCCTTTCCAACATCAATTGCTATAATCATGTGGTTCTTACCTTTTGTTCTATGGGGGGTTGTTTTTCTAAAACCATCTTTGCTTATGTGTCATGAATCCTACTTGATCAAGGAGTATTGTTCTGTGTTTTTGTATCTTTCATACTATCTTTGTCTGGTTTGAGCATCCAAGTTAAGCTCACTTCATAAAATGAGTTTTGGAGTTTGCTGTCCTTTTCTCTATTCTGGAATATTCTATGTAGAATTGGTTTCAGCTCTTCTTTGAATACTTGGTAGACTTTCCCTTCAAAGCCATCTGTTCTGTACTTTGTAGGGACGAGGGAGATTTTAAATGACCCTATCTATTTCTTCTTTTGTCATAGGTCTGTTGAGATTTTATACATTCATCTGTGTTAATTTGGGTAGATAATTTGTTCCTAGAAATTTATTCATTTCATCTAGATTTTCAAATTTTGGGGAGTACAGCCTCTCATAGCAATGTGCTACTATTTTTATTTAATTTTTTGGGATGTCACTCTTTTTATATCTTATTTCTGATATTTATGTCTTTGCTTCCTTTTCCTTTGTTAATTTTACCCATGTTTTTTGAGAAATTATCTTTGATAAGTGATTGCGCACGCCTTTCTTTTTTTGATACTTTCTGCATGATTCAATGTTTTGCCTATACAATACTTAGCAATGCAACTCTATGCTTAATTTTTCTCTTTGGTCTATTCATCTTTAAAGTGGTTTGTTATCTTTCCCTTTTGGTTTTCTAATTTCAGCTCTTACACATCTCATCCTGATATTTTACAGTATCTCCTTAACCACTTTCAAATATTTTGTTCAGCTCTTGTACATCATCATTTATTCCAGTAGCTTTAGCTACTTTGTGCTTAAGATCAAGTTTAGTCTTTTCTGAAACCCACTTTGGTCTTTTTCTTGTTTTCTATCTTTTTAATGACCTATGGGTTCTTCAACCAGTAGTGATGACTCTATAATTGAGGTGTTCCCTAAATTCAGGCAGGATATTTGCAAGGTCATGGGCTGTCATGGCCTTGCTTTGACTCACTTCAGCTTCATCTTGAACGTGTGCAGACTCCACTCAGATTTTTTTCTTTTCTGTTTTTGTTGAACTGATGCATCACCTCCCTCTCTTTTTTAGCAGATGGTTCATTTTCTTCCCATGTAATTAATCTAGAAATTTCTGCACAAATGTTAACTCTGTTGTTGAAAACGTGTTTCTGATGAATAACTTATTGATTGATGGAATATCAACCAAGTTAATGTTCTTTTTAATGATGAATGCAGTGTCGTTTCTCTCCTATTTATTGCTTCTGGCATAGTTGAACGAATGTTCAGATTAAAATGGCTGATGCCAGTCCATGTCAGCACCCTAATGCCTATGATGTCGATCTTCCGTTTCATCTGAGGGCTTCCAGTTTTCCTTGATTCATATTTTGTTCATCTCATGTTCCAATTAAGGAGCCCTCATGGCACAGTGTTGTGCATGGAGCTGCTAGTCATAAAGTCAGAAACTCTAAACTGCCAGTTGTTCTTTGAGAGAAAGCGTTTCTACTCTCATAAAGAGTTGCAGTCTTGGAAACCTTCGGGGGCAGTTCTACTCAGTGCTTTTGGGTCGCCGTGAGCCAGAATCGACTCTGTGGCGGTGAGTTTAGTAAAGTTCAAATTACTAATGGGTCTTTTCAAAGTTCACTTTTCATTTTCAGTCATGCCACATCAACCAAAGGAAGGTCTTAAAGGCTTTACTTCAAGTTCAATTCTGCTTTGAGCAATCAATCCTTCTGCAGTCTTCTTTTGAGTAACTTCCCACGCAGGGGTTCATCATTGTAATACATTGGATTTTCATGGACAATTTTTCACTAGTAGATCACCGAATCTTTCCCCCTCAGTCTATCTCAGTAGATCACCGAGTCTTTCCCCCTCAGTCTATCTCAGTCAGGAAGCCCTGCTGAAACCTGCAGTATGTGAAATATTGGTGATAAAGCTTCCAGTCCCACAGCAATACATGAGCAACCTTAAATGGAATGATTGAGAGATGAGGTGTTATAGGATATATCAATCTTAAGATTAGGACATATAAAGTTCATCTAAGGGAGCCAGCAAACTCCATACCAGTGTGGATTGTTAGGGTCCAGAGACAAACTGCGCTCACACACCTGCACACAGCAGCAAAGAATGAAGTCACAGTTCTATTAAAGGATAGAATCACTTCAAAAGAAAAGAAGTGGGTCATCTTTTGAGTTGAGAAGGAACACCTTACGCATCAATAAGATATGCTTTATTCTGGGATGAATGGGCCCTCCCTCTTGAGTTGAGAAGAGGACCGAACTAAGGGAACAATTCTAATTTTTAAGTGCCACGATCAAAGGGAGGGGCCTGTCACTTCATAGATGATCAAGCCACTTTCTAGTCCATCCTTGAGTCTCATGCATCTTTTCTTTCATTGTATCTTCTTGCTAATCTAAGCAGTGAAAATGAATGTATCTAAGCAGTGGCTCTGGGCTAGCATGTCTCAATTATTTTTGTGTATAGTCATGTGTCATAATTTTCACTAGGGCCTGACTTCAAGATTAAGGTGTTACCAAGCCAGTTTTCAGAGTTCTTGGTTCATTGCTTGTTCTCAAAAGGTACTTTCTTATTTCCCTTAGCAGGTAGGGCCCAAGCTCCTGTTCTGTCCCTGTCAGGTAGGATGATAGAACTCACCAAAACTGCCACGAAGTCAATACAGATCCATAGCTAACCTATAGGATGGGGTAGAACTGTCCCTGTGTTTTTCAAGACTTTAACTCTTCACGGGGAGTAGAAAACCTCCCCCCTCCCCCCAGAATGGCTGGTGGCTTCAATCAGCTGACTTTAGGGTTAGCAGTCCAAATGCAACGCACACACTGCAGCGAATCCTCTGCCACACCTTCCTTTTCTCGGTGTGCCGAACAATCTGGAGTCAGTATCTCGACCAGAAATCCATGTGTCCCATGGACAACCTTCCTTGCATACTGTACATAGTATTGAGCCTAGAAGGTCCAATATTAATGCACTGTCATTTCTTACCCACCCCCCACCCCCACTCCCTTCTCTGGAGGTGTGATCCTCTTCACATCAGGTTTCCAGGTATAATTGTATTCTCAAATTAGACCTTGGATATTTTACTAAGATCTCTAATATTTTCAGTTAAGCACTTCATAAAAAAGGCCTTTGAGTTTTTCACACAGCAGAGTTTAAGAAATCAATTTTAATTGAATTGTGTTTTGACTAGCCATAGAGCTAGCCTGCATTATTGTTCCTAGAAATGGTCTTGCTGGCCAAGGTATTCACAGCTGCAGCCTCATAAATATAAGGAACTTACATGGCCATGCATGTCCCAAGTTAATTCCAGTGCATTGTCTTTCTCACTCTTTCTTTTAAGTAGTCAAATGCCTTAGTATTTTCCTAATTACACCATCAAATGAGGACAATATCAAAGCTCAAGGAGAAATTTCTGGAGCAGTTAAAAAGTACTTATATGTATCATTACCAAATTCAACAGGTTCACCACTTGTCCTTTAGTGTATAATGATATGGAATCATGGGAGGCTGGAGTTTAGCATAGTCTATAACTCATAAGAATATGGAGACAAAATTTTTCTCAAAAATATGTCTCAATGAATAAAGGATCTGGGCAGATGTGTAGGCAAGAAGGGATAGAGGAGGCTACACATATTCAGGATTTTTCGGGAGAAGGCTATGCATTTTTCAGAAGGGGTAGGGTTTAGTTTGGAATGGAAGTAGTTGATGAATACCCCACTTCCAAAATGCATCTGCAAGGCATAAATGATGCGGTTTTGGAGAATTTTTGTTCCTTGACATGATTCTTAACATTCCAAGAACAAAGGACAGAGTGAAGACTCTTGAATTTTATTGGCATCTAATGGCATGGGTTGGTCTCTGTTGGCTGAAAAATACACCTTCATGCAAAAGAAGATTAGTGATGGGGGAGGTTAGCAAGAAGTGGGGAATGGTATTACTCTCAACATGATTAAGTATATCTGGTGACATTTTTATTACCTGTATATTTCCATTCCAGTGCTGAAGATAATTCAGAGACATTAATAGTAGTTATTGATGGAGAACTACAAGAAATTCAAGCCAGATTCAGAAGAGGACATAGCACAAGTGATACCATTGCCGATGACAGATAAATTTTGGCTGAAAGCAGAGAGCACACAAAAGCTTTGTGTGAACCATAATTCTAGAGAATGCTGCAAAGAATGAGAATTCTAAAGCAATGATGTTCATACAGAACTTACACACAGACCAGTAGGCAGTTGTTTGAATAGAATAAAAGGATACTAGATGATTTTTGAAGTCAGGAGGAGACGTGTATCAAAGGTGTAGCCTTTCACGAGTTTTAGTCACTCTGTATGTTAAGAAAATAATATGAAGAAACACTCAGCATCCGACACACATTCTTGCTTACTGAAAGCAAACAGTACAGGAAGCACTTACTGATGAAGATCAAAGACTGCAGACTTCAGCATGGATTCTATCTCAGGAAAAACAGTCTACCTTTCTTCCTGTACTGTAGTAGTTCTGTCTATCTTGTACAGAAGACAGCTAGGTTGTAAAAGTTTACAGTGCCTATTTCTTTCTTAAAGCTGTAAGTTTGAATTTTCTTGCAACTCTCTCCTACTTCATAAATCTGCCCATTGCCATACTCATACAAACTATAAACTTTTGCTTAGTGTTGCACTATTTTGTTGTGAATCTGCACCCAGGACCCTTTAGTCCTCTACTTTTCACCTTTAATATGTTTGCCATTGTTTTCTTCATGTGCTCCACCATACCTCATAGGGCAACACTATATAGTTATTCTGTCTGAGTGGGTTCCCTGTCTAAAGAACATTAGCAATTATATTTCAAACCATTTTTCTCAACCTAAGAGTTCTTTTATTTGTTTGTTTCTGAGTTTAGAAAACAAACAAAGAACGATTTAAATACCTTACGGGACTGTAAGATACCCTATTTAAACCAGATATTCGAGTTCTTTACAGAAACATGAAGTGCAAGGTAACACCTTTGCAAAAACCTACGAAAAAAGTGATAATTCTTATACAATTGAATATATTCTTCTGGTCCCCATCTCTTTAACTTTTCATGCTATCTACTTGTAACTAAATTCTCACTTCTGGTTTATTTGTTTTGGGGGCATCACTGCCCCCTGGTGGTGGGAGTAGGAGGCCCATCCTTGCTCCTGGAGAGAGCTGCTGCTGGATTTGAACCTCCAACCCAGTGGGCCGCACTCCCGTGCACAACCACTATGCCACCGGGGCTCTGGTTTATTAATGTAGTTTTCAAGGATATTCATTTGATGTTCCATGACTGCTTGATGAACATGTCCAGTTATCACCATAACATCTCCAGTTATGAACAAGTTATCACTGGAAAACCCTGACACCTGCTACAAGTTTATTGTTTATGAATTATAGTTGTATTATATCATCATAAATATTAAAGTGATATATTTTTTTCTAGAAATTGAGTGCAGAAATAACTAAATTTTCAGACGCAACAGTTCATGCATTTTAAAGAACGTCTTGTCATCAAGACCTTTCTGTCTCTCTGAATTCCATCTAGCACACTGCATGAAGGCTTCCATAACCTCTCGGAGACCAAATATCTCCTTCTCTCCACATGTGTCCCACCCCCAGCTGACTATGCCATGTTTGTCACCACATCTGATCCTTGTCTGTGACACCTGGGTGCCAGGATGCTGCAGGAAAGGGTCGGATCCTACCACACAGCCACCTTTACCAGGGCAGGGACAAAAGGAATGAGAAAATGGGTATTCATTGATTTAACCTAATCTAACTTAATCCCAAAGGCAGACTGGATGTAAATGGGCATGGGAATATGGGTCTGCCCCAGGACCCCTGGTAACCTTGGATGACTGCTCAGGTGGAAAACAACCTTAAAGCATTTAAAGCAGGTGTCTGGGTGGAGTGTTTTCCCATGTATATCCCTCATCGTGTAAGAATTAGTTTCTTAACATGAAATAACCCCCCCCCCAAATGAAGCGTTTTCAAAATCCTCGTGCCTGAAAGCAGGCATCCTCCTCACCCCTGACACCACTAGACCTCCTCTGCTTGTTCTGGGTTCCTGCCTTCATCTAATTCCTGTTTGCTCTTACAGGGCCTAGATTTTGCAGAGTTCACAGCACACATGTCTGTGGGGATCTGCTTCGTCCTCCTCGTCTCCTGCCCCTTCCTCCGACTCCTGTACTGGAACAAAAAGCTGTACAACAAGGAACCCAGTGAGATAGTGGGTGAGTATTGCTCCCTCTTGACTCCTTCTCGGAGTTGACAGCGCTAACCTTCTGTTTCCCAAAGAAGTTTTGCCGACAAGGCAAGAGGAGTAACTGCCCTCAGAACCTTTGGAAATGTAAGTGCTTGGGATGCTGCACCCTCAGCCCCACATTATCCACTGTGCTTTCGGGGAGCTTAAATTCATGAGCTTTGTCTCTGAAGTTCTCTGTCTAAGGAGCTGGGGAAAGCAATGCCCCCTCTTATCAATTGAAGTGCCATGACGTCCTAAAAGCAGGCTACAATGCAAGCAACTTAACACTTCTTTTTTATTTATTTATTTATTTGTTTTTTTTGGGGGGGCATCACTGCCCTCTGGTGGTGGGAGTAGGAGGCCCAGCCCCACTGCTGGAATTGAACCTCCATCCCAGTGGGCCGCAGTCCCGCGCACAACAACTACGCCACCGGGGCTCAGCCTCAACTTAACACCTCTGTTGCAACAAGTAGTCTAGTATTGTGCAGCATCTTAGCCATTAAATGTGACTATAAAAAATTAGTAAGATAATCTGGTCCATACAAGTCAAAATCATTTTTCGAAGACACAGGACAGCAAGAGGAATTTAAACCTTCTTCTTGACTTGCACTTTCCTCAAATAAACATTTTAGTAGACATATTACTGAAAAGAGTGCGGCTTCAGATATATATGTTGAAGATATATATATATATATATATATATATATATATGATAACTGGATCATTTGGGCAACACTAACTGCTCTCATCATGGGCCCGATGGGGATGTTGTAAGGGATGCTGACAATGAGCTGCCTCCAATGGGCTTTTCATCCTTCTGGGACTCCACCTGGTTTGGCTAACTAGTGACCTTAGCGATTCCGTGTTTCATAGATTTTATTTTTAATCTCTTTCATCTTTATAAAATAACCATGAAGATTTTATTATGATCTTAAAAAAAGCATTTTGTGAAAAGAATTGCACCTCAGGAAATAGATTTTTCCTTCTCCTGACTGATTTTGACGTCTCATTATATTTCACTTATTCAAGTGAAAGTAAAATTTGAGGGTTCTAACAGACCATCAAACAGGCAAACATAGCTCTGACATTAAATTCACAATCAAGTCTGCTTATTGTTGGTGATCCACTTTTTAACTTAAGCTTTATTGAAATATATTGACATGTCATACAACCCAACAGTTTAAGCACATCAAAAAAATTACACAGTCTTTACTACTATTAATTTTAGAACATTTCTTCTTTTTTGTATCACTATTATTGGCTCTCCACTTTCCACCAACTGCCCTAACCTTAAACCCCAAGAAACTACTAATCCAGTTACTTTTTCTATAGATTTACCAATCCTGGACATATTAAAAAAGCATGCAAAACAAAACTCAGCAACAATAACCAAATAAAACATAGAGACACTTTAGTTGAAAAGAAAACAATTAAAAAAAACCCGCAAAATAAAACCAGAAGAAATTTAAAATAGGACAAAAGAGAATCTCTCTTATCATGTTTTCCTCAACCTACAAAATGTACTCTTTCATTTTTTCCCTTTATCTTTGATAGGATAATCGAATTCCATTTATGTGTGAATTACTGGAGTTTTGGGTGTGTTCTTGCATATATATATATATATATATATATATATATGATATTTCCCTTCTTTTCATGTGTGGCTTTTATGTTATTCCGAATTTGATGCTTTGGTTTTAGCTATGGAAACACTATTTAATCCATTCTACCAGGAATATGTGATGGTGAGCAGAAGCTGCTGCTTTGGGCTTCTGTTAATGACGCACTTCACAAAGAATTAGCCATCCCTTGTGGACATAAAGAGGCCCAGTGTAGCACTGTGAACACACTAAATGCAGTGTTGGTGGGGAAGGTTTGCAGTTCGTGTCCATTGACATTGGAGCCCCTCCAGGTGTCAGGAATTATCCAGTAACGAGCAGTATGAAATCCTAACTGAAGTTCCCATGCTTCAAAGAGTCCACTCAGAGAGGACTGAAGAAAGGCAGGGCAGTCTCCGTCTGAAATCCATTGGGAACCCCATGAGATCTGCTCTTACGTGCAAGAGGATTCATGGGGGGAAATAGAGTTGCTTTTCCCAGTTTTAAAAAAATGTCTATGTGCCTGGGTACAAAAAAATGTACTTTAAAAGAAATCAATCTAGAAGAAATTCCTGGACAGCACAATGCCTCCACCTGACCTGGAGGGTGTAGGTAGTTTGGGTCAGTACAAAGATTTAGTTACCCTGCCTGATGTTCCCTAGCGTCTCCTCCTGGTGGTTTATGAAGCAGGAAATATTTTTTTTTCTCAAAAAGAAGAAAAAGTCTCATAATACATGCCATACCTTTGCAACTTGGTAATGACCAGGAAGAATATATCTATATAGATATATATAAATATATATCTATATAGATATATAACTATATCTATTTGCTCCCTTTAGTTGAAGAAAAATTTAATCTTTTTATGATGATTAAATATTCCTAGTAATAAGATGCCCTGATCAATTTTCAGAATGTTTGATTATCAACTTCATAGAAACTGAACTCAATGCTACTAATTCAAGTTTGACTCACAGCAATGCTATTGGGCTGTGGATCAAGTACAAACCACCACCACCATCATCACAACAACTCCCTGACCATAGTTGCCCTGTAAGATGGGGTAAAACTGGCCCTGTGGGTTCCCAAAACTTTAACTATTTTGGGGAGTGCAAGGTCTGGTCTTTCCCTCAGAGTGGCTGGTCCTTTGACCTTGTGTTTAGAAGCTCAATGCATAATCACTTTACCTATGAAATAAATGTGGGGTATGTACTCACAGAAAGACCCATGAAACAAGGGTAGATCAGAATGTGTTGCTATAGGGGTTTGAATTTATATATGCACACAAGCTTATTTCAAACGAAATACAATTAAACATACCTCTGAGATCAGTAGATGGCTGCAGACAAGTAGTCTCAATAAGCCTCCTCTGTAATACATCCAGTCACACCAACTCACAGTGACCCATAGGGCAGGGTAGGGCAGCCTGTCTGAGTTTCTGAGATTGTAACTCAGAATTATAGGAGTAGAAAAACTTATTTGTCTCTCATGAGTGAGGCTAGTTTGTTAGAACTGTTGACCTATCAGTTAGCAGCCCAATATGTAATCATTATACTCCCAGGGTTTTTGAAAAAATGACTCGCGGGCAGTTTGGTTTTGGTTTGGCTTTAGAAATGGAAGGTACACAGACAGGTCTCCAGTTTTAAAGTGCTTATGGATCGCTTGGGCCACTTATTAAAAATGCAGATTCCCAAATACTGCCTCAGTTGTTGTCTTCAGCACGTCTGTAATTGTGACCAGAGTGACTTCAGGCTAGGTATACCTATGCTGGCCAGAGCAGGCGTGATCACACTGGTCCTTAGGCATCTCCCCACAGGTAATACGTGCTTCATGTGCTCACCACTCAGTGACATGACTGTGCTGAGAGTCCCATGCGGTCATGAGAGGCCAATGTCTGACAGAGGAAAGCAACGCATATGCAGCGAAAACCATAGATAAGCACCAGAGCTTGTTTCTCCGTGACCAGTACAAAGTTCATGCTGCTGTGTGTTCACAAAATTTGGGAACAGTCTCAAAGTGATGGGTCCTGAGATGTTTACAGGTCAGTTCTTTATCAGGGAGAAGCACAGTTATAGTTGTTTGATCCTGAAAGAATTGATCAATAATTTGGCATATGACTAGAAACCAACCAAACAAAAACTCCAAACCAGTTGCTATTAAGTCTGTTTCCGTTCATAAGAGCCCAAGTGTCGTAGAGTGAACCCGTTGGGAAGCAGAGTGCCAGGACTTTCTCCACAGTTATTTCTGAGTGCCTTAAAACCATAAACTTTTTGTTAGTATTGGCGTGCTTAGCCATTTGCTTCTTCACCTCAGAGCAACTCTATCAATACAAATAATAAAGGTAAACTGCTCACTTTGTGCATGAACTGATACAAATCTGTGTATCACCCAGCTGTGGAGCAGGGTGGGCGTACCCTGTCAGATCTCATTTGGAAAAGGAAAAAAGGGGACCCATGCAGTGGCCACTGGTGGGTAGTAGTTTTGATGTTGGACACAGACCTGTTCCTGGGGTCTTCCTCCCCAAACTTCACCTTTCCCCTCCCCTGGTATCGCTACTCACATTATCAGTCCTGAGGGGTTTCCCTGTGTTTCCAGCTCTTATTTGTATCTGTGTACGTGCTCTGGTCTAGCCAGATTTGTAAGGTAGAATTGAGGTCGCAATAGTGGGGGAGGGGGAACTTTAAAGAACTAGAGGAAATCTAGTTCCTCCCCCACCCCCAACTATCATGTTCCCAATTCTACCTTACAAATCCAGCTAGACCAGGGGTTGTACACTGGAGCCAGAAACATGGAAAACTCAGGACAGATGATCCCTTTGGGACCAGTGCTGAGAGTGGTGATACTGGGAGGGTGGTGGGAAGGTGGACTAGAAAGGGGGAACCAATTGCAGGGATCTACATATAACTTCCTCCCTAGGGTATGGACCACAGGGAAGTGGGTAAAGGGACACATTGAACAGTGTACAATATGATAAAATAGTGATAATTTGTAAATTATTAAGGGTTCATGGGGGGGGGAGTGGGAAGGGAGGGGAAATAGGAGGAGCTGATATCAAAGACTGATATCAAATAGAGGGAGGATGCTTTGAGAATGACGATGGCAACAAATGTACAAATGTGGTCTGCATATGATGGATGTATATATTGATCGTGATAAAAGTTGTATGAGCCCCCAGTAAAGTGATTTTAAAAAAAGAACTAAGGGAAAATTGTATGTCTCATGGTGCTCTAGTTCACCCTGACTGGCTTGTTTCCTGCCCGTGGCCCTTCTATAAGGGGATGTCCTATTGCCTACGGTGGGTTTTGGGTGTCCACTCTACACTTCCCTCACTCACAATGTTACGATTTTTGTTTTATTCTTTGATGCCTGATACCTGATCCAACACAATAGAACTCTTAAGTTTGTCCCAATTTTGCCATTGATTATCCTTATACTTTTGAGGCTAATATTTAGGTGTTCTATCCATTGTGAGCTCATTTTTGTTCATGGGGAGATATATGATTCTCTGCAGACAGAGACCCAAATTTCCAACACCATTTGATGAAAAGGCCATTCTTATTCCACTTAATAGTATTGGGTCCTTTGCACAAGTTCTGTTGTCTATAGGTGGATACATTTATTTATGAGTTTTTTTCTTTTCTTTTCCATTGCTCTATAATTGTTCCAGTGTCAGGCTGTGTTGACTACCGTGATTATGTAGTTGGTAGTGCAAGGCCTCCTCCTTTAAAGACATTCTTTCCTTCTTATGCATCCTTTCCCTTGTCAGATGTAGTAGGTAATTCTATTTTCATCTCTTTTACATAATTAAGTTGGAATTGGGTTCAATATTGTGCTGTATGCATAGATTGTTTGAGATGTTGTTAAGTACTATTGAATCAATTTCAAACGTAGTGACCCTTTGCAGAGCAGAATAAGTCCTGCACAAGTCTCACAATTGTCCTTATGTTTTAGCTTGAACTTTGCAGCCACTGTATCAACCCATCTTATTGAGGGCCTTCTTTCTTTTTTGCTGCCATTTTACTTAATCACGTTTGATGTCTTCTCCAGAGACTGCTCTCTCTTGACAACATATATAAAGTATGTAAGATGAAGCTTTGCCATTCTTACCTCTACAGAGCACTCTGGCCATATTTCTTCCAAGACAGATCAGCTTGTCATTTTAATAGTCCATGGTGTTTTCAATATCCTTCTCCTGCACCATAATTCAAATGCATCAGTTCTTCACCTTCCTTATTCAATGTCCCACTTCCACATGCATAAGAAGCAATTGAAAATATCACAACTTGGACAAGGTGCATCTCAGTCCTCAAAGCAACATCCTTGCTTTTCAATATTCTAAAAATATCTTGTGCAGCAGATCTCGTGGAACATGTCTCTTGATCTCTTGACTACAGTTATCGGACTGCTATGAATCAGAATCAATTCAATAGCAGTCTGTGAGAGGCTTAATTTGCTAAGAACCTGCCCCAAGCAAATGCAATCTGGTTGCACCATTTTATATCCCTGCCACCTGTGCTTCAAAGTCCCGATTCGTCACTATCATCAATATTTGGTATTATCAGTCTACTTAATCTTAGCCATTCTAATTGTTATATAGTGATAACTCTCTGTGGCTTTAAAGTGCATCACCCTAAAGGTGAATGGTGTTGAACATTTTTTCTTGTGCTTAGTTGACATCCATTCATTTTCTTTGGTGAATTACATATTAAAATCTATGCTCTTTTATAGGCATTTCATGTTATTGAATTGCAAGGTTCTCTATGCATTCTGGATGCCACCCTTGATGAGGTACAAGGTTGGCAAATGATTTCTCGTATTCTGTGGATTGTTTTTTTTTAACCATGTTAAAAATGGTTTTCGAAGAGCAAACATTTACATTTTGCCGAGACTTCGTCCGTCATTTTGTCCCTTTGTGAATTTGTTCTCGGACAGGATTTAAGATGTCTTTGTCCAAGCCAAGCTGTGTTTCTCTGCAGAGCTGAAGCACGAGATCTACGTGTGGCGTCTGACTGCACAGCGTATCAGCCCAGCCAGTCGGGAGGAGACGATGGTTCGCCGCTTGCTCTTGGGCAAGGTGAAAGAACTGGAGCAACTACTGGCCTGGAGGTTGCACACCTTCCACATGTGAGTCAAAATGAATGTCCTTTGGAAAATCCTGTGCTGTATAGAGTTGAAACCCTAGTCTCAATTATTTATAGATCATCAGTGAATAAGTTTAAGATACCAGTCACTTTTCTCAGACATTGAAAGCACACCATCTTCCTAATCTTCACACTGTCTTTGTGTGGCAAACACTGGTATTAAGGCTAATGTGAAACCGAGAAAGCAGAGGTTCAATGAGATTAGACACCTTGCCCATCTTTCCAAGCAAGAGAGAGCAATGCAGGAGGCAAATATATCCTCTCGCCAACTCCATAATTCCAGTTTGACACAGAACTGTTGGATAATAAGAACTTTTAAAAACCATGCAACACACTAACCTCATAAACTGGTGTCCCAGCAATTTATTTTCAAGTCTTCAAACTGGCTCAATGGTTAAGCATTCAGTTACTAACCAATAGGTCAACAGTTTGAATCTCCTCGGGGCTCTATGAGAGAAAAATTACTGCCATTTAGGAAAGGAAACCACATGAGTCAGTTCTACTCTGTTTTATAGGCTTGCTGAGTCAGAGTAGACACACAAAGCTTATTTTCAGGGGCACATAACCCATTAATATTGATCCAATGCTGACTTTTTTTTTGGGGGGGGGCGCATCACTGCTCTCCGGTGGTGGGAGTAGGAGGCCCAGCCCCACTGCTGGAATTGAACCTCCATCCCAGTGGGCCGCAGTCCCGTGCACAACCACTACACCACCAGGGCTCAGGCCCCAATTCTGACTTTTAATGATCCTATCAACGCAATAGAAATGTCCTACAGTGTTGCCAAGGTTAGGGATCGTTTTCCCCCCTGCAATGCCATGAATGCGATGAATCTTTAAAGAAGCCAATGACCATATCTCTCTTGCAGGAGTGATGGTGCATTCAAACTGCCAACCTGGTGGTTAGCAGCTGAGTACTTTAACCACCAGAACTCCTCAAAAGAATACATAAACCAAACTCACTGCCACGGAGTCAAAACCAACCCATAGCAACCCCGTCGGACAGGGTCGAACTCCCCCCGGGGCTTTCTGTGACCATTGAAGGGAGTAGAAAACCTTTCTCTAATTTCGCTGGCATCCGTTTTACCTAAAAATTAAAAAAATAAAAAGATCATTCATATATTGTCATTCGTTCTTCCCACTAGGACAAGGTTTTGTTTCTCCTGCTAGGACAGGTGCTGAGCTGTCTGGTCCAAAAATAGAACATTTTTTGTTTCATGTGTCTCAAGGGGGTTGGAGCACTGCACTTATGACAGAGCTAGAAGCTGCGTGGGAATGAGAAGCCAGTCAGGGCTGGATCTTTGCAAAAGAGAACAGGATTGAGCTTGCTGAACTCATCCTCCCTTCAGGAAAGTCGGGGGGAAATAGGCTGTAAGATCGTTGAGGTATGCTGTGCCCACATAAGACATGGGATTGACAGATTATTTAGGTAGCTGCCTTTTGTCCCTTGCAGGTCAGAAAAGGCACAGAGCTTGCACAAATAATACAGCTCTGGCCAGGTCAGGTTCACTCCATCATCTTCCTCCATCCTTGGAAATCAAAGAAGCACATTGGCTCTATTCAAGCTATGGGAAGGGCTATGTGCAGGCCGGGGACAGGCAGCAGGCCTCCACAGACAGTATAAGTCTGCATAACTAGCCCAGGGCCTTGAGGATCAATGGGCAGTGTACCTCATTGGGATGTGCTGGGTCTGCTCAGTGTGAGAAATGCAATCTTACTGCTTGAAATAACTGGGGAAGTAAGGAGTCTGTCTGCTTATCTTTTAGACAAATTTCACAAGAAGATAAAAATTGGGAAGCCAACATCCAGGAGCTGCAAAAGAAGGTACTGCGTGTTCTCTTTTCAGGGATTTCTGGTACAGCTCCCGGAGAAGAGACTAATTCCTTTCTTTACCTCATGGGATGTCTTAACTAAATGCCATTTCCCTCGTTATGCTTTAGTTAGACAGAACACACAGTTTATTTTCCTGAGTTGATGAGAAAAACATTTTCAAGGCAAAGTGGGGCCATTTTGTTAAGAAATAAGTAGCTAAAATGTTTATACTCAAGATGTGTTTAGGCAGGTATTCAAAAACTATTATCAGATGTTTGAGATGTGGTCCTTATTCAATCCTCCCCATACTCAGGAAATACTAGGTCCTGGGGGCAGGGGGCGGGGGCAGTGTAACATGTTTCATTGAGCATTCTCTCACATTTACATGGCCCGATTTGCTAGACCGGGTTATGTCGGTCGTGAGCCAGAGAACAGGTTGGGTAACTTTCTGTGCTCTTTAAGATACAGGTCTGGGGAGAAGTAAGAGGAAGAAGATGCTAAAAATTTAACTTCAGTCAAAAGTCGCTAATTTAATAGATGCTTAAAAGTACAAGTAATCTGACTTGGGGGTCACTTACTCTTAAACAAGATTAATGATACTGGAATGTTCTTTGAAATGCCTGACCCTTCCTTCCCCATCTTATAAATGACAATGCATGTTGGTGGTCAGTAGAAATTCAGGGAGCACTTGTCGTGTCTCTCCTCAAACCCAGGAATCTCATCCCTTCCCTCAGAGCACTTTCATTTTTCTCTGCCATAACCTTAATGTGGTGATTTCCTGTATCAGAATAAACTAGCAAGTAGCCCTTCTGTGAAGAAAAGCTGAATGGGGACTGACTGAGCCACAAGCCCTTCTCATGGACAGAAAAGGAAGGTCATATGTTTAAGTATGGCCACTATGGGTACAAAAGGAGGGTGGCCCCATAGCCTGTGCACAGAAGAGGTGACATTGTAGGCAGAGCTACCAGGAGGGAATGAGGAACAGATTGCTATAATTTTAGTTCTTTGACCAGAGAGACCAGGAAGCAATATGGATATATAGACGTGTAAGTTTGGGCTGGTATAACTTTAAGTCATGAAGGACCCATCACAATTGTCATTTACATGGGATATGGTGATACACAGCCCTGGTGAAGGCCACTGAAGCCTTGCCTCTACCCCGGTCTGTGGAGACCTTCCCTGAGAAGGACTTAACTCCTGTCCCACCTAAGCTTCAGACTCACTAGAAGAAGGCTCATAACTCTCAGGTCAGTAAAGACCCTGCAAAGAACTATTTGACTCTTAATACCATTTCTGTTCCCTTTGATGGAGTCTACTTGACAGGGGTGTGCTTTTCCATATCTTCAGGATCTTTTACAAAATAGTATGAGAAGAGCCTTCGATAGAGACCATATGCACTGCTATGAAAATAACCTAGGTTCTTCACCACAATGAGTGCTGTTTGTGCAACAGGACTGGGTGAAAAAAAGCAAAACAAAACATCCAAACTCACTGCCATTGAGTTGATTCCAATGAACAGTGACACTAAAGGATCGAGTTCAATCCCCATCTGTGGATTTCTGAGACTGAAGTTTTTGTAGGACTAGACAACATCATGGAGATAGAGAAGCTGGTGGGTTTGAATGCCTGACCTTGTGGTTAACAGGTCAGTGTATAGCCACTCTACTATGTAGACTGAAGTGTCTGGCCCACAGAGATGTGGATTGCAGATGTACGGAGGGATGAACCACTGAAGATTGCTGATAGGGTCCAATGGTTTTCTCAATATCTATCCTGATGCCTGGGTGTGTATGTGAGTTGGAATAATAATTTAGTTGGGTTTTTATAAAGGAATGACATTGCATTTAAGTTTAATGTGTTAACTTTTCCCTCTACTACTAAATCTGTACATCTTTCAAATTTTATATTTTTTATCATCAGGCAAAATTCAATCATATAGGGTAGCAGCAGGAATTAGAGTTTTCCCCAAGTAAGCTCACTACTTTTCTCTCTCACAGCACAGGATATCAAATAGAACTCTGCTCTTCAAGTGCTTGATGGTGCTGGGAATGGTTATCTTCATGTTCTTTCTCAATTCATTTGTCCCTGGCATTCATCTTGATCTTGGTAAGTATATATTTTTTCTTTGCAGCCACTCTTATAGACTGGAAGGGGATGTTTCAAAGCAGTGCCCTTGGTACTGATTGCTTGGTAGCAGCTATACTTGCCAAGAGGCCTGTGAGAATAATAGTCTTTGATGGAAAAGCTCTTGAGACACACAGAGAGGGAGGAGAGAACAACAGATAAAGACAGAAAAGAGTGACAGACTCAGTGCATAGGTCCCAGGCTTCACAGGGTTTAGCTCTAGAAAAGTGTGGCATAATTATTATCTATGTTGTACGTAGAGACCAAATCTTAAATTATTCTCTAAGAATCAGCCCTGGAAGAGCCAGAAAGTAACTTTCGTAAGGTTAGTTTTCCCTTCTGCACAACTGGTTGTGGCAGCTAAATGAGAACCTCATTGATCTCGATCCTGGTCTTGGATATTGCCCAGACACCTGGATGGGCTCACTCTCACTTTATCTCATGTGAAGTTTTATGTTCTCTCCTTCTCGACTTATTTTGAGGTGTGTGTGAGGTGGGAGGGATTGGGCAGGGAAGTGGTCAAACGGTCAAACACAGATCTTCCCTCAACTTCCTTCCAGACTATGACCTATGCCTCTTCAAGATTCTGCAGCAGTCATCTTAAGCCCACTGTACCCCAATTTTGTTTTATTAACTTAACAGTTATCTGTAGTTATCCTTATTTAAAACAAGATCTAACCTTTTTCCAATTTCCTAAATCCCACATAAAAGTTTGCATTTATGGAAAATGTAGATTGAGGTGGTGTTTTGAACAAAATAGTGACTAGGGATTTTCCTTCAGAAGTGAGCTCTGGATACCATCACAAGAAAAAGTTTGCAGAACAAGAAAAATGTACTTAATGTTATTGCATTTTAAATATGGCCACTCTGCTTGCATATGTTTTGATATGCATATTTTTCACAAAAATTCAAAAAAGTATGAGATTTACTAAGATATTTTAAAGGGCTTTTAATTAAAATGTGGTTTGCTGCCAAATTTGAAGAATATAACTGCTACTGAAAGCAAAATATCTGAACTCTTTAAAGCAGATGTGTATGGAAGGCAAGTTCCAATTATTGATGCTGCATCATTGCTTCTTAGCAACATTTAGTGTCTTTAGATTTTAAGTCATGGTTGTCCTAGTCAGTTGTAGTTGAAAGTCATTCATAAAACATGGTATGCACTTTTGACAGTGTGTTCTGTTTTATGTCATGTACTCACAGCCTCTCTGAATTTATTTCACTAAACAATGTTGAAATCTCAGTTGTCTAGTGCCTTGCACTTGGTTCTGAATGTGTAGGTGCTCTTTCTACACAACTGAGAATCATAATGAACTAATGAAGAACGCAATAGCTATAAACCAATATAATTGAACAAGTTGTGTAGAAACCATTAAATGAAAACCTAATCTGTTCTGTAAACTTTCACTGAAAATATAATTTAAAAAAGCATCCAAAAGCCAATATCAAAAACATAATTGACCTTAGTTCTATTTGGTGAGTAACATCTTGAAATTAATGTTGCAGTAGAATTATGTTAAGTATACCCATACATTGAATAATATTAATATTACAAACTAATCACTATAAGAATGTTAAGTGACTAGCATTGTTAATTTAACAGATAAAATAGAACTGATGTTTTGTTGACATAGGATTTGGTTTCATTCGGGGTGTTATTAAAATTTTCCCAGATTATTTTGTCCCTAATTTTATTTTTGTTTTGTTTTAATATGTTTTAATGTGTTTCGGTGAGAGTTTACATAGCAAATTAGGATCCTATTAAAAAATCTCTATACATGTTGTTCAATGACATTGTCTACACTTTTCACATATCAATATTTTAAAAAGTGATATTCTTGATATAGTCTTCACAAATCAAACATCTCCATGGTTAAAATGTTTTTTTTTAAATGAGTTGTAAAAAAAAAATGAGTTGTATATACAAAATGACAATCAATTCTAGTGCTTGCTAGGAATCCTGGGTTCCTTGTTTGCTCCCCAAACCCCCTCACTTTCCACATAACATCCCCATCCTAGATAAACCATTACATTAATTATCTCTATGTATCTATTTCTGTGCTTCACAAATTGAGAAATCCAGTAGTAACAATAAAAAACAAAAGCAAGATGAAATGGCAAGAGGAAAATAATAAAACACAAATTCAAATAAAGAGTAAGAAAGAAAATATTGCCTTCAATATTTATAAAACCAGGGAAGAAAATATTTGCGTGGAACAAGCTGACCAAGTGTCAAATTGTACCATATTCCATGCACCCTAACCAAGTTTATCATAATCTCTGTCTGATAGCAAAGCTGTTTGAATCCCTTGTCTGTGGTTTGAAGGGATTTGTCAGAGGCTTGATCTAACTTGATACTCTGCAGATGGATATTGTTCTTAATTTTATTTGTGATTACAATTAAAATGTAAACATTTCAAAAGCTAACAATAGGATTTGAATTTGGCAGTTAATAAAATTCAAATATGGTCAATATGTTCATAATCTTGTGCAGTGATCATTTCATGGATGAATTCTAAGTCCAAATTTAAATTGTATATTTTAATATGTCCAATGTACTCTACACAGATTATACTCAATAAGAAGGCAATCAGAAGATAATCAGACAGTGTAAGACATGGCACAATAATAATAATAATTTATAAATTATAAAGGTTTCATAAGGGAGGGGGTGGGGAGAGAGGGAGGGAAAAAATGAGGAGCTGATACCAAGGCTCAAGTAGAAAGCAAATTGTTTTTATGTTAAAAATAGAATTACATCTGTATATCCGTTTACTTGTTTTCCAGGATGGATTGCTATTATAGGTGCCCTATGGCTGTTAATTTTGGCTGATATACATGATTTTGAGATAATTCTACATAGAGTGGAATGGGCGACACTTCTCTTCTTTGCAGCACTATTTGTTCTGATGGAGGTAAGACGAGCTTTTTCAGCATAACCTAGTCTTGATGTTTCACATTGTGATGGTAAATAAAATAGTATTTTTACTACCAATTAATGCAAAGCTTTATTCCTTATAGAGCATGTTTAAACATGTCTCTGTAGTTAGTGGATAGCTTCATAGCTATGCCACTAGTAATACACTTGTTTTAATTTTGTTAAATCCCGCCCCCTCTCCCCCCCCCCCCCACATCCACCCCAAAGAATACTTTCTGTGCCATGGTAGAAATGATTTTTGAAATCAGGGCTAATATAACATTTTAAACAAAATCCAAATGGCCACCTTCCCAAATCTTTGAAACTTTGAAGCCCATTTACTGGAATGTTGCTTCATGTTGTATATGTATATGTATCAAGTGATTTAAGGATGTTATGAAAATCTCAAAGATGAATTCCAGGCAAAGGTGTCAACTAAGTTATGAAGATTGTTTCTTTGGATTCCAAAAGGTAATCTTGGTAGATATCCTTGAAGGATACAGGTCAGCCACAAAGTTTGTTATGAAGAATTTTTAAGACAGAAAATTCCATTGGTTACAAAAGGCCCAGAAATGTGTGCCAAAGATTTTTTTTCTGGTATAACTCTGTACCTGCTCAGCATTTAGTGGTAGAGGAACTGTCCTATAAGAATTTCATAGAAAAGTTTGACCCCTTCCACCATGCATCCCTTCAATCTTTTTGATATCCAAATGCAAAGGATATTTAAAGGGATGCAAATTGAGTTCCTCAAGAATACATAAACTGTCATTTTGACACCATGTAAATTAAAAAACACAGAACTCTTTAGGAGTTAGAAAGATGGAAACATTGTATAGACCAGAATATATGACTAGATATCATATTTTGATATCCTAGTTTAGGAAAGATTTCTTTAATTCCATAGCACTACTTTTTTACTTACTCTCATAAAACAAAAGATATGACTACATCATTTACTTACTTTCATAAAACAAACAACATGGCCATTATATATATATATATAATGCATATATATATATATGCATCACTGCCTCTGGTGGTCATGAGCGCTACCCAGTGCTGCTCCTGAGAGCCGCCGCTGGATTTGAACCGCCAAGCCCTCGGTCCGCAGTCCCGCACTCAACCACTTATGCCACTGGGGCTCAGCGCCATAACATTTTTCTAAGGTTAACTTTTTTTTGTTTCTTTTAATAATTATTGTGTTCCTCTGAATTAGTGATTTTAAAAAGATGATGATTGTGTCCTTTATGGAATAATGATGGATGGAATGGAGGTGCTCAGGCATTCAGTAGGTAGAGGCTAAAGATGCTGTTAAACATGCTGTCTAGTAAGAATACAACCCCCATGACGAGGAATTATCTTAGTGTCACTAGTGCTGAAATCGAAATACTGCTCCAAATAGAAATCCTCTTTACAATTTAGTTGGTATAACAGATTCTCGTGGACTGTGAAATGTGATATCAGACCTAGGATTTGAGTGCTAGAGTTCTTCAACAAAGGCAAGCTAATAACCATGCATAAATTGAGAAATTCTAAAACTCGAGCATGTTTAAACTGATGTTTTCAATATTGAGAATGGACAAAATCAAATCATAGTGAAGAATTCCGATTTGGCAGCCGCTGGAGATCTGTATTATTGCTGTGCCACTCTTACAATCTTCCCCCGTCAATACTCTCCTATCTCAGGCCCTCTGTTCTAGAGCCTTCCTGCAGATGCTGAGAAAGGTGACAGCCTTAGCAGAATGGCTCCTGTAAGGCCATTTTCTTTCTTCTATTTGCTCCGATATTTCTCACAACACAATGACCTAAAACTGTCTAGAATTGTGAAGCTAATAACTATTTTTAAAAGGTCTTTCTTTTCGCTATTTGAATGCTAAAAAACCTCAGGCATTTTCTTTCTGGTATTTAAGTTCCAACTCTGATGCTTCATGTGAATTCAATTTCAAAGTATGTATGAATACAAATCAAAAAGGAATCTCTTGTGTTTGTTATTGTGCTTTTTTCCTTGGTGAATCCTTGCTATACACACACGTTGATAAATTATTTATAGACTGTGCAGTTGAGTCTGATATTTTACAAAAAGCAAGAGTCTGAATCTACATTCTGTACAGTTATTTTTATTTTAAACACATAGCTTTATAATTTGCATATAAATCATGTCTGAGCTGTTTCTCACCATTTATGTATATATTTTTTAGGCACTGGCACATCTCCACTTAATAGAATATGTTGGAGAACAAACTGCTTTCCTAATAAAGGTATATTAAATGTGGTAGTAGAATATGACATATTAGTTATGTAAATAAATGACTTCGGTAATTCTATTTTATCCTGTGTAGCCTAGAGCTAAAGGGAGATGTGTCTCAAAGGACATAGAATTTCAGGTTCCTGTAAATGTTTGATTAGATCTTAATTAACAATGTCTAAAGAGAGAAATTCAGCCCCTAGTCTGAGAAAATGAGCACTGCAGATCCTCCTTCCAGGCTGTCCTGGAGTGCAGGTCCGGGTGACAATGTGTCTTACCTGCAGGTCCTAGTGAGGGAAGAGGTGGCTATGGTTTCCTCTTTACTGGAAGAACAATATGAAGCATTTTCTTGAAATTCATCTCTCTCCTCACTTAATCATAGATGCACAGTGGATCCTGTAAAGAGTCAGGCAAGCCTGAGTGTGGGCCCTGTTTGGGCACCCACTGACCACTGGATCTAGGTCTGCCACAGTCTCTTGCTGGGCTTTCTAAAATTTCACAGGCCCATAGAATGTGATACAGCACTGCCATCACTTTTACCTAGCGGACTCCTCGGACTAAACATGGCGCTGTTTGCTCCTTCCAGATGGTCCCCCAGGACCAACGCCTTGCGACAGCGATTGTGCTGGTGGTATGGGTCTCAGCAATAGCCTCATCCTTGATTGACAACATCCCATTCACCACCACGATGGTGAGTTGCATATTCCTGATGTACAGTCGTTCACTGCCAGCCAGCATGAAATCTGGAGCTTCCCTTCCTCTGAGCAATCAGAAAATGAGACTTTCTCCAGTCATGGGCAGGGAGGACAGACGATGCAGAGTGTAGGACTGAGAATGCTGGGAGCACAAACAGACATTGGAGAGGGAGAAGTCCTGAAGGACAGGTTGATTTGGGGTCAGCTGATGGAGAGGTGCTGCTTTCCCTGCAAAGAATTTTCTTCCTCTCCTCTCCTCTTCCCCCCCCCCCCAACCGACTATGTTCCCCTTCCTTTAATACATAGGGGAAACACCAAAAACAGAGTCTCAAGACGTTTATTCTCTATTTTCTATAAATGCAAAAGCAGGCAAAATCTCAAATGTGTGTTCTTCTGTGTTAGTTGTTGTGGTAGTCACCTAAACTGATGTCAGTTTGAGGATTAAGTAGGGATGGAGTCTAGCCTGTCAATCTGGAGACAGCCAATGAGACCGCTGTGTGGGCATGGTGTTCTTCTTTGGAAATTTTGGGAAATCCGGCAGTATTTCCTTCCTGGAGGAAGAAGACACTATCTCTCTCATTGCTCACTCCGTTGGAGATGTTCTACTAACAAGACACATGGCACTATGCTGATAAACCCCTAGGACTAGAGGAACCACTTGGAGACCCCTGCCAGCACTGAAATGTTTACAATGCCACTGGATCAAAAATTCTACCCACTGGCTTGTGATCATCCTGCATTCAGCATCATTGCATGTCTTTTGTGAGTCTGAAGAGGACTTTATAGATTGCTATTGGACATAGGGGCTAATATCAGATTTATGGACTTGATATGCACAGGGCTGGGATGCTTTCTCAATGTTTATTTCCTCTTGTATATAAACCTCTCCCTTATACACATATGAGTATATCCATGAATTTGTTTCACTCGTCTACCAAGACTAACGCAGCTCTTATGTGTCATCAAATTGGTCCCAACACATAGTGACCCATAGTGTAGCACCACCCATTCTCTATGCCATCTGTCCAAATTGTTCTTAAATTTGAGTGCACTATTAGAGTCAGCGTTTCAATCCGTCTTTCATAAGGTCTTCCTCTTTTTTGCTACCTATCTGCTGTATCAATCGTAATATCATTTTCCCGGAACTGGTCTCTACTGATAACTGTCCAACATATATGAGAACTGTTGCTATTCTTGCTTCTAAGGAGAATTCTGGCCATACAGATTTAAAGGTAGATTTGTTTGTTCTTTTGGTTATCCACGCCACTTTCATTACTCTTCATCAGTACCATAGTTAGCATGCCTTTATTCTTTTGTCTTCAATTATTTAATGTCCAGTTTCCACGCTCATTTGAGGCAAATTGAGAGATGGCTTGTGTCAGGTATGCCCTAGGCTTTCAGCACTTTTAAGAGGTCGTGTGCAGTACATTTACCCAATGCAAGATGTCATCTGACCTCTTGACTGCTGCTTCCATTAACGTTGATTGTAGATAAAAGGAAGATAAAAATCCGTGACAACGTCAATTTTTTTCTCTTTTTATCACAAAGTCCCCTATTGGTCTATTTGTCGGGATTCTGGCTTTCTTTACTTTGAATCATAACCCATACTTAAGGATGCAATCCTTTGTCTTTACCAGCAAGTAACATATTCTAAGTCTTCTTCACTTTCAGCAAATGGGGTTGTGCTAAAGGTTGTCAGTAAGGGCTGACACCGGGCTTACCCCGGTGGCGTAAGTGTTGAGTGTGAGACTGTGACCCACGGGCTTGGTGGTTCAAATCCAGCGGCGGCTCTCAGGAGCAGTGCTGGGTAGCTCCCATGACCACCAGAGGGCAGTGATGCCCCCCCAAAAACAAAAGCAAAACAAAACAAAACAAAAAGCTTGTCAATAAATCTCCTTCCAATCCTGCCTGATATCAGGATTATTCACTTTAACATAATCCAATCTCTCTATTCGCTCAGCATACTGTTTGAATGAGTGTGGTGAGAGGATGTAATCCTAGAGTACACGTTTCTTGATTTTTAACCATGTGTTATTCTCTCATTCTGTTCACACCACTACCTCTTGATCCATAAACATGTTTCACATGAGGACAATTAAGAGTTCTAGAATTCCCATTCTATTCAAGGCTATCCAAATTTTGTTATCATCTACACAGTTAAAAGTAGAATGTATTGAATTAGAATGTTGCAACAGGATAGACTTGTGATCTCTCCTTTCTCAAGAGTGGTATATTGAAGTCTCTTAATATTATTGTTTTATTTTCTATTTCTTTGTTTTATTCTCTATTTATTTTTTCCCTACTATAAGCACCCCATCAGCATATTTCAAAGGTGCTTCATTAGGTATATTTATGTCCAGTTTATTAGTTTGCTTGTTACTTTAATAATTATGTAATGTTTTTGTCTTTCATGATGGATTTTTGCCTTGAAGTGTACTTTAAAGAAAATTACTATTATCATGGTGTTTTTTGGGTGGTTGCATTGACACAGCTGATTTGCTTCATATATTTTTCCACCTTTTGATATTGTAAACAGTATTTTGGTGCTTCCTTCACACACCGCACAATCATTACTTCAATCAATTTTAGAACATTTTCTACTTTTGTGTAATTGTTACTTGTTCAATTTTTTTCAATTTTGGCAAAAATATACACTCAACATTCTTCAATTCAACAGCTTCTACATGTAAATTCAGAACCATTGATTATACTCTTCATGTTGTACAACAATTATTGATCTATTCCAAATTATTCCACCCCCATTATCATAGACTCAGTGCCACCTAAGCAAAAGCTCTTCCTCCTTCACCCATAGTAACCATTAGCAAAATTTGGTTTCTTTTTTGTTTAGTAATTTTCTTGATATAATATACACGTATCATATACTTCTAATATTCACATGTAATATACTTCCATTGTTAGATAGCTTTTTAAGAGTTATGTGTCTAAATATATATATCATCACAATCATTTCCCTTTCTGCCCAATTCCCCTCATCATTCTCACTCTTTTCCTTCTGAAACCATTGCATCAGTTATTGTTTCTATGTAGTCACCTCTGTCTGTCCTTCAAAAACTGGGAAACCTACTGAAAACAGTAAAGAACAAAAGCAAAATGAAATAGAAAGAAATATAAAATAGCCATCTAAAAATAAAGAACAAGGGCAAAAAGACCACCAATAACATTTAAAAAGTCAAAGAAGAAATTTCTGTCAGGGAATAATCAAGAAATATTTTGAGTCTCCAGCAAACTCAGGTTGGGTCAAGAGGGAGGCCAAGTGACCATGTATCATATTTTATCTCGGTTTGATTCACCATAATCAAGTTTTTAATAATCTCTGTTTTATAGTGAAGTTGTTCAATGGAATTTGGTCTCCACCATGCTCCAAAATCACCTACAAACTTAAGCTCTGATACTTTTCCTTTCACCACATTTGGATTTCTTTGTCATCATCTTCACTGGTGTGTATGTAGACATAGTAGTGGATGCCTCAGTCAGATGGTTGCTTGTTTGAACACAAGCCTTGAAGACCCCAGACATTGGCTGGGTATTCCAACTGAGAGCCAGGCGCGATCTTCTTTCATCAGCACACCGTGCCATAGCGCCCTTACCTTCAGTGACCTCTTCATGAAGGCAAGTATCAAGCAAGACCATGTTACCAGAAGCAGCTCTTCTTGAATTGGCTAGAATTAAATTGCAGCCCAGAATCCCTATGTTTATCCATGGGTTGAGAATGACTCTGCTTTACTTTGGCAATCATATTCGAGAAAAATAAAAATCAAAGCAAAAGTAAGCAACAGCAACAATAATAAAGCAAAAAAGTTAAAAAAAAAAAAACCCCAAACCGAAAAGCATTGTCAACTATCCCCATAGAATATAAGGGGATTTCATTGATAGCGTCAATAATTTAATCAGTGCTATAGAAGTTAAGATAGTGTTAATATGCAGTCTATGTGGATATAGTCCATGAGTTGTTGCTTTGTGTGGATTGGCATCTTGATTGAGCTTTGTTTACGTTGACCATCAGGATTGGTGCTAGGGGAAAATCCCCTGTACAGGGGCAGATCCCTGCCTATCAGATAAATACCTGTCCTCTTAATGCAATTGGAGGTATTAAATATATGGTGGTTCTTGGTCCTCTTTCATCGGACACCCAGTAAGGTAGCGGTCCCACCCAAGGGCTAATGATCACGGTTTCCACACTCTTGGGATGGCCACCCCTTGCTTCTCCCACCAGGAGACTTCAGTCCCAAGTCCAAGGCTGCAGAGAGTTTTGAACTAGGGCCCAGTGCGTCTAGTCGGCTAAATGTTGAGTCCTTCTGGTGTGGTCCTTGGGGGAGGCCATATTCCCAGTAAGGCCAGTGTCTAAAGCCATCATAGTGCTTAGTCCATGACATGGTTCACTAAGGGTTGGGTGGAACACCCTTTGCTCTTTAGTTTAATTATTTATTTATTTATTTTAATCTGAGGTATGTTTTCTGTAAGCAGCATATTGATGAGTCCTTTTTTCTTATCTGCTTTTGATTCCATCTTTTTACTGCTGCATTTAATCAATTAATAGTGTTGTTATTTATATGTATTAGTTTGTTGCTGTCATTTTGCTATGTGTATGTTTTGTGGTGGTATTGATGTTACTGCCTTTAGAGTATTTCTGTATTGTTTCTTTTGATTATCAATTTTTTGCATTATATTTTTCTTTTTTGAATTATATTTTCTTTTGCTGATATTTTATTTTTTATTACTGATAGTGATTTTTTTTTTGTTTCTATTTTGGTGAGTTATTCTCCATCCCCCATGCCATTTTCTTCAGGGTTACCCTGCTGTTATTTTCTTTCCATATTAATAATAGTTTGTTCTTTCTTGTGAACTGTTTGTCTTTCTCTCCATTCACTATTTTTTCCTCGACATTTTTTCATCTTATTTTAATATTTGTCTTTATTATGGATTCATGTCGCTTGTTTCCAATTTGGTCTTGTCATCTCATTTTATTTTGAATACTGTTTTAAGTGTGGTGCTTTCTTGTTTGTTGAGCGCATATCTGTCCATGCTTGTTGATTCTCTGTACACAGTGTTCCTCTTAGTATCTTTGATATGCTGATCTTGTTTCAACAAATTCCTTTAATTTCTCTTTGTTGGAAAGTAACTTCATTGCTCTTGCATATTTGATGGATACTTTTGCTACAAATAAACTTGGTTGTTGTTTTTTAAATCATTTTGTTGGGGGCTTATTCAATTCTTACTGCAATCCATCCATCCATCCATGTGTCAAGCACATTTGTACATTTGTTGCCCTCATCATTCTCAAAACATTTGCTTTCAACTTGAGCCCCTGGTATCAGTTTCTCATTTTATCTCCTCCCTCTCCGCTCCCCTTTCTCTCTTGAACCCTTGATGATTTATAAATTATTATTATTTTGTCATGTCTTTCACAGTCTGATGTCTCCTTTCACCCACTTTTCTGTTGTCCATTCCCCAGAGAGGAGGTTATATGCAGATCCTTAAAATTGGTTCTCCCTTTCTCCACCACTTTCCCTCCACCCTCCTGGTATTGCCACTCTCACCACTGTTCCTGAGGGATCATCTGTCGTGGATTCGCTGTGTTTCCAGTTCCTATATGTTCCAGTGTACATCCTCTGGTCTAGTTGGATTTTTAAGTTAGAATTGGGATCATTAGAGTTGGGCATTGGGTGGGGGGGAGCATTTAAGAAGTAGAGGAAAGTTGTATGTTTCATTGTGCTATACTGCACGCTGACTGACTTGTCTCCTCCCCAGGACCTTCTGTAAGGGGTTGTCCAGTTGTCTACAGATGGGATTTGGGTTCCCACTCTCCTCATTCACAATGATTTGATTTTTTTTGTTCTTTGATACCTTATTCCTGATCCCATTGACACCTCATGGTCACATAGACTGATGTGCTTCTCCATGTGGCTTTGTTGCTTCTGTGCTAGATGGCTGCTTGTATATCTTTAAGCCTTTAAGATCTCAGGCACTATATCTTTTGACAGCTGGGCACCATTAGCTTTGTTCACCGCATTTGCTTATGCATCCATTTGTCTTCAGCAATTATGTCAGGAAGGTGAGCATCATGGAAAGGCAATTTAACAGAACAAAGTGCTCTTGCATTGATGGAATTCTTGAGAGGAGATCCACTGCCCATCTGCTACCTTAATACAAAACCTATAAATATATGTATAGAGATTTATTTCCCCATCATCGTATATAAGTATATTTGCATATGTGCATGGTTGTATTTAGACTAGTTGAAGGTTTTTCTCTTTCTTTTTTTCTTTCAGGTAGTAGATTTGTCATTACATTTTTTCTTGCATGCACACTTTCTGTTGAAAAAGTCACGCTTATAATTAGTATTTTTTTCTTTGTAGTGAGTCTTCTTTTCTCCTACTGTTTCCAGGATTCTCTCCTTGATCTTGATATTGGATTAGTTTGATTATTACATGTTGCAATATTTTTCTTATGAGATCTGTCATGTTTGCAGTTCTTTCAGCTTCTTGAATAAGTACTTTCTGCTCTTTTGTGCTGTTAGGAAATTTCCATGCCAGAATCTCTCCTGCTGTTTGTATTTGAATTTTTTTCTTTTTCTTTTCTTGCTGGAATCCCATGCAGTATAATTTGGTTTTCTTGATTATGTCCTACATTAAGTCTTAGTTTTTCTTTAGCCTCCTCTAACTTTTTTGTTGATTATTCCTCTTATTGGTTGTAGTTAGGAGATTTACCTTCAAGTTCACTAACTCAGACTTATATTTCTTTGATTTTATTATTTTGCTCTTTTAAAGTGCTGTCCAATTCTTTTATCTTAATATCTTCTTGATTTCTATTTTTTTCCCTCCATCACTGCCTGGTGGGAACAGGAGGCCCTGCCTTGCTCCTGGAGAGCTGCTGCTGGATTTGAACTGCCAACCCTGTGGGCCGCAGTCCCGCACTCAACCACTGCGCCACCGGGACTCTGCATCTATTTTGTTTTTGTTGTTGTAAGCTTTCTAGCTTAAAAAGTTTTTTCTGCTGCTTTCTTGAACTCTTTCTCCATCCATGAGAATTATCTGTATATCATTATTCTGAATTATTTTTCTGAAATTCCAGTGTTTTATTCATCTGGAAAAAAATTAATTTGGACATTGTTCTTTTGTTTTTGTCTATTTATGTGTGTGTTTCCTCCCCTGTCGACGGTTAATGATTTCTGTCTCCACAACATCAGGAGATGCTGCTGGGAAAGGCTGACCTCTGAGTCTTGGCTCACATTCAGAAGCACTGAAATCTGTGGAGGAACAAGAAGTTTGCATTGCATCTCATGGGAGCTTTTAGGGGTAGGAAGCTAATACATTAGGTGGGAAGAGGTCTGAGTATGTGAGCATAGTTGACCCCCTGAAGGGGGTCAGGAAGGAATAATAGACACCATAATTCAAAAAAGAGGAAGAGAAGAGAAAGAAGAAGAAAGCGGAGAAAGCATAAAATAGTAAAGTGTGTGCGAATAAAAAAATCACCAAAATAATGATGTTGTATTTAAAAAAAAAAAAAAAAGTCCTGCTAGGTTTGTATCTTCCCCTAGCCCAGGAGCATCGTGTCTGATATAGGTGAGATCTCAGGTGAGCCACAGTGAGGAGTGGGTGCTGGCAACAGCACAGAGCAGCAAAATGCGTGGATTAGGGGCAGACATGCAAGGTGCATGTGATAGTGGTGATTTGTGACTGAGTTGATGTGTGAGGGTGGTGGACCATGACATGATATGGGTGTGGGGCTAGCATGCTGCTTGGCCTAGACTCAGCTTTCTCTTTGTTATTTCGTAGTCTTTGCTTGGCCTCCTATTGAAATCCTAGTCTTCTTACTCTTTATGAAGCTGACATCTGCCCTGCCTATCTTAACCTGACGTGGTCAATGATGAGCATCACCCAGGAGCAGAAGCTCAAAGACAGCGAGATTCTGCCTTCAGAGCCAACAGGCAACGAAAACTTTTCCCTAGAGACATCACCCTGATTCTATCTTCTGGCTTTCTATTTTGTTAAGGCCATATGCTTACTCATGTTACAGTAGCAGAAAATAAGTAGTGCTAATTAGTCTACCAATGGCATCACCAAGGTCACTGCCAGACTTGCCTCTGTTCTTCATGAGGAACATCAATCAGATATACATTTCCTAAGGAAATTTTGCAACCACCAGGGTTTACTTCTTGCAGTAGTGTGGAAAAAACTTCCTCAAAATGGAAAGGTGGACCAATCGCAATGATCAAATGACATAAATGTGGTGAAGGGAGTCAGGGAATGGTGTAAGATTTGAAAATAATGATAATTTATCAATGGTTCACGAGGGAGGCGGGGAGGGTGGGGGGATGGAAAAAAGAGATGTTTGTACCAGGGGTTCAAGCAGAAAGAAAATGTTTGGAAAATGATGATGACAATATATTTACAAATATGCTTGGTCCAGTTGACATATGAATTCTTCTAAGAGCTGTAAAAGCCCTCAATTAAAAAAAATATATATCATTGAAATGGTGTCCCTAAAACTGAAATGACAGACTAAGAAATGGTGCTTCTGGTTATTGAGTGAGAGGTCTGTTAGGATGTCACTGTGCAGGGGGTTCCAGAAACTGGGCATAGATCTGTGGTAAAAATAAGCTTAGCATAAGTTTTCCATGGTATGATTTGGAATTAAGGGACTGTGTTCAAGTTTTGGCTGATCTGTGCCTCTCTTTATCTTGCTATGCTCATTTGTCAAAGGTATAATAGACACACTTCAAGCATGTTTGGGAACTTGTCAAGTCACTGCATGTCAAGGTTTAGAATAGGAATAGACACAATGTGTGGTTACATAAATATTCTTATGTTGCTACATTTCTAAGTACAATAATGATAGTTATTTGCCACTGCTTCACTGAAGGAAAAGTCACAGTGACACCATCAGGTGAGGAATAGGGGCCTGGGAAACATATACTGGAATCAAAGGCTGTGCACCTGGATGAGACTTGAGTGTCAGTGAACCTCAGAGTTGATTCCCATCTATATCTCTATGATTTTTACAGTGACTGCTGAAAATTTGCTTTGGGTTTCATGAATTCCAATGTGGGCTATGAATGATGTCCCAAAAATGACATCTAATTACTTGCAAGGAATGGAGAAAGAGTTAGAGAGCTGTTTTTTTTTTAAAAGAAAGAAAGCCGAAGCAACTTAAAACAACAACCACAAAATAAGAAGGTGAATATTAAGATGACAAGGCATGTTTCTTTAAGGAAGTTGGAAAATTTTAAAGAATGAAATCCCATGCAATATTTTTTCCTCCCCAGATTCCAGTGCTTCTGAACTTGAGTCAAGACCCAGAGGTCAGCCTTCCTGTACAGCCTCTTATGTATTCACTAGCCCTTGGAGCTTGTCTAGGAGGTAAGGGTTTGACTGCATCTGTGGAAAAAGGCACAAGGATATTGTTGTCAACTCAGAAATGAAGTCAACTGGTACAATTTTGAAAGTGCATTAAGGAGAGTCCTGTGGTTTCCCAAGTGGAAACCACACCATCAGGCACATGCCATCCACTTTGCTTGGACCAATTTGAGAGTTATCTCAGCTCCTGAACCCTGCTGGATTCCATAAGGTGGACCTGCATGTATCCATGTTCTGAGTTCAGTTAATAGAACTTCCATGTAGACTGTGATGGTGTTCTGAAACAGAGTCAGAAGTCATCCTTTATTGACAAGTATTGACAATAAACTGAAAAGTATCTGATGAGACTGTTCCCTGAGACAAAATCAAAGTATAAGACTTTTGGGATGTATATATCTTTAGAACAGTGGTGCTGAATACATTGATCATGATCTATGTAGATTGCATGGTATTAAAAAATACATGTAAGCCTTTCATCAATCCTGTCACTTAATTGATATACAGTGCAGTCAATTAGATTCAATGTTAGGTGTCAAATGCATGTGCAAACAACCATGCCAAGTGCAGCAAAACTGACAAGCTAAGTATAGCCAATTTTTAGATCTTGGTTGTTTTTCTCTTAAATGTAGGAAAGGGCATTAAGATGGGTGGGGGAGCTGGGCCAAGTAAGAAGACAAAAACATCACTTTCATACGGAATGGGAGATTTTGACACTACAAGCCGAATTCAGTTCAAGTCCAGAGCACATGAACAGTACTGGTAAGTACTTGCAGAGGGAAAGTACCCAAACATGAGAAAATACGCTACCTTCTTGACTGCATTATTCGGCTCTACTTATTGATGTGAGTCAGCCTTTTCCCACATAAAGATCATTAAGTTCAAGTACCGTTCCACCATGACTAATGATCATTTGGAGGTGTGCTTGAGGCTGGCTGTCAGCGGCTACTGTCCGGACTATACATCCCTGGCTCATTCCATTCAGTGCAAGTCATCAGAGTAAGCAAGCAATGATAAAAAGGTACATAGTTAATTGTGTTGTGTTGTGCAGTATGGACTCATGCTATTATGCCAGGCATTTAAATATACATTGTACATAGAAAGAATTCTCAACACATTTATGGATAAATGTCATAAATAAATAAAATAAATATGTTTTGCATTTTTGTAGTTGGTAGATCATTTTAACTTGATCATTTTATATGTAGTTCATATGCTGAAAAAGTGTGAGTACCCTGCTGTAGAAACTTGAATGCTTTGAGTGGCCCAACAAGACTGCACAGTCTGAGATAAAGCAAGAATTACACTTGGAGTTTTCATTAAAATTTTCATATATTTTGTTCCTGCTGTGGTTGAGATGATACACTGTAAACCATACACCAAGGAAAGTTTCTTCATGTGTAATTCAGTATTATTTATTACATTCTTGTAGCTATGCAATTATTTTAGCATCCTTTTTTGAGTTGGTCCACCCCCATTAACATAAATTCATTGCCCTTAATGTTTTCATTTAACTTTTTCCAATTGGTGTTCTCAATTTGACTTCATATAGATAGTTCTTAAAAGAGAAAAATGGTCAGGAAAGACATTTTTTATTAATAGTCTTTAGGAAAGTTCAGTCAATAATTTTGCTTTAAGACTTAAAGATTATTTGAAGACAAAATTTACTTCAAAGATTCAACTAGCTTCCATGCTTTAGAAAGTTCTGTTCCATATTTTCCTCCTTTGATCAAGACCCTAGCGTTTTCATTTTTATGTTCAGGTATGCTTAGATAAATCAACTTTCTTTACTCTCGAATTGACCTGAATCAATAATTTTCTGTTTAGCTTATTTTCTTATTTATAAGCTTGATTTTTGTAATCCAATATCATCTAATGAAGTGTATAATTTATAGAAGCTAATAATTTATCTAGTTTGGTGCTTGAGATCTTAAGTTCTTACCAAAGTATGACTTTTAAAATTGTTTCTTTCAAAGAACCAGCACCAGGAGATGTCGTAACTCTGTTCATAGTTTCATTTATTTAATAAAAAATTACCATGTAATTCACTAGTTCAATCATACTCATAAGAGCTGTTCAATCATAACCACTTCAATTTTAAAACAGTTTCCTTTTTCCTGGACTCATTGTTATTTGTTCCTCATTTCCCCAGACTTCCCCAGGTAACCCCCCAGGAAACCACCAAACTAGTCACTGATTCTATAGATGGGCACATTCTAGATTTCATATACAGAAAAGCATACAAAAATAAAACCAAGTGAGACACTAACAACAATAGCAAAGTAAAACAGAAAAAACTTCAATAATGCGGAATATAGTAAGAACTAGAACAAACTTTAAATGTGTCAAAAGGGAGATCAAAGATAAGGTATTACATTTTAACCTAATAGCATCTGCACTAATCTACTTTCTAATGCACACTACATGATTACAAAACTATTCACACCCCTGGTCTATGGTCAGAGGGAATTCACTGGAGGCTCAATCTACATCCTCTTTCCATTGTTTCTGTTTTGTTTTGTTTAAACAGAAACACTTGCTTTCATTTGTTAGCAGAAACAAACACTTAAAATAAATCTTCCATGTCATATATTGTTCATTTAGCTTTATTGAATGAATGTTATTAACAAGATATTGGGCTTGAGACAATGATTTCATTCCCCAGTTATTGCGTTGCAAAGATAATCTCCCAAGCTAATATTACAGCACGAATAGGTCTATCCAGATATGACCAAATGTACTCTCAAATCTCAGTGGAGAATGGATGGGGAAGAGAGCCAAAATATTTTCTTGAGTGGGTGGTTTGTTTTATCATTTTATTGGGGGCCCATACAACTCTTATCACAATCCATCCATTCATCCATTCATCCATTGTGTCAAGTGCATTTTTACATTTGTAGCCATCAACATTTTCAAAACATTTTTTGTTCTTGAACCCTTGATATCAGCTTTTCATGACCCCTCCTTCATCCTCCCTCATGAACCTTTCGCACTATATGAATTGTTATCATTTTTTTCATATCTTACATTAACTGATGTTACATTCTCCCACTTTTTTCTTGGCCACCCCTCTGGGAGGGGATTTATATGTCGATCACTATGATCAGTTCTCCCTTTCTCCCTGAGTGGGTGGTTTTTAACTGGTTCTAAAAGGAGATTAAATTTTCTGGGCGCATTTTCCTTTGCCACAAACATTCGTAGAGAATGAAGAGCTTCTCTCAGGGATGAAAATTAGCATGGACCATCTATGTGGCTAGTAACTTCAGATGATGGACAAACACTTATTGTCTGAACTTATTTTGGAAGCAGGAAGATGGCTGTCATGAATAATGAAAGCTTTAAGCTGATGATTTTTTAACCTAATTAACTCTGGTTGTAAATAGTGCTTATTCCTAATGCAACAAGTACCCAGTTATTAACCTTACACTTACTCCAGTGAGGATTTTCTCTCATGATTTTTCATTATTTGGTTGTTATGAATAAAGTTGTCAGATATTGTGCAGATATTGTGAAGAGAGCTTTAATTAGAAGTTTTCAGTCTGGTTTACAAATGTCATTTTCTATGTAAATTGAGTGGCATTCCCTAGTTAGCGCAAAACAAAACAAAGCAAATTCTTCCCTGCTTTGATCCCCAAACTTATAAATTTAGAGCAAAGAGCAATTCAAATAAGTCTTAATTTGCATTTTTGGGAAATCTTTTTCCTGATGCTTCATTGGGAGGTGCAGAAAGAGTGTGGGTGAACGCGAAGTGAGGTAGAGGAGAAGATGAAGCAAAACCTGATAAAGCACCAAGCTGGTGATAGCTTCCCGTTTAGTTCAAGTCACTTTTCAGTGATGTGGAGTGTTTTGTAGGTGAGACTTAGGGAACTGTTACGATTTGTAAAAGAGCGAGATGGGGAGAGACATTACTTCTATGCTGCTTTCTATCAGAAGTCAAATTTTGCATCAGAAGATTTCTGAATACAAGAAATAATTATTCTTAACCCAACAAAGTACAAGCCATACAAGCTATAAAATAACAGTTTAAAAACTCCACCAGAATGCTCAAGTAGCAAAGAAACCTAAAGGAGATAAGCTCTAGACAGTACAAGCCCTAAGAGAGGCATGGATGAAATACAATAGGCGAAAGTTAAGCTTTGTAAGAGATCGCGAAAGTTATTGTCCTCTTTTCACATTTTTAGTATTTCACATCCTTGCAAACTTTTGGCCTGGTCATTCTCTTATATTTGAGCTGTTCTAACTCAGCTGTGTTTAGTGATGTATCTTTATGCTTTTAATGTGCATTTCTCTAGTAACTTCTTCTGACAATCTTCTTTCTGATAACCAGACGCCATCTAATTTTTTAACCACATTTTTTATGAGCACCTATATCTTCTATGTTTCTTTCATGAGAGTGGGTATTGAGCAATGCCATGTCAGAAGAATTAATTGCCCTTAGATTGGAGCTTGGAGTAGGTGTGAGCCGCAAACCCATTCCTGAATCTGTTTTTTTATTTGTCTCTGGTTCACCTTAGATATAAAGTGACCAGACATCCCACTTTTTAACAATTTAAGAATGTCCTGCAACATTCTAAAATTAAAATAAATATATTACAATACTATTTTTGCATTCTATGAAAATTTTTGTTGCTCCATATAGACCAACTATTTAATCAAGAACCACCTCCCCAGCCCTGGTCAAGGGTGTTCCATTTAAAATCTGGTCACTTTACCTTAGAAGCATCCTTGTTATTTTATAGTAGAGAATTTTATCAATCATCTCCTTGGATGATTATTATGAAAGAGAGATTGAAATAGAGATTAAAGGCTGGCTACAAATCATAATGTATGGAGTATTGATTTGTACAGAAAAATTACATAAGTGGACACAATTTATGCAAACAATGGGAATTGGTGGTCAGGAAACACAATAATATTTGGTGACAATGTCAGGGCTACCAGAATACTACAGATCTTAATATACTGAAGAAGTAAGTAAATGTTAGTCTATCAATTGGCAGTTCACTACTTTTAGTATAGCTGACTTCTGCTCCGTCACATACCAAACTTAAGTTTCAGTCTGAAGTCCTCTGGTTGCACATGTATTTGAGTTAGACGCTAGTTCATCTCATGGGGTTTCCATATTCCATACCTCTGCTATGGCTTTTGGAATAGGTTGTGTGCTTTGAAACCCAGGGTTTAATGTTGCAGTGTAACAGTTGGCATGGGTCCTCAGGTAGTATTGAAACTCAGACAAATATGGCTTATTGGGATCATAGTACCAGGCATATTCCCCCCTTAAAATTCTTGAAAGTAATATTAGTCATTTTTTTCCTAGCTAAGAAGTTGGTCATCCCCCTTTTACTACCAATAGAAGTGAAATTGTCTTCTCCCAGATGTGTATCCTTCCTTTCGCCCCACCCAACTTGATTTTCCCAATTGGTATGGAATGCCTGCCAGTCTAAGAGGACCTCATCAGATGTTGGCGTGGCAGCCACTATGTGGTCATTGGCCCCCTCCTGCTATTTCAAAGATCAGAACATCGTGGACCTGAAGACTTTGTCGTGAGGTGTTTTATCGCCAATTTTCACGAATGTGTAGTATTCCATTGTGTGCATATGCCAAAAATTTTTTTAATCCATTCTTGTACTGATGGGGATTTGGGGTGTTTCCAACTTCTTGCTATTGTGAACTGTGGGAGGGCATATATCTGCTCACGATTGCTTTCTTCTGTGGGACATATGCCTAGTACTGGTATTGCTGCAATGTATGATATTTCTATTGTTCTTTGATTTAGAAATTGCCATATTGCTTTCTAAAGTGGTTGTATGTATTTATAAGCCCATCAGCAGTGTATATGGACTCCAACCTCGTTACACCCTCTCCAGCATTTGTTGATCCTTTTTAAAAAAAATGGCATATATTTGTGGGTGTTATATGATTTTTCATTACTTTTTGGGGGAGGCATCATTGCCTCCTGGTGGTGGGAGTAGGAGGCTCAGACTTGCTGCTGGATTTGAACCTCCAACCCAGTGGGCCGCAGTCCCATGCACAACCATTACGCCACTGGGGCTCAGCCCTATTTTTCATTATTTTTTTAATTTTAATTTACCAGATGGTCAATAAATGAGGACATATCCTCAGGTGCTTGATAGTCTTTCTGCTGTGATTCTTTGTGCTTTTTACTTGTTGTGGGCTTGCAGGACATTGTAGATTTTAGTAATTAGTCCTTTTTCTATAATATCATTGGCTTCCAGTGACGTATTGGATCCCAACCTGTGTGTTCTCACTTTATCCTTTTAATGAAATCTTTTGATGTGCATAAGTGTTTTACATTTTTAGGTCCCATTCATCTGTTTTGCCTTCTACTATGGATTCCTTTGTTATATCTGTAGCCCATGTCATACCTGCACTAGGGTCTTTCGATTTGTCCCAACTTTCTCATGAATGATTCTGATACCTTTAGGTTTGACATTTAGGTCTTTGATCCACCTTGAGTTTGCTTTTGTGCATGGGATATAGGACTCCTCTTTCATTCCTATGCAGAGGATATTCAGTTATTTTCCAGCACCATCTATTGAATAATGCATCCACTTAAAATTAATGCGCCTTTGTCGAAAACAAGTTGTCTTTCCTGTTCTATAAATCTATGTAACTATCTTTATACCAGTTTTGACAACTATGACTGTACAGTAGGCTTTGAGGGAAGGTAATGCAGGAACACCTACTTTGCTCTTCTTTTTGAGAAAATTTTTACTTATCCTGAACTTCTTTCCTCTCCATATGAAGTTGGTAATTAGTTTGTACATTTCTTTAAAGAATGATGTTGAGATTTCTATTGGAATTGCATTGAATCTGTAGATTACTTTAGGTAGTAATGATATGTTTCAATATTGAGTCTTCCTATCCATAAACACAGGATAGTTTTCCATTTGTGTTTGTCATCTTTTAGTTTCTTGTAATAATTTAAGAGTGCTATTTGCTTTTTTCGTGTTGTAGGCTTGCAGAGTACTGTAGATTTTAGTAATCACTGTGTAATTGGTTCCCCCTATCTACTCCACTTTCCCTCTACCCATCTGATATCTCCACTCTCTCTACTGGTCCCAAGGGGTTTATCTGAGCTGGATTTCCAGTTCCCAACTGTACTAATATACCTCTCTCAGTCTAGTTGGATTTGTAAGGTAGAAGTGGGATCATGATATTTGAGGGGAGGAAGTCTTTAAGAACTAGAGGAAAGTTGTATGTTTTATCTCTACTTCATTGCACCCTGACTGGCCTTTCTCCTTCCTGTGACTCTTCTATAAGGGGTGTTGTCCAAATGCCCAAAAATGGGCCTTGGGTCCCCACCCTGCACTCCCCCTTATTTGTTGTGAGGTGATTCTTATTCCTTGATGCTTGATACCTGCTCCCTTCAACCCTTCATGATCACACAGGCTGGTGAGCTTCTTTCATGTGGGCTTTGCTGCTTCTGCGCTAGATGGTCACTTATTTATCTTCAAGCCTTTAACACCCCAGACACTTATCATTTGGTAGTTAGACACCATCAGCTTTCCCCACCATATTTGTCTCTACACTCATTTGTCTTCAGATTGCTTCAAGATGGTGGGCACACAATGATATGATTTTTGTTCTTTGATGCCTGATATCTGATTCCTTCCACACCTCATGGCTGCACAAGCTGGTATGCTTTTTCTATGGTGGGATGGCCACTTGTTTACATTCAAGTCTTTAAGACTCAAGACACGGTATCACTTGATAGCCAGGCACCATCACTGTATCACTTGATAGCCAGGCACCATCAGCCTTCTTCACCACTCTTGCTCTTGCCCCCACATGTTCTCAGAGATTGTCTTGGGAGGGTGAGCACACAGTGATATATTTTTTCCTGTTTGATGCCTGAGACCTGCTCCTCAATACACCTTGTGACCACCTTGTGCTTCTTCCGTGTGGGCTTGGCTACTTCTCCACTAGATGAACCTTTGTTTATCTTCAAGTTTTTAAGACCCCAGACACTAAAGTCTTGATTTTTCTCTCCTGGGATCTAACCTATTTTGTGTTCTCTCTGCTTCCTGCAGGGTTATCATCTTCTTTGTGATACTGGGGAACTTTCCTTCCATGAGTTTCCTTGCAATTTTTTCTGTAGACTTGTTTATTTCTTCCCATTCAGATATTCCATTGGAATATATATTATACCCCTTCATGCTGTCCCACATCATCCTCAGGCTCTCTTCAGATTCTTTTACTTTTTTTGGGGGGGGGGCATCACTGCTCTCCGGTGGTGGGAGTAGGAGGCCCAGCCCCACTGCTGGAATTGAACCTCCATCCCAGTGGGCCGCAGTCCCATGCACAACCACTATGCCACCGGGGCTCAGTCCCAGATTCTTTTACTTTTTCATTGGTTGTTTCTCTTGTTTACGGTGGTTTGTGAGGTTGTCTTCAAGTTCACTGATTTGACTTTTCCTTTCTTCCATTTTATTTTTCAGTTCTTGTACTGTGTTTGTTATTTCTGTGATCTCATTATTTAGCTCCCAGGTTTCTTTTGGGAGCGGAGGTTATAGCATTTAAATTTCTTCCTTCATATTCAGGATTGATCCCTGATATCTTGTATGGTTATAAACATCTTTTTTTTTTTTTTTTTTTTAGACATCATTGCCCTCAGGTGGTGGGATAGGAGGCCCAGCCTTTGCTCCTGGGAGCCGGAATTGAACCTCCATCCCAGTGGGCTGCAGTCCCGCGCACAAACATCATTTTTTCTGTTTGGGTTTTTTTTTTTTTGCAGTTCAAGGGTTTGTTTGTCTATGTATTTCATTGGATTTGAGTAATCCTCAGTTGTTGACTTTTGTTCATCTTGATTTTTTGTGGTTACTTGTTGATTGTGTGGGATGGTGATCCAGTTGTAGATGTTGTGTAGGGTTCTGAGTTGTGTAAGGGGAAGATTTGGCTTTTTGGACTATAGGAGGAAGATCAGAAAGGTGTTGGATTTGTGTTGTGTGGAGATTAAGAAGAGGCGATAGTTTGGTAGGTAGCAAGAATAGGGGATATGAGCACGAGAGTAGAATCGAAGTGATAGTATTAACCATACATGGTCTTTTGGCTAAGTATAGTAACTTTTTATTATTTAATCATTTTATTGGGGCTTGTATATTGCTTTTCACCATAAATAGTTCAATACATAGTTACATATATTGTGCCAAGCACCCCCACATGCCTGCCCTTCTTCAACATTCTACCAACATCCGCCTTTCCACTTGGCCCCTTGATATCAACTTCTCTTTCTTCCCCCTCCATCCCTTTCCCCTTTTCCCTCCAGTCCTCATTACTTTGCAGTCATTATTGTTTTGTCATATCTTACACTGCCCAACATCTCCCCCTGTCCACTCCTCCCTACGTCCATCCTCCAGACAGGAGACCGTCTGCAGATCCCCACAGCTGGCTTCCTCTCTCCACTCCACCCCCTCTCCTCCCATCCAGCAACTCCACTCCCACCACTGGCCCTGAGGGGTTCATCTGTCCTGGGTTCCCTGTGTTCCCAGCTCCCATCTCTGCCAGTGCACCTCCCCAAGTCCAGCTGGAACTGCAGGGCAGAGTTGGGACCATGATGGTTGGGGGAAGGAAGCCTTCAGGAAATAGAGGCCTTCAGCAATGCTTCATTGCTACCTCACTGCCCCTCTCAGTATAGTAACTTTTGATAAATAGAAAAGGGGATTTTAAGAGGTGTGCTAGTACTTGTGAGTTTATATGAAAGTGTGTGCCACTGAGAAAAGTTGAGTGGAATTGAGGTAGTGGTGTAGGAGATAGGTGAAGAATATTTCTAGTAATCTACCAGGTTCACTTATTTGCCCATTCTATAATATAGAGAGAGCAGAACAGACCAATGTTATTGTGTTTGTAACCAGGGCACTCCATGTCCCTGCTCTCAGGGAGCTGACAGATCAGTGTAAGTAGTGCACCCCAACAGGTAAGGTAGCATGGTGAAAAAGTGGAGAGGTATGGAAGTTCTTTACCAACCATGTGATCCATCCTTTATATTGGTCCCCTGATGATAAATGGGCAGTAGGAATGGAGGCATGAGATTAGAAGGGATTTCTAATCAAGGGAAGGGTTGCTGAGCTGGGGGAAGAGAAGCTGCTGATACTCACCGGTACACTGAGTTCCAGGTTCTCCAGGGGAGGGAAGGGTGGAGAAATTTTGTGTGGTTTTAAAAAAATCAAATTCAGGTCTTGCTTTTGATTTACCATGGCATGATTCCCTCCTTGTTAGATTTTGGCTGAGGCTGGGCAAGTCTATCTGGTGACCATTCTTTCTCCTTCAACTATAATATCTAGACACCTTAAAATACACATGAAATTATGAAAATATCTAAAGTAGGACCAAAGACTAATGAGTTGAAATAGGAAGTTTCAGATATAATGCCACAATAGCCTAAGTTTTTCAAATGTATCTAGAAGATGTTGTGGTATTATGCAGGAGTAATTTTTATTAAATGGGGGAAATGAACATGTAATTATATGCAAATAAGAAATCAGCAGCAGTGAAATGAAAATTAATGCAATGCATATATACAGAGACAGGACAATTGTTGGAGGGTTGTCACAAAATTGACGAGAAGGAAGTGAACTGTGTGTGCACATGAGGGAGTCAACTTTCTTTAAGAGCAAAAATGCTTTCTTTATTCCTGGTAAGGAAATCAGTTTCGCATGTTTAGGAACAGGTCTGCTGTGGAAGAGGAGATTGTATTTAGCTATCAGATTGTGTTGATTTATTCAGAAATAGAAATTGCATGAGACTTGCAATAAGATAAGGGAGAGAAGAAGGCATGAAGTATTCAGTTAGATAACTGAGTGGTTAACTATACTGAGAATGATGATCATGACACTGAGAACCCTTTTGAGGTTAATAATGTACATCAATTTACCTGGGCAAAAGCAGTACTAAAAAACCAACGAACAAGCCAACAAACAATTTTCAGTTTGATTAAGGGGTATGTTTGGAGAGTGGATGAAGAACAATGACATTTCTTATAATGATCATCATTCATAAGAATAAATTGAGTATTAAATGAAACAGTCCTTGGTTTGTGTTTTATACATCATTAGTGGGTTTTGTTTTGTTTTAACTTTAGTTGTTTAGTTAAGAGTCTTTATTAATAAACAACAGAAATCCAACTAAAGCAGACTTGATCAAGTATACAAGCGTGCATGTGTGTCTAAATCAGCCCACCCTAGTGAGGCAGCAGATAGGCTCAATGGAGCACCAGACTCTGTCCTTGGGTTTTCCTTATTCCACTCTGCTCATCTTCTCTGGGCTCCATTCTTAGAAATGCTGTTCCTGATGACTGTGCTGTAATAGACTCCAGATTACCCCTAGGTTAGTAGTGTTGTGGCGTGCTCCAGTTTGCCAATCATTGGTAGGAGGGAGTCTCATCCTTCCTTCAAGCCCAGATGTCAGCTTGAGTTAAATTGGCTGAGCCAGGACGTATGTCACTGTCCCAACACTGATCACTGTGCCTTAAAAGGATAATGATATGACTATTTCACCATGCAAAATTTTCTTTCCATTAACCAACTGTGAGTTGGGAGGATGGATTTTTAATAACCTGAAGACAATATTGGTAAATTTCCTCACCCAGACCTCTCAGACTGTTGCTACTATGTGTATGCCCACCACTTCCATAGGTCAGGCACCCTGTCAGAGAGGCATTGCAGGTGAAGAAAATGCATCGAAAGAGGCATTTCCATGTCAAGCTCTATCAGGAAAAGTACCTTGTAAATTACCTTAGCCTGGCTGTTTCAATTTTGTGCTGCCCCTAAAGAAACATTATGTCCCATAGATGTGAGTGCTTTCATTTCCCTGTAAAAGATAACTACCACCTTCAGTCATGAGGGTCTGCAAAACTTTCTATCATGTCCTTTGATAGACAAGCACAGTCATATCTGTAAATGAATTGTGCTTCGTTTGTTTTTAAAATGATTTTATGGGGGCTTGTACAACTCTTATCACAGTCCATCCACCCACCCATTGTGTCAAGCACATTTGTGCATTTGTTGCCATCATCATTCTTGAAACCTTTGTTTTCTACTTGAGTCCTTGGTGATTTGTTCATTTTTCTGGTTGTCCATGGAATATCCAATATTTTTCACCAACACCATCATTCAAAGACACTTGGATTCTTCTCCATTTTTTTCTTTCTTTTCTTTTTAAAAGCACTCATTTTGGGGGGTTTGTACAACGTTTATCACAATCAAGCAGTGAATTTATTTTCTGGTGGCTAGGGTGATTTCTGGCTTTCTCCACCCTCTTGATATTTGCAAATAAGCCACTTTCACCTAGCTGTGAGTGAATAACCTGTGTGATAGTCCAAGTATACAGAAAACCACAGGGGAACATAAACCTGACACTACGACAAATTAAGATTTGATTTTAATTTCAGGTAATGGGACCTTGATCGGAGCGTCTGCAAATGTCGTTTGTGCAGGAATTGCTGAGCAACATGGATATGGATTCTCCTTCATGGAATTTTTTAGGTACTTTCAAACTCATTTAAAGTTTCTGTTTAACTGTATTATCTCTAATGTTATATTAATTGAAACAATAATGGCACACACTGTCAAGAACTGGGATACTTGTTTTTAACAATCAGTGGGGATGGCTGTGGCTCAGACAAAATGCATTATAGACATTTTACTGAGATTAGTTTTGCAACACAGAGAGATTCGTTTTATCATTTAGACATCTTTGAGACTGCATGGTTCAAAATAAGTCAAGGAATTAGGAAATAGTTCTAGACTTGCCTGGCTTCTGACTTTCATGTGGCTTCTCTAAAGGAAATTTCCATGGAAATTTATAAGGCATGGCACATATGAAGACTCCATACTCACAAGGACTGAGCCATGACTTACTGGTGAAGCATTATTTGTGTCAAGGGAAGGTGGAAAGACTACTGTCCACCTGATGCTGGGCACACAGTTGCTAGCACCAGGCAGCCTACTGCAACGAGCTGTGATGGCAGAGGACCTGATCTTCTCCATGTCCATTTCCCCCTTCAGGCCCATTTTCATGTGGCATCATTACATGTGTGTTTTCTGTCCTTCGAATCCATGTCTTCACACCAGTTGGCATCATCCTCAGAGTTTGCATCATCCTCAGAGTCTACTTTCTCACCCAAATCAGGACCATGCCATTTCTCTGAATACAGAGTTGTGTGCTGCAGCTGTTAGGTGTCCTTGTTTCGACTTTTGACTCACAGTGGCTCCGTGTTCCTGAGTGAAACCAGCCCACGGAGTTTCTAGACTGTGGTCTTTAGAGAAGGTTTCCAGCTCTCCGAAGTCCATGTGCTCAAACTGCAAACCTATTGAGTAGTAGATGACAACTTAACCAAGTACCACCCTGGAGCAAGACTGTGAAATTGCTGGTAAATTGAATGTATGACATTGCATTTGAAAACTGCTGTCTGAACTCACGCCTTATTATTGCCTATATCAGTGGCATGCCAGATAAATAGGCATAGTAGGAACGACAAGGTTAGTTTTCCAATAAAATGGTGCAGCCAGCATCTGTTTACAACATTACTTTCGTGTTGACCAAAGCTTGTTTCAATTCCTTGGAAATAAACTCACAGCTGGCATGTGTACACAGAGCTGGTTATCAGAACCTGTCTCTATATAAAAGTTTGGCATTACATTGTGACTCCGTGGCAGCCCGTGGGTCTGTAGCTCTGGAACTGGACACGAGACCTCTGTGAGAGCCGCCTGCTGGAAAAGCAACACTTGGGTAATCAATCACACTCAGTGAAAGATCACCAACACAGGTGGCTGTGGCTATTGGGACTTTTGCTACACCGGTCATTTTCATGGTTCCAGAGCAAGTAGTCATACTTTCTCGTTTTGGTGAGCTATCAGTGTAAACTCACCCATGGCAGATTGTTGATTAGACACATTGTTGATAAGACTTTCTCCAATCCTGATGCCATGTTCTTTTTCATGTTGTCCAGTTTCTGATATTATTTTGTCTGCAAACAGATTGAGTATGATGAAATGCCACAATCATGATGCACATGTTTCCTGATTTTAAGCCTTACCATTTTCCCTTGTTCTGTTTATGTTACTACTTCTTGATCTATATCCAAGTTCCATATAAGTACAATGAAGATTTTTGAAATTCTTCTCATTGTTTGTTATGATTCTTTAGTCAAATTTCTTTGTATATAGTCCATAAAACAAAAATGAATACCTGAAAGGTATATCTCTGGATACTTCCCTTGATTCTGTTATAGCTCCTGCTAAATACTATTTCCTTATACCTTGAAATATTTGGTTATGTTAAATATGTTATAATTTTCTTTCAAATGTGAAACATTTTAATAAGCTTTAAAAGAATAGATTAATGTATTAATTCTTGAAGTCATTTCTTCTTTCTGTTGCTCTTTCATTATTTTAGTATTCCAAGTTTTCCTCTAGCATCATTTTCCTTTGCTTTTCTGAAGATCTTCCTTCAGCTATTGTAGAATATTTCTGCTGGTGACTAGTTTTCTTAGTTGTATGCTTTTTAAAATCTGTCAATGCCTCTATTTAGTTTTATTTATTTAGCCAAAAGAAGGGTCTTTTGACTGGATAAAGAATTCTGAATTGTCCTTCCTTTCCCAAACATTAAAACATTATTTCACTTTTATTTGATTTCTATGTTTTGTGACAAGAATTATACAATCTTTTTTTGTTTTTTTTTAATTTTTTTTTGTTTTTGGGCATCACTGCCCTCTGGTGGTCGTGGGACCTACCCAGCACTGCTGGATTTGAACCACCAAGCCTGCGGGCCACAGTCCCGCACTCAACCACTTATGCCACCGGGGCTCAGCCCCACAATCTTTAAAACTTTTATTTATCTGTACTTTTCCCTTTATGACTATTATATTTTCCTCTCTCTCTGATTTTGATTTGTTCTTTCTACTTAGTTCTTAGCCATATGATTGCATATTTATGCATGGGGCTCCCTAGATTTATCCTTTGGAGATACAAAACATTCCATTGTGTGTATGTACCAGAGTTTTAAATTGTCAACCGATGGGCATTTTCCCCATCTTTTTGCTATTTTGACACAATGGAGCACTGAAATGGAGGTGTGTATATGACTATCTGTGTTATGACTCTTACTCCTTTAGAATATATCCCCAGCAAAAGGGTTGCTGGATCATAAGGAATTTCTGTTTCCAGTTTTCTGAGGTTGCATCACATTACTTTCTGCAGAGTAGTAGCATATACTTAAGTCCCACTCAAGTTCCATGCAGTCAACAATCTCTGCAGCATTTGTTGCTTTCTGTGTTATTGAACTTGGCTGTCAATGCTGGTGTCAAGTAGGGCTTCCTCATTGTTTCGATTTGTGTCTTCCAGATAGCTACTGAACATGAGCATGTCTTCAGATGTTTCTTAGCCATTTGGATGTAATCTTTAGTGCTGTGTCTGTTCGTATCATTTTCCTACTTTTCAATTGGGTTGTCCATCATTTTCTTATTGGCTATTTCAGTTTTTTGTAGATTTTGAAAACTAGTACCATGTCTTTTTTTTAAAATCATTTTATTGGGGCTTGTACAACTCTTATCACAATCCATATCTACATCCACTCTATGTTAAGCTTGTTTGTACATCTGTTGTCCTCATCATTCTCAAAATATTTTCTTTTTACTTAAGCCCTTGGTATCAGCTCCTCATTTTTCCCTCCCTCCCCATGAACCCTTGAGAATTCATAGATTATTATTTTTGTCAATTTTACACTGTCTGATCTCTCCCGTCACCCATTTTTCTGTTGTCTGTGCCCCAGGGAGGGAGTTCTATGTAGATCCTTATAATCAGTTCCTTCTTTCTACCCCACCTTCCTTTCACCTTCCTAGTATCACCACTCCCACAAGGATATCTGTGCTGGATTCCCTCTGTTTCCCGGTTCCTATCCATACCAGTGTACATCCTCTGGTCTAGCTGAATTTGTAGGGTAGTATTGGGATCATAATAGTGGGGGGGGGTTGGGGAGAGGAAGCATTTAAGAACTATAGGAAAGTTGTATGTTTCATCGTTTCTACACTGCACCCTGACTGGCTCAACTCCTCCCTGTGACTCTTCTGTAAATCTACAAATGGGTTTTGGGTCCCCAATCTATACTTCCCCTTATCTACAATGATATGACTTTTTGCTCTTTGATGCCTGATACCTGATCCCTTCAGCACATAGATCTTTTTTCCCATCATCATATATAAATATATGTACATGCCTATATTTAGACCTCTATAAATGTCCTTTGCTTCCTAGTTCTTTCCTCTCTTTCCTTTTACTTTCCTCTTGTCCAACTATCATGCTCAGCCTTCATTTGGATTTCGGTAATTTCTCTCAGTTACATTGCCCTTGATCAATTCCTACCAGGCTTCTTACACCCTCCTTGCCTCTGATTTTTGTTCCCTTGTCCCTGAGTTGGTCAACAGCATCTCCTTTTCCCCATCTTTCCCTCTTCCACGGCTCCCCCCATCCCAGCCATTGGTCCTGTTGTTTTCTCCTCCAGACTGATCATCCAGCCTATCTTGTCTAGATAGACCTGCAGAGATAATAATAGGCACAAAAAAAACAAACAAACCAAAAAACAAGATATAGCGAAACAAAGCAACAAAAAAACCAAAATGATGACAACAATAAAAAAAACCAATAACAAAAAAAAAGCCTGTAAATAGTTCAAGGTCTATTTGTTGACCTCTAGGAGTGTCCTCCTGTCTAGTCGGATAGGGTGCCATGGCCTGACCCCAAAGTCTATCCTTGGCACTCTCTAAGGACTTCCCTACTCTGCTCCACCCCCCCCCCCACCCACTTGCGCTGTCTTTTGTGTCATTATCAAAAATTCTTTCCCACTCCATGGGTTCTCTTTTTTTTCTTTTTATCATTTTATTGGGGGCACGTACATCACTTTGACAATACATAGATACATACACTGTGCCAAGCACCTTCACATGCCTGCTGCTGTTAACATTCTCCAAATATCTGCTTTTCCACTTGGGCCCTTGATACCAGCTTCTCATCCTTTCCCCTCCATCCTTGCTCCCACCTCCCCCACCAACCCTCAATACTTTATAAATTATTATTGTTTTGTCATAGCTTACACTGCCCGATGTCTCTCCTTGCCCACTCCTCCTATGTCCATTCTCCAGATAGGAGGTTATTTGTACATGGTCTCTCTTTTTACTGCTTTGATGTTGTTTGATGCACACATGTCTTATTTTTAATAGGTTCTAGCCATCTATTTTGGCTAGAAAAAAGCTTCCTACTTTTTTCTTTGATGATTTTCATAGTGCACGTTTTTTTTTTTCACAATTAGGTCTTTGACCCGTCTTGAATTCATTTTTGGCATGTACAGTGAGGATTGGGTCCTGTTTCAATCTCCTCCTGTTGAAAATCTAATTCTGCCAGAACTATTTGTTGAAAAGACAATCCATTTCCCATGCAATATTTTCTGACTCTTTGTCAAAAATGTCTGTAGATTGATTGCTATATTTTTAGTTTCTCTCTTCTGTTCCACCAGTAACATGTGGTCTTACTTACTGTGGCTATGTCAGGAGGTGAGAGGAAGTGAGGTCAGGAAGTGAAAAGCATTCTACTTTGTTCTCCTTGAGAAGGTGTTTGCTTGTTCCGTGTTTCTTCCTTGAATACTATATAAATATGTCAATTAGATATCTTATAAAACACCTTTTTCTAAAAAATTATAAATCATTAAAATTATACAGAACAACAAAATATTGTCTTTGTGCGCTATCATGACCATTCCTCTCTCACTCACTGTCAAACGCTCAATTGAAAACTACTTTTGTCTTAACCCTGTGTTCTGCTGTGCTCAGCCAATACCCAAACCAGCTGAGCAGCAGTTGATGAGTCATTGCCCCACTCTTTGGGTGACATCCACAGCATGCAGTGAGTGCATCCCTCTTGAAGAGCTAGTTACAAAGTATTCCACATTTACTTCCATACAGTCCTTTTCATTGAAGTTTCACTGTTGGCGTTCAGATTTTATAAATTGCATATTCTTGAAGAAGTTGTAACAAACATGTTTGGGGACTATTTTTGGAATCTTCAGGATGTTTTGGAGATGTCGTTGTGCAAAATTTGATGAGGTGTATACAAGTGACTACTGGGACCCATGGGGCAGATGAGGTATGTGTTAGTCTGGGTAGACTGGAGAAACAGATTCATAGGCATACATATGTGTATAAGAAAGAGATTTATATACAAGAGTAATTGTACATTCAGAAAACATTCCCAACCCAGTCCAATACAAGGCCATAAGTCTGATATTATCCCACATGTCCAAAACCAATCTATAAAGTCCTCTTCAAACTGATGACACACATGCAATAAAGACAAATGCAGGATGATCACAAGCCAGTGGATAGAAAGTCTTTGGGTATAGTAGCACGTAAGCATCTCCGTGCTGGCAGGGATCTCTCTGTGGCTCCTCTGCCTTCAGAGGTCTGTCTGCATCCATGTGGCCTGTCCCTTGCAATGTCTCCCAGGGTGTTTGCCTTGTCAGTAGAGAGTCTCCAAGGGAGTGAAACAGGGAGAGAGAGTCTCTTTGACCTCCAAGGAGGAAATACTATTGAATTTTCCAGAATTCTCAGGAGAAGGCCATGCCCACATAGAGGCCTCATTGGCTATGATCTGATTTGACATACTAGATTCCACACCTACATTCTTAATCCTCAAATTGACAAATAATTATATAACTACCACAAAGCCATCCATCTAAGTTCACACAGAATATTCTGGATGATAAGCCTTGACAAGCACCAGAGAATTTTCTAGAAGGAGAAACTTATGGACTGTGGGAGAGGATAGCCAGATGATTGATGCATGCAAGTCAGGATACCAGGCTGGTGGGGGTGTCCCACAGAGCAGGCAGCAGTAGAGACAAAGTCAGTTACTCAGGAAGAGAAAGACTAGGCAGATTATTTTCTCAATGTGTTTCTCTTTTGCTATTAAATACATTTCGTGAGGTTGAATATAAGAAAAAGTCTGTTCTAATACAGCAAAATTAAATATTAAAATTTTTATATGTTTTTTTCTTTCCAAATTTTGTCTCCTTGGATCATTACTCTCAAATGATTTCTGTCCTTTGTCATTTTCCTAGTCCTTGATACGCTAAGCTCAGTTATTGGCAGCTGGTCATAGAAGAAGTTGGAAAGATACTGAGAAGCCCCCCCCCCTTAACTCTCCGCCCCCTCACTCCCTCAGGTTTGTCTCTCTCAGGCTGGAGAATGCTTGCTCAAGTAGGAGGGCTTCATGATCAGTCGGCGGGAGGGTTCTCCAGCATTTCATTAGGAAGATTAGCAACAGAAGGAGGGGACTTCTCCCTTAAACTCATAAAGATGTATGTGTATGCAATCTCTCAGGGGCAAATGAAATAGGGCATGGGAGGGAATGTGAACATTAGGACAGAACATATATGGAGTCTGTGCAATATCTTGGGAATGCATTTCCCAGAACTCCTTGCTAAACTCAGCGGAAGTTCCCCTGCAGGAAGAAAATTGCCAAGAATCTCTTGCTTAAAAGGCTGGGTATGCAGGTGAGAGTTAGAAGTACCAACATATCTGAAAAGTTTGATTAGAACAAGGGCGTACTGAAAAGCTTAAACTCAGGAAAAGAGTGCCTGAGGGTTGTACCATTTCAAGATGATTATTATATATTCATACTAATATTCATTTTATCTGAGAAACTGGACTATATGAAGACAAAATACATGACCTGGACCTATACAAATAAAATACTTAAGCACATCAAAATACTTCATCAAAAGGGTAAAATAAGAGCCAATGATTGTGGAAAAAAATCTTTAACAATGGCACAATGGACAGGGGACTAATTGCTAAAAATCTGCAGGATTCTGCAATAACTCAATAAAAACTATATAATAAAAGACATGGAGAGACAATTTACAAAGGCCAACACTTGAAAAGCCACCAGAAAGATATACATCAAAACAATGATGAGATTATCACCTTACATCCACAAGGATAGGCCAATTCACAAGAAAAAGAATAACAATATGGGAAAGGTGTGGCGAAAACAAGAGCAATGCTGTTGAGGATGTGGAGAATTTTAAACATTTATAAACTGCTGATGGGCTTGTGAATATGTATAACCATTGTGGGAAGTTATACGGCATATCTAAGCAACTGGGAATAGAAATAACTTATGACCCATCTAAGCCTTTGCTGGACATATACTCCATAGGAATGAGACAGAATACAAGCAGATACATGTTTTCCCATGTTCATAGCAGCATTATCCACAATAGCAAGATGCAATAAAAAGCACAAATGCTCATCAGTAGAAGGATGGATAAAAAAATTCTGGTTCATGAATAGGTTGAATATTATGAATCCCTAAAATACAGCAATGAAAGCAGGAAATACCTCATGACATATGTGTACATGACAACTTATGCTGAATGAAGGTAGTCAATCACAAAAGGATAAATGTTGTATGAGTCTGCTACTTTAAGGATAAACACCAAGGTGGAAGCAGGCTTTTGCTCTCAAGTCACGTAATTTTCTAATCTGGCCCCCCAAGGAATGAAGTATAGAGCCTGCCTAACACAAACCATATATCACCCCCTTTATATGTAAATCTTAAAAACAGCTTTGAGAGAGAAGATCTCACTTCAGCTGGATTCAGTTTTACAAGATGCAGGGCAGGGAAGAAGACAATTCAGTTGTTGCCATACATTGATGTTCTAAGGTCACCCCTAATCAACAAACGTTCCTACAAGAGTGATGAGCAAGCCTTCCTGAAAGTCCAAGCCAAGCTGGGGGAGGAGGACTGACTTTGCATGACTCAGAAGTTGACTACATTTCTTAGTGAATTGGGAGAAGCAACCATTCATGGGAAAAAGGTCCTTATATAGAATCCACAGGGGGTATATGCCTGTTTAATGTTTCCAATAGAACATTTTTGACCTAGTTTCTATCCAGACCTGGATAGTCTATAACCGTGTGTTATAGACTACTGGGACTTTAGACTCTGTCCTTTCAAGACATGCAATATCTTTCATAGGCTACACTTCAAACTCATCTATAGCAGATATAAGGAACCAACAGTTGAAGCTCCCTTGAGGGAGAAGAGGAGATGACTGCTGTCCCAAGATTATGGAATTAGTAGTCATCTCACTTTGGTTCAGATTTCTTGCTTTGAGGGTGCCCAATAAATAGGGGACCAGGAGTATCATACATTTGCTATTTTAATGCCTTCCTTGCTTTCTTATGACATGCATTAATCTGATATGCAAGGTCGGCCTTTGTGAATGAGGTTATTGAAAGTTTTTCCCTTCACCAATCTCCATTGTTTGTGTAAAAAGTTTCTTGTCTTTGTTTAATTTTTATAAGCTAGCAGTTCATGTATGGTGCTAGGACAAGCTGGCCAATACTTCTATAATTTTCTCTTTTTCCCCAAATGGTTCTTTTATCAGATTGTTTGAACATTAAATTTATCTTTGTTCGCAATCCAAAATAGTTACCTGAAGTTTGCTGTTTCGTGTGTGCTTACTTTTATTGTATATTTGTTTTCTAAACTCTTTGGCACAGTTTTCTTGGGCATTCAGACTGCCACGATACAGGTCAGGAGAGCATTTTTCTTTTGTGCTGCCAATTCTGATCATTGATACCTTTTTGTTTGGTTGGGGTTGTGGCTTTTTTGAACTCTTTATTATTTATTTGTAACAATTGTATTTTTATTTTTTCTATACCCTCTAACTCCAGAGTTTTCTTTTTCTCCCCTCTTCCCCCTTCTACATTCACAGTTGAACCATATTATTAGGAAAGGCACCCGATGGAAAATCTAAGAATACTAATTTCTCATGACCAGATCCTACTAGATGGTGATCCTCCTATGAGAGAATAGTGGTACCAATAGCAAAATGTAATGAAGAAACTAGATAGTTCCTAGCTATCAGAAAGAATATCACCTGAGTTCTTAAAAGATTGTCTTTAAAAAGTAGCCACCAAAGGGAAGTGTCAACTAAGCACACATGAGAGAAGCACACTAGCCTGTGTGATCAAAGGATTATAAAGAATAAAACTCAAGTCTTAAAGAGGGAATGGTATCAGAGATTAAATTGAGAATATCTGGTTTGCAGGAGACCAGGGATAACAGGACAAGCCCCAAATCCTTTTGTAGCATTCATACATGAATTAAGCCTTTAGTCAATCCCCTCTGAATATAGTTGAGGGATCTGGATACCTATGTACATTATGGCAGATATAGTTAGATTACAATGTAATACCTTATTATTTGATCTCCTCTTTGACCTATTTTAAAGTTGTTTCAGCTTTTAATATTTCCTGCTTTACTTTTGATTGAGGGTTTTCTATGTTTTGTTTAGCCATTGTTTTTGTTGTTGGTTTACTTTGTGTTTCTTTTTCATATGGCTTTCTATTTATGAAGTCCAGGATAAGTAAATCTATAGAGACAGTAATTGACTTGATAATTGCTGATGGGAATGACAGGACATGCAGATAGGGGAAAATGGGAACCTAACAACAATGAGTACACGAAGGAATTGATTGTGTTGATGGCTGCAAAAATCTATATGTGCTTTATATTAATAAAACTATTTAAAAACAAAAGAAAACCATGAAAGGAATACAAAGAGTCATTGTACCAGAAAGAATTAGTTGACATTCAGTAGTTTCAAGACATAACACATAATCAAGAGCAAATGGTACTAAAGAGCAAAGTCAAAGCTTCATTAAAGTCATAACTGAAACATAAGATTCTAGGAAATTGCAGAATATTACCTGAAAGGTTTCTAAAATCTGGCGAAGCAAAGAAAGTACTCACTCATGAAATTGGGAACACAGCTCATTGGCCAACCGACTAGAGTTTAGCAGAATGCAGAAATTATCAAACCATATCATTAAATATTGCATGCAAGTAAAATTTTGCTGCAGATAATTTAAAGACAAATATAATCAAATGTAGCAGCCTGAAATGCTTACTTGGTGACCACCTGTGGTTTGGAAGTGGGAGAAAACCAACAATAGTGAGACAGGTTGAGTCTGGCCACTGACACTCATGAACCTGGTTTACAGGAATGAGAACAGAAGATGAGAGCGGGTTGGCTGGTTTGAAGTTCATGACCTAGCACAAGAAGGTAGAGTTGCTGAGAATTTGTGATGGGACCCATGATCTAAAGGCAAGGCAGCCAATGGGCACCCTGATGAGGCTAAGTGAGGCAGATCAGACTGAGTTGACCAGAACAGGTCAGAGGAAGAGAAGATTTTTCCAGTCGGTACACTGGTGGATAGTATAGAAATAGGATACCCCAATTGGGGGATAAAGGCATGAAGTGGTTTACAAACCTTCATAGGTAGGGGAATATATTAACAGGATTACAGGATTAAGGTGTAGGTGTGAATTAGATGTAGGATATTTTTGTTTTGTTCACTTATAGAATGTTATGTTTGAATGAGGGTGACACATATTGAATTGTATGATTTTGGTTTTATCCTATAACGTACATTTTTGTTTTTTTGAAAATTATATATGGCTAAAGAATTGTGTGAAAGTGTCAAATTGACAAGGGGTGGTCTGTGGTAGCTACATAATCTGTTGTCAATTTAAGATTATGAGAGAAGGGTTGGGGTTTAGCTTGTCAATCATGTCACAGCTTGATGACCACATTTGAAAGTGCTAAGGAAATAAATAGCTAACTGGAGGTGAGACACAAGCTCACTTCCTGGAAGACAGTGCAGCTGAAAGGACACATGGAGTTACACTAGTGCCCTGAGATGGAGGAGCCATGTGGAGAGTGCTGCCAGTGCTGAGATGCTTACAATGCCATTGGATCCATAGACTTACCACGCCCTGGTCTGTCATTTTCTTGCATTAAATGTCACTGCATGTATTCCATGAGTCTGAAGAGGAATTTATAGATTGGTATCAGACATACGAGCTAACATCGGACTTATGGACTTGATATGGATTGGAGTGCGATGTTTTCTCAATATTCAATTACTCTTGTATAAAAGGTCTCTCTTATACACATATGAATGTCTCTGTATTTGTTTCTATAGTCAACCCAGATACACACACAATACATTAACTGATATCTGCCAGATATTCAAGCTGGGTTCAAGAGAGGATATGCAATAAGAGATATCATTGATGTCAGCTGGACCTTGCTTGAAAGCAGAAAATTCCAGAAGGAAGTTTACTCATATTTTATTAACTGTACAAAGCATTTGACTTTGTGGATCTAGCAAACTATAGGTAACCTTGAGAAGTATAGGAATCACAGAGAAGTTAACTGTGCCCATGCAGAACCTGTACCCAGACCGAAAGGCAGCCAATTTGTCAGAACAAGGACATATTGCAAGGCTAAAAATCAGGAAATGTATGCATTAGGGTTGTATCACTTCAAGATGATTATTTCATATATATATGTACATGCTGAGGAAATTATCTGAGAAGATAAACTTTATGGAGAAGAACTTGGTGTCAGGATTAGAGGAAGTCTATCAACCTGCAATAGGCAGAGGACACATGCCTGCTTACTGAAAGGGTTTGATGCCATATCTCACGAAGATAGAAAACTGTAGCTTTCAGAATGTGTTACAACTCAATGGGAAGAAAGCAAATATCACAACTGGAAGAGTTAATATCATAATAAGTGGAGAAAAGATTAAAATTGTTAAGGATTTCATGTTACTTGGATCCATAACACAACTCAACAACAATTAAAAAATTTTTTTTCTTGGTAATTTGGTTTTTAGGCCTGCTTCTGGGGTTCTTTCTGGCACTGATTTCAAAAATTGCATTGGATAGACCTCATCAGTATTCATATGTTAGTTACAAGCATGTACTATATTCTCAGCTTTTAAGTTGTACTGCTTTATTAATTTATCATCCTAGTTTTAAACATAAGAAAAGTTAAACCCCCAAAATTACAGGAAAGACAAAAAAGGTAAGAAATGTTTTTAAAAGAATTGTGTAGTGACAAATTTCCAAGGGAAATGATGGATGGACTCATGTGGCTAGTTGGTTATGCATTGAGATGCCAGCTATAAGGTCAGTGGTTGAAACCCATCAGTAACTCTGCAGGTTTTTTTTTTTTAAAATTAAAGGTTTGGGTATCCAAAGGGAAAGTTCTTCTCGATTCTATAGGATGACTATCAATTAGAATGGATTAGATTCAGAAACAACATGGCCGAGTAGTGGAGGGCCCTAACTCATTCATTGCAGATGGTCCCTATTGAGGAAGCGTGGTCAGCAGTGGCCTGGCTCCCATCATTTGTTTGAACGCGTTGGGTTTGTTTTGCAGCAGTTTCCCTGGAGCCTCAGGAGTACTATTTCCAAGTGGGTGCAGAATCAAGAGGGCATGCATGAGTAATGAGTATTTCTTATCAGACCCAGGACTCAAAGTGCTAACACCTGCCTGACCACAAGCTCAGACCCAAATAGTAATTGGATCCAACACTGGCATACAGCTCCCATGAGAGAGATAGTCTGGGTGAATGCTATTCTAATTAGTCCCTTCTCTCCCTCAACTTGCTGGTTTGATCAGTATGACATGGCAAACAGCCTCAAAAGCAGGACTCTGATGGAACACATATCTAATTGCTGCTGACTTTGGCCCCAATTAAGACTCAGTAGTTGGTGAATTTCATGGCCACCATTGAATAGCAAGGTTTCACAATAGGTGTGGAGATAATTCTGTTTTCAGAATCAAAAACAAATAGACAACAAATTAACGAATAGTAACATGATATCTCTGAGCAGCAGTCTATCTCCACGTACTTGCGGAAATGGGAGAAAACAGTAAGTGACTACGTTACACACAGGTGTGGACCCAGAGGTGCTCCCTCAGGAGGACATGGCTTTGGAGAGTAGAGCAATGGTCTGGTTACTTTAAATGACAGGAAGATAAATTATATCGAGATAGAGGAGAAGCAAAAGTCATAATTCAGCAACTCACAATGGCCCGAAAACATTCTGACAGAGTGAATGAAAAGCTAGAAATAACACAACAACCTCAAACAGAAATACCAAAACAACAGAACTTGACAACGTTGTGAAAGAGCCAAATACCAGGGTTCAAACATTGGAATCAAGAATCAGTGATCTTGTTTTCTAAGTAAGGAGTCGACTAAGTCCACACTGAGCAAGCAAACCAGCTGATGTGATCCAAAGATGGTCATGACCATATTCAAAAATGGTAATGAGATAACTATCAGAGCTAAAGTTATGAACACTCTTTTTGTAGAAGTCTATGCAGGACAGTGGGAGCCCCAAATCTGCCTGCAGAGTATCTAGTCAGACTGAGCCACTGGCAGATTCATTGAGCAAAAGGCATCAGTCTCCAAAAGCCTTACTATCAGGCAGAGACCCTTGTAATCTTGATCCTGCTGGCCTGAACTCGATACTTGGTCTGTTGACTCTCCTACAGACACAAATGGAATTGGTACTGGGGGCAAGTTTCTTTTAGTTGTTCCATGACAGAAATTTCCTCCCTGATCTTTTGAAGGTTGATGGGAATCTTTTCCTTCTTATCCATTGTTTGTCTTTATGTTATTATGATTTTAGCTGTACCATCTTAGTATGATTTTTTAAAATTGTTTTCTGTTTGGTTTCCAGCTGTGAAGCACAGGATGAGTAGATACATAATGAGAATAACTGACACAAGGGGCTATAAGGAATGCAGGAGTGAGAGGTGAGCAATAGGAGGGATATCTATTTTCTGGCATAGATGAGGTAGGTAGTCAGGGGGAAGGAGCACCAGAACTGATTGTGATTGCACAACTCATGTTAAAGGTGAATTATCCAATGGAGGGGGATGCTCTATGATTAACAGGGTGGGGACTGTCCAATGCCCCTTGATATGTTTGAATTATTGAACTATCGAATTCTATGATACATAAATTATGTGCCAGTAAAACTATTGTGGGGAAAAAAAGACTCAGTGATCTTAAAGATGTCTCTCAAGAACAAAATACAAAAAGAACAACTTATAAAAATGACCATAAAACCCTGAAGATAACCTAAGAATACTATGACAAGAAGAATAATCAAGAAGAATAATCTATGCCTGATAAATGTCTCAGAACAGAAAGAAGAACTAACAACCACTGAGAAACTGCTACGAAATATGAAGAGAACTTCCCTTGTTATGAAAGAACTATGCAGAAAATCCATAGAAGTTCAGACTTACTCTAAAAAGAAATTCACTCAGCATCTATTCAAACTTTCTAATATTAAATAAAAAGAAACAATTTTGAGAGCAGCACAGAAAAGAAGAAAAATTACATATAAATGTCAAATGATCAGGATAAGTCCAGATTGTTATACTGAAATTATGCCAACAAGAAGACAAAGGAATGAGATATTCAAAGTTCTGAAAGAAAAAAAAATTTCAATCAAGAATACTATATCCAGAAAAATTGTCATTCAAATATGAAGGAGAAATAAAAGCATTTAAAGATAAGGCGAAATTAAAGGAATTAAGAAAAGATAATCAATCACCTTTACAAGAAATATTAAAAGGAGTCCAATGGACAGAAAAATCTATAAAAATGGATGTAACATAGAAATTATTGTGGAGAAAATATTCATTTTAAGCAATACTCAAAGTGAAATAGATTTAAAATAATTAGAACAAGGAATAGTAGAAAACATTCCACTATTAAAAGAAAAATGAACAAGAGTAGGGGGAACAGAACAGACAATAAATACATGAACATAGAAGATATCAAGCTATTCATAAAATACAAAAAACTACTTTTAAATTGAAAAGAGAACCACAAAAGACAACCTACAAGGAAAAATTAAAATTTCAACAAAACAAACAAGGTGAAAACCATAGAAACAAGACAAGTAATAAGATTAAATTAAAAAGGCAAAGCGAATATCAAGAAGATAGCCAAGAAACCACAGGAACACAATACTTAACATCATCATGAAAAATGAAACTAGTAATACCATAAAAATATAAAAAAGGGGCTGAGCCCCGGTGTCTTAAGTGGTTGAGTGCGGAACTGCAGCCCGCAGGCTTGGCGGTTCAAATCCAGTGGCAGCTGGGTAGCGCCTACGACCACCAGAGGCAGTGATGCCCACAAAAAATAAAATAAAATAAAAAAGAGCATTCGTTCGAAAAATCATATTTATCAATAACAACATTGGATGCAAACAAACTGAACACACCAGTTAAAAGACAAAGACTAACATAATGGATTAAAAGACATAAACTTTAATATGCTGCTTACAAGAAATGTTTTTAATAGTGACTTCTTTATGCTGTTTCTCATCTTTTCATATGAAGATGGTGATTAGTTTTTCCATTTCTTTGAAGAATTGTGCTGGGATTTGGATCAAAATTGTGTTATATTTATAGATTACTTTGGGGTAATATTGACATTTTCACTACATTACATCTTCCTATCAATTAACAAAACAGCAGTCACAGTTTTACTTCTTTCCCCTGAGGACAACACAGACCTAAAGCAGAGCGGTCTGCTCCTCCCTTCACGGAGGAGATGGGTGCTCTCACTGTTGACTTCTCCCTCATGCCGCAGCTTGCAGCCGGCACAGAAGGACAGGGCCCTGACCCAGGGAGCGACCTTGTTGGTGGGGTTGCCTGCACCTCTCCGGTCATGTCCGAGAGAGCAGCTGTCACGATGGGGCAGAGGAGGGCTGCCCGGTGCGCTGCGTAGCCGAGCCTATCACCGTGTCTTACTTTCGGGGTATGCATCCTTATCCTGCGCAAATGCTTAGAAATCCTGCTAAGGGTATGTCATATTTCCGGGGAAGCAGGTACTAATTTTCATTCCCACAAGTGTGCAGAGGAAAGTATATTTTCTACTTTCCTCAGTTCCATCGGACTGTGTGGGCATCTTCACTCTTATCCCGCTGCGTGTGGTGGGAATACTCTTTCTCAAGCCCACACAGGTGGGTGCGTGTGCATGCTCACCTGTGTGTGGATATGAGTGGACACTCATGCTTATCTGTGTATAGCAGTTAGTATCGTTATTAATTAAGATCCTGGTGGCATAGCAGGTGTGCACTCAGCTGCTATGTGAAAGGTTGGTGGTTTAAATCTGAGAGCTGCTCTTATGGGAGAAAGCTGTGACAGTCTATTGACAGTCTATTGTTGTAAAGATGATAGCATTGGAAATGTTATGGACCTGTTCTAGTATTTCCTACATAGTTACTATAAACGGGTATCAACTTGACGACAAGGAGTTTCGTTTTGGTTCATGGTTCTTAGTGGAAACATGGGTACATTTGAAAAGATGTTTGTGGCTAGGAGAAATACACACTTAAGGACACCCCTCCTTTTCATAGGATGTGTTTTACACTTATGCATAATGTCTATACCTGTGAGGACTTCAAAAAACCCTTGGAAAATCCCATTATTTTAAGATACCTTTTAAAGATTATATATATAATAAATACTGTTAAGCTCTTTAAGAGGAATGTATGTGTGGTATGTATGTATGTACGTATGTATGTAATGGGGAGTATCCCTGTGAGATCCCTGTGTGGTAGAAACAGTCTGCAGTTGACTGGTAATAGACAATTTGGCAGTTAAAACCTACCCAGCAGAACTATGGAATAAATGATCAGACAACATGTTCTATAAATATTATAACAAAATAACGCACAAAAATATGGAGTAATTCTACTCTGTCATTAGTTGGGACTAATTTGTCATAAAGGCAGCAACGTATATAATCCAAACAGTTTGTACCTCAATCATATAGAAACTCCTCATTTTTCTTTTTCCTTTTCTTAAGCCAATGGTGGCATTGTTTCCTGGTCTTATCTTTCAGGCTCTTGGGCTCCACTGTGAGGGACTTCTAGGTCCTAGGTCCATGAGTTCTAAGAAAAACTCTTTAAGAGAAATGGTTGAATGTCTGCACAGTAAGTGATGCGGTCAAAGCTAGCACCCAGTTGTTTTCATAGTGCCTCAGAGACCGATGTGTGAGTGAGTGTCACCCCCAGATTAGACCTCTAAGTTTATATATTGAAAAACTGAGACTCCAGAAGGTCAATTAAAGATCTGTTAAAAAATTATGCAATTTTAATATAAAATCTCATACAATGGATGATGTTTAATAGAAACCATGATCCAGATAACATAGGCTAGCACTACGCCTTTCATTTCTAGTAATGAATGGTAGTTACATTCATTAATGTATAAAGTTCTAAAGGACACATTTGCTTTGTACTTGTGATACAATAATGGCTACCTCCCTCACAGTATTCACCAGACATTTCGGGAACTTAGGTAAGTGACGGAATCTCATTGCTAGGACCTTGGGAGTCGGAGAGTGCCCTGTAATCAGCCTTTTTCTGTATTTCAGACTCGGCTTTCCACTGATGGTGGTCTCCTGCACAGTTGGGATGTGCTATCTCCTTGTTACTCACATTGTGGTGGAATGGAATTAGACCTGTCCCATCACCAACTGCAGACTGGGCCTTGATGGCCTAAAAACTCTTTTTGGATGCAAGAACAGGTGCTCACTCTGAGGATGCTACCTGGCGGAGATGCAGCAAGATGGAACCATTGCCACCCAGGTGGATGCTGACATGCTGAATGTCTTCCCTCTCAAAATACAGAAAATATAAATACTTGAGATTTCACTACATTAAAATGTTTACTATTTCAAAGCTTTTTTGGGGGCTATACTCTATCAGAAAATGCACATATGAAGCAATCTACTCCTCAAGTGACTTACGCTTGTTTCGAGACTATATACAGGCTTTTTCCATGTGATTACAGGTTAGAATAATTAGCATCCAAATGTGTACTCTAAATAAATATTATTCCTGGGAAATGGAATTTAAGTTTTCAGCAAACTACTCCTTGGAAGAAGGTATGTGTCAGGGACAAAGCAGGGCCTCCTGACTGGCCTGGTAAGGGAATGAATGTGAGACCCTGTATGAACAAGTGGGGAACAAAGGGCACTATGAGAACTGGCTTGGTAAACCCCCTAACCTTGAAGCCACGCTCTGGAAAATATTCTGACACAGGACTGTCCCTGGAGATAAATCCAGAAGCATGCTGACTCAGTCCCTGAAATAAGATCAAATTAAGAAGCTCAAAGATGAACCAAAGAACTAAGTGGAAAGTTGCTTGACTATCTGCGAGGCAGTAACCCCCCTCTGCTTTCAAAGTGCCATTTAAAGAGAAGAAATGTTACTTAGTCCTTTCTGAACTAGGGAGGTGGAACTTGCTTGTCTACCAAAGCAAAATGTATCCTATATGTGCTTTATTTCTTTTGAAGTGATCCTATGCTTTAAAAAAAACATGGCTTAACCCTTGACTGCTGTGTGCATGTGTGTAAGCATGTCTTATCTCTGGGCCTTTACACACCACAGGGTCTGGAATATGCTAGTTACCCCCCAAGTGACAAGCTGAGCATTAAACTTTACATTATGAAATTTTTTACTTTCTCATTCCCAGTCATTGATATTATGAAAAATTGTATTGTATCTACTTATATGTTTCTCTGGGAGTTTTCAATCATTAATTAAAATCCAGGAATTTTACTTGTGGAAGGTCATGTATTATTTCACGACTGTCTTTTATTTTTTTGACTTCTTGTTTTGAATTAAGTGAAGGTTTACAGAGTGTATCATCAGTTTTACATATAATAATCCATATATCATTTGTTTCTACTCCATTTCAATCCCCTCAACGTACCATCACTTGTTCTGTGCTCCCCCTATTTCCATCCTTCCTTCTTCTCTAGCCCTCTGAACTTTGTCCTTGGGGAAATGCTGCACTGTTTTTTTTTGGGGGGGGGGGAATATTTTACATATTAAATTACCTGGAATAATGGTGCCTTCTGTTTCCATTGATTGGCTGACAACAAGGTATGCAGGCTCTGTATGGTCACACGACTTTGTACTTGGTAGAAGAGTCTCATCATAATTTTAAAATCATTTCTTGGAGGCTCTGACAGCTCTTATCACAATCCATCCATCTAGCCATTGTGTCATTATTTATTTTCACAAGCAAATTAAATTACCCATGTGAATACTATCCTTTAACATTTTCATAAACTATGATAGCTTTATTTTCATTCAATTTTGCTTCAGAGTCACATGTATGTACAGAAAGAGCTGCATATAGCTGGAGAGCTGCAGTTTTCTGACCCTTTATCTAATCCACTGCTTTATCATACCTTCTTCCTCCTCCTCTTCCCCAAAACTTTGACAACCTCCAAAGTCCAAAGTTTGGTATGAGTCTGTTTTTGTAGTAGTTAAGTAGTTAAGTAGTAAGTAGTTCCTCCTTACAATAGTAGATACTATAATATTTGTCATTTAATGATTCATTAATTTCATCAGCATATTGTTCTCGATGTACATGATGTCCTGAATGATTTCATCTTCATTCTTTTTAACTGATGCAATGTATTTCATTATGTGTATGTACCAATGTTCCTTTATCCATTATTATATTGATTTGCATTTAAGTTGTTTTAATCTTCTTACTATTGTGAACATAATGCTGTAGTAAACATGACAGTCCTGATCTTAAACTATTTTTCCCACATCCTGTGGTATTTTTTAAAAGTCCTGATTTTGGGAAAAAATACACAACAAGCTAGGGAACAGTCAATATACTCCCTCTCCATACACACACCCCTCCCGTCAATGTTAAAATCTGGTCACTTTAGATACACGTGTCTTGTTTTTCTACCTGAACTCAAACATCTACATTGCCTGGAGCACCTTGAAGCACTGGCAAACCAAGTTCTGTTTTCAGATACAGACCACACATTTTTGCTTTCTTTATTTTTTTTACCATTCTCCCTAGTAGAGCGTCAGCATCAGGTGCTGGGATAGATACATTAAGTAATTGCCAGAATTCCCAAATCTGTTTCCTATTTTTACAGGAAGAACATGCTCCACCTCATACTGAAGTAGTATTTATCATAAGCACCACAACATCTCAATGGAAATTTCAGAAAATGTGTCAGTTACTTGAAAGACTTAAAAGATGCAGAGAAGTAAAATATCCTCTATTTACAAATATGATTTCACTGCCATCACTTCAATTCCAAATCATATCAGCCCTATAAGACTGAATAAGACTGCCTTTGTGGTTTTCCAAAACTTTAAATCATAGCAGGAGTAGAAAGCCTCATCTTTCGCTGGTGGAACAGCTAGTGGTTTCCAAATTTCTAACGTTACAGTTAGCAACCCAGCACATAATACCCTATTTGTACAGGGCTCTTGACATGATCTAATGCATAGATAATCCAAAAGATTTAAAATTGTTGGCTCTATCTGAAAGATTCAGCAAAGTTTCAGGATATCAGGTTAGAATACAAAAATCAATAGAAAACCATGGTTGTGCTAACCACGAGGGCTCTGAAAAAAGGAAATCGGAATAAAAGGAAACCAGGAAAACACTTTTACTAGCCACAGAAAAGATGAAATATTCAGAAATAGATAGAACCAGAGAATCAAAAGACTGCTATTAAGAGAACTTCAAAATAATATTACAAGAAACCAATAGACCTACATATATGTAAGAATGTACCATGTACACAAATAGGAAAACTTAAAATGTCAACACTTCTCAAAATGATCTATAAATATAATGCAATCCTAATCCAAATTCCAATATCATTCATTATAGGGAAAAGGAAGGGACCTTTTTCTTTCCTGTAGTTCTGTGCTGTTTTGGATACTGTTTGGAGTATGTTGGGTTTTGCATGGAATTGTCTTGTATGTTGATCTCAGTTTTGTGTGCTGCCATTGTTGATTTGGGGGCCATAATACTCCATTTTGTATTTTTTGGTGTAGGGGTCTTATGTTGCAAATTCCTTAAATTTTTCTTTGTCTAAGAATATTTTCATTTCATGTTTGAGTAATAATTTTGCTGGATAAGAGCCTTTGTTGACAGATTTTTCCCCCCTTTCTTTCAAGACTTTGTATATGTTACTCCATGGTCTTCTTTCCTGTCTGCTTTCTGCTGAGAAAGCTGAGCTTATTCTGATTGCTGCTGTTTTGTATGTGAGTGTTCTTTATCTTGTTTTCTGGCTGGTTTTAGAATTTCTCCTGGTCTTTGATGTTAGAAAGTTTGACTAGAATATGCCGTGGGTTTTTCTTTGGGGGGGTCTTTCTGATAGGGATTCTCTAGGCTTCCTGCATAGTTATAGTTTCCTCTTTTACAGTTTGGGGAAATGTTCCAGGAGTCCTGTGGATTCTTTAGTGTCTTCCTCCCTGGGAATCTATAAATCATGGGTAGTCCCCGTGAATTGAGTTCCACATTGTTATTAGGCTTTCTTTAGTCTCCTTTGAATTTTTGCTGCTCATTCTTCTCTTCGATTGGACTCCAAAGATTTGTTTTCAAAATCATGAATTCAGCTTTCAATCTCTTTCATCATATGTGTCTGTTCTTTTATAGTGTTGTGTAATTCTGGGTCACAGCAGTGTTTGACTTCTGTTGGGAGTTTATTTTAAGAAGACTTTTAGGGAGATTTCTAATTTTTTTGATTCTTTCCCCCCCTTTCTCCCCATCTCTCTTCATCTGTTGTATTTGCACAATCATTACTCTTCTGAATTAATTTTTCTGGTCCATAGCCCGTGCAATTTAAGCCATCTCTTTCTGTGCATTTATAGATTGGGTTACAAGGGAGGGGTTGGGGCTAGATGAAACTCAGAGGCAGAATTCTTATAGAGTTAGGCTGATTGTAGCTGACTGTCTTAGAGGAGTGGCGGTCAGGTGGCCTGGGGCAGAGGGGGTGGAGTTCACTTTGTTCACATGGTCTTGGTCTCCAGGTAGGAATGGGAGAGAAGGAACCGTGTCTGGTACCTTCCTAGGTAGCCTAGTTGGGCAGAAGAGCAAGAGCCAACTGAGAAGTCAGGCTGTGTCTCTGCATGGTCTGGGATGGTCTAAATGAGGTGCTGGCAGGGGGATGGGGTATTGATGGAGGTCTGGAAGGCTTCTTGAGTCAGCTGGCACTTCACCCAGTATGTGGGTCAGTTCCTGGCGCCGTGCAAGCTTAAGGTGGCTGGCTCCAGAGCACTGTCAGTGGGGTCCTAGCCTGCCTGAATGCTCAATGGCCAGGACCCATATCAGCCAAAGGGTGCTTCTCAGTCCAAGGGTACTTTTATACCTGAGCTTTCACCTCCATGGGGCTGTTACACCCTGGGGGATTAGTAGGGTGTGCAGTCAGTCTGGAGTCCAGGGTTTTAGAGTCCACAGAGGCTGAGTAGTTAAGCAGCCTTTCAAGCCTTCTGTGAGATCAGTTTGGTCCAATGGGAGGAAATGCTAGGGTTCTCCCTTTTTCAATTACCCTCAGGCAATCCCACTATCCCTTTATTTCAGAGGGGTCAGGTGGTGGTGGTGGTGGTGCTGGTGTGCCTTGGGTCCCTTATCTTTAGGATTGATTCCCCTGACTACGTGCACTGCACGCTCTGGTCTGTTATGAATTTATCTTGTACTTGTAGAGGGGCTCAGTTGCATTGTAATCAGTTAGCCATCTTCACATTTCATTAAAATGATATATTTTTGACATATATTCTATTTAATTTTTATTCAGTTCTATTTATTTTTAATATTCCTCTGTAAACTTCCTCTTTGACTCACTGATTTTTAAATTTTCAATAATTTTGAGGTTTTTCTGTTGTCTTTTTTGCTATGGATATCTTGTTTAATTTCATGCTACAAGACAGCATACGCTGAATGATTTTAATTCTTTTACAGTTTCGGAGTTCTTTTTTAATGAATCAGAATATGGCTTATTTAGATGGATGCTTCATAAGACTTGATAAATATAGAGAAAATTGGGATAGTGTTTTTGGAAGATATCCTCTATATATTTCAATTAGATTCTGTTGCCTAATTGGGTTGCTCAGAGCTTCTATATTCTTGCTAATTTTCTGACTAGTAATCCTATTACTTACTAAGAAAGCAATGGTGAAGCCTCAAACTATTATTGCAGATTTTCCTATTCTTATAGCTGTCAGATTTTCCTTCTTGCATTATAGCACACACACACACACACACACACACACTCTTTATCTTCTTGAAATTTATGTAATGTTCCACTTCGTCTCATAATGATTAATTTAGAAGTTTGGGAGTGGAAGGATTTAGCTTGGTAACTAACCAGAAGGTTGAAAAGTCAGCAGTTTGAATCCACCCAGCAGCTGTAAGGAAGAGGAGACCTGGTAATCTACTCTCATAATTTCCAGCTGGGGAAACTAGATAGGCAATCCTATTTTGTCTATTGGGTCAGGATAAGTCAAAACTGACTGGAAAGCAGTCAACAGCTAAATGTATAATTTATTTAATATTAATACATCCACTCTTATTTTGTTTTATTAATATTCACATGGAATATATTTTTTCATCCTTGTATTCATGTGTTCTGATGTCCCTTCTGAAACACAGTTTGATATTTTCTTTTCTTCCAGTCTTTTTTAATGAACTTTGCTTTCTTTGTGAATGATATTCTCACAGCTCATCAGATCTTTGTCATTAATTGCTCTGAATCATAGAGTAACAAACAGAAATGGTGAAGTCAAAGAGGTGGATAGAAAAATATAAATGACTGCTTAGTAAGGCCAATTAAAACATTATAATGTAATATGCAGACCTAGAGTTCAAACACCAAAAAAGAAAGAACACGCTCAGCATACTTTACGCTGAAAGAACTAAAGAAAAGATTCAAGCCTCAAGTTATAATAGTAAAGGCTTCTATGTGAAAAATATTAAATGATGTAGAAAACATCAAAAGCTGATGTTTCTCCATCTGAAAAAGGAAATAACTGGCATTCTACTATTTCAGGAGGTAGCATATGGGTAAGAGTCAATGGTGCTAAAGAAAGAAGTTTCAGCTGAACTGAATACATTAACCAAAACCAAGGCTCCAGGAATTGAAGGAATACCGATGGAAAATTTTCACCAAGCTGATAAAGGACTAAAGTACTCACTTGTCTATGCCAGGAAATTTGAAGACAGTTACTTGGCCAACTGACTGAAAAAAAAGTAACCCAAACAGATAGTTAAAATTATAGAATGGTATCATTGATAGAACAGGTAATTAAAATTTTGTTGAGCTCATTCAACAATAGTTGCAATACATTTATTGGAAGTTTCTGGAAGTTCCGGCAGGATTTGGATGAAGACTTTGAACAAAGGATATCATTGCTGATGTTAAATGAACCTTGACTGAAAGCAGAGAAACCAGCAAGATGTTTACCTGCCTTTTGTTGACTATGGAAAGACATCCAACTGTGAGAATCATAAAAAGTATGGATAGTCTTGAGAAGGGTTGGAGCTCCCGGACATTCATTGTTTTCGTGTGGAACTTTTACATGAATCAAGAAGCAGCTGTATGCATTCAGCAGGGGAATGCTTCATGGTTTCAAATCAGGAAAGGTGAGTTTCAGGGTTGTGTCCTCTCACCGTACGTATCTAATCTGTATGCTGTGCAAATAATTACAAAATCTGGACTTTATGAAGAAGCACGTGGCATTAGGATTGGAGGCAAGTTTATTAACAACCTGCAATGTGCAGATGACCCAACCTTGTTTGCTAAAAGCAAAGAGGACTTGAAGCACTTGCTCAATAGGATCATGAGTGCAACCTTCAGTATGTACTATGACTCCGTATAAAGACCCAAATCTTCACAGCTGGACCACTCATGAGAAATGGAAAAAGATGGATGTTGTCAAGGATTTCATCTTGCTTGGTGAATGCTCATAAGCAGTCAAAAGACACACTGCCAGAGGCAAATCTGCAACATAAAATTTCTTAGAGTATTGAAAAGCTGGATGCTCCTTTTAGAACTAAAGTTGACCTGACACAAGCCATGGTATTGTCAATCGCCTCCTACGCATGTGCAAAGCGGAAGGCTGAATAAAGAAAAATAACAAAAGAATCAATGCATTTGAAATGTGCTGGAAAAGAATGTGGAAAGTACCATGGACTACTAAAAGGTCAAACAAATCTGTCTTGGGAGAAGTGCAGCCAGAGTTGCCCTTACAGAAAGGATGGTGAGACTGTTTTACCTACTTTGAACATGCTGTAAGGATTGACTAATCTCTGGAAAGGAGACACATTCTTAGTAAAAGAGAGGGTCAGCAGAGAAAAGAAAGGTGCTCAAAAAGATGGACCGCCACTGTGAATGCAACAACAGGCTCAAGCAGGAGAACGGTTGTGAGGCTGGCACAGGACGGGGCAGCATTGTGCTCTGCTGCGCAGAGTCACTGCATCTCAGATCTGACTAGATGGCACGTCACAACAACTATATATAGTCCAAGTGAGCTTTTTGAAGATAAGATATTGTTGGAGCATGATTTTAAAAATTCACTATCAGTCCCTGCTTTTTCTCAGTGTATTCAGACTACTTACCATAAAATATTTATTGGCAAGCTATGGTTTAAGCTTGCCATTTTATGAATTGTTTAATGTTTGTTGACTCTTTCTCCTTATTCTGTTTTGTTTTGTTTTCTTATCTTTCTGTAGGTTACTTAACAATTTAGAATTCTATCCTGGTTTATTAACAGTATTATTGGATGTTTAACTTTGTATGGCTCTTAAGTTACTCTGGGTATACAATATGGATACGTGTGATTTATCACTGTAGACTGGTTTCAGTGTTTTACCACTTCAAGGGAATTTTGAAAATCTTACTTATAGTTAGCTTAACTTATTCTCCACACTTTGAAACAACACTGTCTTGAATGTGTGCCTGCACTGCATAGAAATATATCTGCACTGCATTTATCCTGAATCTAAATGTATTTGCATTGCTACAGACAATCAGGGGTTTGTAATGTGATGTATCATTTATTTAGATGTAAAAGATTTTCAAAGACAACAAAGTTTAATTCTGAGGGTCAGACCTTTTAGAAATTGTACCTGTAATGTTACCCTGCTTGCATCACCTTCAACCTTAAGAACCAATACAAAGTGATTGTCCACCGGTAGTAAAAGAGTTAGTGTCTGGAGTATCAAAAGCACAAATATATCAGATATCCCTGCAATATTAAATCCTTGCAAAAGTTGGGTAACTTTTGGGTGATCTGAGCCCCATAGTGGTAGTTTGACCAAATGAGCTAGAAAGTACAAGTCAATGACAAAACCAAGGCACTTGGAGAAAGGAAAGTGGCAGCTCCGGATCTAGATTGCATTCTATTTTGAATCAAAACGCACCTTTGTCTAAAATCTCTATTTCTGCTGCCCTAAAGACACAATTCAGCTTCTTTTATTTTGGCATCACTGCCCTCTGGTGGTGGGAGTGGGAGGCCCAGCCTTGCTCCTGGAGAGCTGCTGCTGGATTTGAACCTCCAATTCAGTGGGCCGCAGTCCCGCACACACCCACTACGTCACTGGGGCTCAGCCCACAATTCAGCTTATAAAATTTAACTGCTGCAGACAAATTCCCTTATGTGAGGAATTGTTGTCTGTTAAAATACAAAGCATATGTGGTCGAATCAAAGAAGAATGTTCTAGGAGACTAAAAAATAAAAGTAATAGCATTAAGGATTGTAGAAGTTTTTCTCATGTATCCCTTTGTACCTGTGGGTACACAGACCTTTATTTAATCCACCATATAAAATTTCACCCACTTCTTGTAATTTGTAGCACTATAGTGTGCACCCCTGACTCCCTGGTAGTGTGTCTCCTGATCTGGGAATCTCTTTACCTTTCAATAAAATTCTTTGCTTTCACTTCTGATTGTAGGACTGGTGCTTTGTTAATACAGCTTGCTTTTATTAGTTATCTTATTACTGTCATCCCTTGTGTAAAGAGGGAACATATATACATATTTATAAGGAAAACAATTTTAAATGCAGCTTCACTTCATTCAAAACATGAGGTTTTCATTTTAATTTGTAAAAATCATCTATTACTTTTAGTGAAACATTTTTAACCAAGATGAATAAATAAAATGTATGGCCTCAAAAAACTTGTGATATAGGGGAGAGGTAAAATACTTGCTCTAAGATTAAGAACTAATTTAAACAAAATTTTAAAAGTGCTCTCATACTAATAATAAACAGAGAATGGCAGAAATGCAAAGGCAAAGAGAAGTTATTCTAGCTACAGGGATCAGTGAAGGACAAACAGGGAACATGGCCTTTCTGCTTTCCTTTGAAGAGTGAGGTAAGTCTTTACTGAGGTAATTCTATGGGGGAGGGAAAAAAGACGAGCTTGGGTCTGAGTCGCTCTCTTTTCTATATATAGGGATGTACTTAAATATATGAATAAAGATGTAGGTCACCCATTTAGAGTTCCCTGTATGTAGTTGCCCGATCTGTGAGTGAGGGGGTGACTTAGGGGATTAAGCTCTGCTCTCACAGCAGAGCTTGTGGTAATGGACATATGAACTAGTATCTTTGGTCAGTTTTCCCACAAACGGCACAGCTGTGCTCATGACAGAACATGTCCCCCTACATTTCCCTGCACCTGAAACCCATGTACAATGCTCCCTAGTGTTTTCCAAGGCCAATGACCCCTGGCCAAATTCCATGGTTTCTCCCGCTCTGGAGGCACCCCCCCCCCCAACTATCTACAGATAGAGTCAGCCCAGTGGGAGTCAGAGACAGCTCAACCTCACAGCATATTTGGCTCCAGGGAGTTGTTAGGTGTATTCTGATTAGATTCTCAGAAAAACAAAACAAAACAAAACAACAACAACAACAACAACAACAAAACCGAACAAACACAGGGCTTCTTTCTGTGCTGGAGGAATTGAAAATCAGCAAGTCAGGTTTTCTTGGTGACCTCTCCCACCCCTGGCAAGGTAGACAGTGAACACTAGGTTCACAGGCTTTTTGCCCAACTGCCTTTTGATCAGAAGCCCCTACTCCTATGGTCCTGATTACAATAGTCTATATTCTCCCTGGAACCATGTGTAAAGAATGGAGAGTTTTGAGTTATGCAGCAATATACTATAAAGGGACCTTCAGTTATGAACACAAATAATTGACTGCACTCTTCCTACATAATTTACATGGTTAATAAGGGATGCTGGTAGATTTAATATCCCCTTCATACATCCCAACCACAACAGTTTCTAGAATCTGCTTTCTGCACCTCAATAATGTCCACTCTCCTCTAAATTGTCAAGTAAAAACCTATCTCCCCTAACCCTCTCCACCTACTCATTAACAATTAAAACCATAACAGGAAGACTTCCTAAGATTAATACCACTAACCAAAACATACTCACAAACACCTATAACCTATTTCTCCAACTAATACACTGTGTTAGTTTGGTAGACTTAGGAAACAAACTCAGGGAAACTCATATGTATATAAGAAAGAACTTTTTATGAAGAGTACATTAGGAAAATATCCTACCCAATCCAGATCAAGTCCATAAGTCTGATACTAGTTCATATGTCCATTATCAAACTATAAAGTCTTCTTGAGACTCAGGAAACACATGCAGGAAGATCATAGCCCAGTGTATGGTGTTAACGTTGTGCTTGCAGGTCTCTCCACATGGCATTAGCATAGTTTCATGTGTCGTGTCAGCTGAAATGTCTCCCAGAGGGTGAGCATTGTTAGTAAAGTGTCTCAAAGGGAGTGAGCAAGGGTCCAACCTACACCAAGCTATTTATCTCCTTTGTGCCTCAAAATGAGATCATCAAGCTGTGATCAGATTGACAGGCTAAACTCCACCCCTTCACTCTGAATCCTCAAATTGACAACATTTTATGTAAGTACCACACACTCCCTCATCATCTGCATATTTCCAGCACCTAGCTGATCCTCCTCTAAGATGTTCAAAATAGGTTTACTGAAAATGATACAAGAATTTGGTAGTGTAGAAGAATACAAGATTAACAAGTGGATTCTTATATAACATTCTGGGAAGGCTGAAAAAGACATTAAGACAACAATACTATTCACAATAGCCACGCAGAAGCTGACAATCTTAGCCATAAACCTAACAAACAAAACTAAAGACCTGTACAAAGAAAACTACAGAGGGGTTGAGCCCCAGTGGTGTAAGTGGTTGAGTGTGGGACTGCAGCCCGTGGGCTTGGGGGTTCAAATCCTGCGGTGGCTCTCAGGAGGAGTGCTGGGTAGCACTCACGACCACAAGAGAACAGTGATGCCCCACCCAAAAAAGAGAACTACAGCAGATTATTACAAAAACCAGAAGAGATCTACACAAACAGAAGAACATTCCATGCTCAAGGATTGAAAGACTCAATATAGTGAAAATGTCAATATTCCCTAAAGCATAATACAGATTAAATGCAATCCTGATCCAAATCTCAGCACCATTCTCTAAAGAAATGGAAAAATGATTTCTGACCCCACATGGAGAGGGAAAAATAGTCCAGGATAGGCAAATTACTCTTCAAAAAGAAGAACAAGTATGTGGTCTTGCTCTATCTTACTTCAAAACCTACTACACAGCTGCAGTTGTCAAAACAGACTGGTACTGGTATAATGATAGATACACAGACCAATGGATCAGGACAGAAAATGCAGAAATAAAAACACCTGCATACTGACAACTGATTTTCAGCAAAGAACCCCCAAAACACTAAATGAGAATTATTCAATAAATGGTGGTGAAAAAAAATGGATATTCACTTGAAGAAGAATGTAGCAAGACTCATATCTCACTCCATGCACTAACACAAATCCAAAGTGGATCAAAGAATTGAATGTAAAACCCAAAGATATCAGAATCATTGAGAAAGTCAGGTCAAATTTAAGTGCCCTAGTTCAGGGACTACTTAGGCTAGTATAGATAACAAAGGAAACACACTCCATGGAAGACAACATAGATGAGTGAAACCTATTAAAAATAAAGTACTTGTACACATGGAAGGACTTCATTAAGAGAGTAAAAATGAGGAGTGGAGACCAGAGGCTCAAGTAGAAAGCAAGTGTTTTGAGAATGATGAGGGAAACAAATGTACAAAAGTGCTTGATACAATGGATGTATGTGTGGATTGTGATGGGTTGTACGAACTCCCCAATATGATTTAATTAAAAAGAAAGAGGGCCCACAGATTGAGAACACATATTTAGTAATGACAGAACAAAGGATTAATTGCCAAAATCTACAGTATTTTACAAATTTTCAAAAAAGAAAAAAGTCCAGTAATGCCCTGAGAAGGTGGGCAAAGGACCTGAACAGACAATTCACAAAGGATGACATACGAATGACTTCTAAGATGTGGGGAAAGGCTCACATTCGCTAGCTGTGTTAGTTAGTCCAGGTAGACTAGAGAAACAAATTAATAAACATGCATATGAATATAAGGGTAATACAAGAGGAATGGAACATTGAGAAAGCATCCCAACCCAGTCCAATCCAAGGTCCTAAGTCCAATACTAGCCCATATGTCCAATACCAGTCGATAAAATCTCCTTCTGACTCACGAAGCACATGCAATTACATCAGGACAATCACAGGCCAGTGGATACAGACTCTTGTGTATCCAGCGGCAGTAGAGGCATCCTGGTGGTGGCAGGGGTCTCCCCATGGCTCCTCGTTACCAGGGCTAAGGATCCATCAGCAGTATCCATTGGCGGTAGAAGCATCTCAGCACTGGCAGGGTTCTCTGTGTGGCTTTTTTGGCTTCAGAGGTCTGGTTCCATCAGGGTAGGCCTGTGTGGCTTCTCCTTTGGCTCCTCCAATTCCTAAGACTCAAGGTCTATGCTACCATCTTGTCTTGTCAGCAGAGTATCTCCAAGAAACTGAGTCTATAGTCTCTCACTTGCATGGGGGAAAAACAGTGAGATTTCCCAGAATTCTCAGAGAAAGCCATGCCCATACAGAGGTCTCATTGGCTATCTTCAGATTGACAGGCTAGACTCTACCCCTACACTTCCAATTATGAAATTGACATCAAGTACATGATTGCCACACTAGTCAGTGGAAATACAAGTCACCCTTGACGGCAGCAAATGCTGTTTCGTGAGATGAGTTGTGGTGAGATTGGAACTTTTATCTACTGCTGGTGGTCTTGTAGGTATCTACAACCACTGTGGAAGGCCATATTGCAACACCTAAAATAGATGACAATTGAAATACCATATGATCCAGCAAAACTGTCTCCAAATAAGAAGCAGATCACAAACAGAAGTTTGCACCCCCATGTTCATTGCAGCACTGTTTAACTATAGAAAGAAGCTGAATTTCCATCAGTAGCTGATTGGGTTAAAGAAACTCTTGCATTTTATGCATCATTAAAACATTATGCATTATTAAAAATTAGCGAGGAATCCAGGAAACACCTCAACATGTGGAGGGAGCGGAATGAGGTTAGTCAAGCAAAAAAGGGGACAGGTTCTGTCTGAGTCTACTGCTGTAGAATGAAGCAGCAAAATGGGCCCAAGCCCAAGCTTGTATAGCATCCAGACTATTGACTGGGGGAGGCGGGATAGACAGCCTGGCAGAGTGTGACTAAGCCAAGGAACCGTGAGCCACCTGCTCCAGATAAGCATTTTGAGTAGGTAAGTATCTAGAAACGCACTTAGCAGGAAGGTGCCTCATGCCAGCAGGGATCAAATGGTCAAGGGATGGAAAAAGTGGGGTGTATAACATGAGGCTGACATGTACATCTGTGATGAGACCTCCAGGGACTGGTTGAAAGCCCTATTAGAGGGAGGAAGGATGGACCACATTAACATATCTGTTGCTTGAGAAAGAGTGGGTACTGACTACAATATGTGGGAAAGAATGACTGAAAATGCTTCTGGGGACATCAGGGGGAGAGCCTTTGAGGGCATGCACCAGAAGGAACACATTAACCAGGGTTTCTGATTGCATCCTGGTGACCTAGACTGAATGTCTTGGTGCGTTAGAATACTGAATTCTGGATCTTCAAGGTGCACAATATTTTTCAGATTCTGCACCAATGAGATCACACAGGGGACTTCAACTGGGTGAATTGGAATCTCCCTTAGATGCATCTAGAACTTGAGGACTTTGTTGGAAAATACAAAGTCTGAGGAAGCAGAAGAGAGCTGTACAAATTTTGGAGTGCTGTTGGTAGGTAGACAAATGAGGTCTTGCTATGTTAATGCACTATATCATGTATTAAGATAAATATTATTCTGGAAAATCTAATCATTCTAATGTGGTCTTTGCTTATTCACATCAGGGTGTATCTCAGAGATGCTATGGAGTTAGGGATTTCTTTCTTGAAGTGAAATGTTTTCTGTGTTTTTGGTAAATGAAACCCAGAGCTGATTAACCTATTCTTTCTATAACTAAGGGAGCCTCGTTGCTAGAAAACCATCCCATACCACAGAAATATTCACTTAACTATAACTCCAGCTACCAATCTGGCTTTCCCATGAGAAATTAACATAAAATAGCAAAAATGCAGGAGATTAAGAAAATCCTTCTACAAATAATGCAGCCACTGGATCACAAAATGATTCTTTATGACTTTCAGACACAGTCTCTTTGGATGTCTTTATTTTTGCCTATTTTGGAGTTTCCAATAAAAAAAGAAAGGCATGGAAAAGGAACAGGAACTACTAAGCAGACCATAGCATCAGCTAAAATTAAATGGGGATAAAATACCTCCAGCCTGTATCAGTACAATGATGCTAAAAATCATCTCTGAGAATTATTCCTCAGAGAAGCTCTGAAAATTGAACTGAACAATAACAACCAGAAGATGCACAACTATGTGAGAGAAAGAGCAAACGACAATTATGATTTACAGCAAACACAAAAGGCTACAAGTTTGTTGGGCATAAAGGTTAGCACCTCATACCTTTCACACTTGTGTTTCGTAGGAGCTAACATTTCAAATATTTCCTTATATCATGGGTAGACACTAGGTCTTCCCATATTGATCTTCCTTTCTGTGTATTCATTGGACATAATTAGTTTGTATTAGGTACTTTGGGACACATACAGATGGTCAAATAATAGAATTTCATTCTATAACTCTCAGTTCTGTAAATGGCCTCAGAGAAGTCTTAGGTGGTTCATTTCCCCATTACAAAGAACTGCTCACCTATAACAGTCAAGATCTCTTCAGAGCCTTTCCCTTTGACTCACCATTTTTTTCATCAAGAAGGCAAGGCCAGAAGTGTATGGGAAGTGGCTTAAAAACAAACAAATAAACAAAGCCCACAAACACACTGTCATCATGTTGCTGATGCCTAGTTCCCATGTGTGGGTTTCCAATACTTTAATTTTGTTGACAGAGTAGAAAATCTAGTCTTTCTCCCAAGGAGCTTCTAGAGGTTTCAAACTGCCGGCCATGCTGATTGAAACCTAACACGTAACCATGACACCATCAGACCTCCCTTAGAAGTGATTTATATGGCATTAATCATGGTTTCTGTGTAACTATTACCTGACCCATATCTGACCTGGGGACATGAGATGTATGTTTGAGTACTATCAGTTGCACAAGGGGGAAGGAGAATTCAACTCCACGTCAGCCCACGTATGATTACCTATGCTGGTACTAACTATCCTTCCCACAGCTTTCTGTTGCCCTGAGATGTTCAATAATCCCTTTCAATAGCCACATAGAACTCAAAGATGATAGCTGCGATTATATGGGTTAATTGGGAGAAGTGAACAGCTTAGAACAAGTCAAGATCAGCAAACATAAAAACTGCAGTTCTCCTACCTTGTATCTTGTAGGAGCTATGAAATATGCAACCTTCCTCTAGTTTCCATGCTGCCTCCCACTCACTATCATGACCCTAATTCTACCACATAAATCCAGCTAGACCAGGAGATGTACAGTAAAGTTGGAAACATAGGAAACTTAGGATAGATGATCCATCAAGACTAGTGATGGGAGTGGTAATACCAGGAGGGTGGAGGGATGGAGGAATGGAGAGAGAGAGCCAACTTCAGGGATCTACACGTAGCCTCCTCTCTGGGGCATGGACAACAGGGAAGTGAGTGTTGGGACACATTGTACAGTGTACAGGATGAAAAAATAATTTGTAAATTACTAAGGGTTCAAAAGGAAGGGGGGGAGGAAGGGTAATATAGGGGGCAGATAATGGGAGCCTGGAGGGAGGGAGAATGTTTTGAGAGTGATGATGGCAATGGGTGTGTAAAAGTGGCCTGAATACAACTGATGTTGTTGGGGATTGTGATGGGAGTTGTAGGGGCCCCCCAATAAAATGATCAATTTTTTTAAAAAAGGGGGTGGGGAGGGAAAGGGGAGGGTTTTTTTTAAAAGGGGCTTGTATCAAGGGCTCAGGTGGAAAATATTGGGAAATGTATGTGGAAATATGTGTGCAAATGTGCTTGATACAAATGATGTACTGAATGTTGTGGTAGCTGTAAGAGCCCCCAATAAAATTTAAAAAAATTAGCAAATAAACAGCTTATGAATCAAAAAAAAAAAACCCAGAAAAACAAAACAAAACAAAACTGCAGTTCTTTTGTTGGCAGTGTGACTTCTCCGCCATGCCTCAGGCATTTCTCTCTCTCGTTCTCTGCCTCTCAGCCATGTGGACCTTTGGTCTATGCCCTGCTTAGACAAGTGCTTAGAAGTTTCTTCAGTTCTTTTTTTTTCTTTTTCTTTTTTTCTTTAGTTCTTATGCATGCTCAATGGGCACACCATTATGCAAACTAGCCTTCTGCTCAGGGGCACATGGCGTTACTTGTTCTTCACACAGCATTGCCTCAGATAAAGGGGCTCACTTTACAGAAAAAGAAGTGTGGCAATGGGCCCATGCTCATGAAATCCATTGGCCTTACATTGTATGTCATACATTGTATACACATGTATATACATACATTATATGTATTCTGAAGCAGCTGACTTAATAGAATGGACTTCCAGAGATACAAGTACAATGCCAGCTATGTAGCAATACCTTGCAGAGTTGGAAAAATGTTCTCTAGGAGGCTATATATGCTTTCAATCAATGGTCAACATATATAGGTATTTTTCCAATAGCCAGGAGTCACAGATCCAGAAAACAGTGGAGTAAACATGGGAGCAACATCATTCACGATTACTCCCAGGGACCCATTGGCAGCATTTTTGCTTTCTGTCCTTGCATTTTTGCTTCTATGACCTTCAGACTTGAAGGTCCTAGTTACAATGGGAAGAATGCTCCCACATGGAGATATAACATTGATCCTATTGACTCAATATTGGGTTTGCTGCTGGCAAATTGGGCACTCAGCAGTGGCAGTGGCAGAGTTATCTTTGGTGAGTCAAAGTCCTTGTTTCTGAGCTCACCTATAAGCTCTATTCCTGCCACCAGGGCTACTTTCTCAATGATTCCAGGAGACAATGACTGGGGCAAGAGGACGGCTGGCTCCCCAGAATGTGTCATGTTATCCACTTGCTTGTTAGCATTCTCCTCTGCATTCACGTGTGATATAAAATATTTACTTTTTTTTGCACAGAGAGTTCTACCCATATGCTTCCCCATACCTGTGTATCACAAAATTTCCAATCCTTCTCCTTCCAATTCCCTGAACTTCCAGTTAAAGCAGTGGTACACTAGTCAGTAAACCGCGTCACCTCTGGCCATTTAATTTTTTTTTCAAGCAAAGTGAACAACCAGATGGACTGCTCAAAACTATGCCCATTGGGAGGATTTTCTTTCATCATAATTTTTCAGAGGGAGCCTCAAAAAGCGCTAAAGTGCTGCTATTGTGTACTTTCTAGGATAGCTTCATACTGGAAAGAGCCATCTCTAAACCCAGCGTGAGTTTTCTCTTCCTTAACTAATCACAAGGAAACCCCTCTTAGGTCAGAGGTGCAGAGTAAGAGAGGACAGCACTGTGAAAGGTGTCAGCACCTTCCCTTTTACCTTTAAGTCCTGCTCAAGTCCAATCTTGCCTATTTCCTCTTATTGATGGACTACTGCTGTGCACATCCAATTCTATGATTCGGTAGGTCACACAACACCCAGTTCGTGATAGGTAACTGAGGCTGGACACTAGTTTTGCAGCCCATGTTGAAGTGTCTGTTTTCCGCTATGACCCAATATCATGCCAAAAGCTGTTACAAGAGCATCTGAAGAGGATGGCAGAGGTTTGCTCAAAAATCCTCATGGGGCTGAGGCCTGGTGGCATAGTGGTTGTGTGAGGGACTGAAGCCCACAGGGTAGACGGTTCAAATCCAGCAGCAGCTCTACAGGAGCAAGGCGGGGCTTTCTACTCCCACCAGGGCAGTGATGCCACACCAAAAAAATCCTAATGGTCCATGTGGCAGTCATGTGCTTATGTTAATTTTATGATTGAAATGTAGGGGTGGACTCTAGTCTGTTAATCTGGAGATAGCCATTGAGTAGCCAATGAGACCTCTATGTGGGTATGGCTTTCTCCTGAGACTTCTGGGAAATCTCACGATATTTCCCTCGTGAAGATGAGAATTTATCTTCCCCGGTTGTTGGGAGGTAGTCTCAGAGAGGATGAATCACGGACAAGACAATATGGCAGCGTCTGAGAAGCTGGAAAGCTGGAGGAGCTGGTAGAGAGACCACACGGCTTTGCCCTGATGGAGCCAGACCTCTGAAGCCGGGGCGGCCATATGGAGACCCCTGCCAGCTCTGAGTTGCTTCTGCTGTTGATGGACCCTGAGCCCTGGAAGTGAGGAGCCATGTGGAGACCCCTGCCAGCGCTGGGATTCTGCATCCACTGACCTGTGACTTTGTGAGTCGGAAGGAGACTTTATAGACTGATTTCAGGAATATGAATTAATATTGGAATTATGACTTTGAACCAGACTGGGTTGGGATGCTTTCTCAGTGTTCCATTCCTTTCGTATATAAGCCCTTTCCTTATATCTATATGCGTGTCTTTGAAATTTGTTCCTCTAGTCTACCCAGACTAATACAGTCTGTACTATAATTCATAAATAGGGGCTTGCCAAAGACTTCAAACTGTATCTTACCTGCCAGAAAAATCTTAAGCACCACTGGATCAACTGGATCATATAGCCCAAGTGGCTTGCTTACATGGCAACCTGAAGCTGTTACAGAGCCTTCTCTTGCTCTGGGTCCCACCGAAAACTGGCAACTTTTAGAGTCACTTGATAAATAAGTTGAAATAGCATCCCCATAGGAAGGATAGCTTCCATCCCAAATCCCAAGACACCTTCCTGGTATTTTGCCTCCTCTTTAGTTGTAGGAGGGACTAGGTGTAGCAATTATTTGATCTTATTCTTTCAGTAAGAATGTCTTGACATGAGTCACATAATGAACCCTGGGAAATTTTAAAGAAGCAGACATTTCCTGAAAGTTTGTGTGCTTATTTCTCCCCTTCTAGCACCCAAATGTTTTCCTAATAAATATACCATCAACACTACTCTTCCTGAGTCGGTCCAATCACCATAGTGTCTTCAGTATTATGTATCAGTGGAATGGACCAGCGTGACATTTTGTGGGAGGGAAATGCTTCTGTTGAATACGGCGGAGTGCTGGAAGTTGATATAACTCGGATGGAGGATCATGAAATTGTAATGTTGGTCACGTGAAGGTAAACTTTGGATAGCCCTAGACTGGAATTGGGAACAAGACATTGGATTAATAGCTGCATACCAGGTACTAGAAGATGTATTAATTTTCTTAGGCTGCAAATGACATAGCTAAAATTGAAATAATCACCCAGCTATTTTTACAATAATCCAGTGTCATGCTTCAAGATCCATTTGCTTTGCTTTTCTCTGGATTTGTGTGTGTTCTTTTTAATTTGATTTAACAGCATCTTAGAAATTGTTGAAACAATTAACAATTGTCTCTATGAAGGATTTTAAGAATCTTCTACATGCTATTGCGTCACAATGACTCTCTTCTTGGCTTTAATAAACAGAAATTTATTTTATCCCAGGTTGGACTACAGGACAAATACATGAATTAAATGGAGATGAGGTGGAAATCACCATCTTTTTATCCTTCAAGCTCTTTCTGGTGACACTAATCTCTGTAACCCCTCCAGCAATATATTCTTTCTTTTCTTTTATCATTTTCCTACTTAGAGACCATTCTAATGTCTTCCTCTCTTCTTTTCATATTGTAATTGCCATTACCCCACATTTCAGGACTCTAATATGGGGGTTGTGCCAAGTGTGCATTCTGGAGCTTGGGAAGATATTGCAGGATGGACTTTGGGACCCTGTGGACCCACTGCTTGTTGAATTGTTAATAACTTGACCACCATTTCCCATAACTCTGGCTGATGGACCTTCAAACCTCTTCTGTATCATGGAATTAGTGAAAATTCAGAGCCAGTTGGCCCGGAATTCCTGAGAAGTCTGATCATTTCCTTTTCTCCAGTGAAGCATCAAGTCACTCTTGTGAAAACGTCTTTGGATCCCTTTAGAGAAGGCTGGGGAAAGACTAGCAGCATAATTGTTGGGAGGGTAGCCGGTTCTTCTGCCCTTCACTTCATTCACGGGGTTCTGGTGTGCAAACTAGCTCGTGTCTGGCCACTGGTGGAGGGCTTGTGACTCTCTATTCTTGCAATTTGATTTAGACTGCCCATCAGGCTGGGCTTTCTAATGAAACAAAATCAGTGATACTCACATATGAAAAAGAAAGATATTTATGCATGAAGAGAAATATATACCAAGAAAGCTGTCCACACAGAGAGCCGCAGATCCAGTGCAGTTCAGGTTTGTGGGCTAAAGGCTCAGCGAGAGGTCCTTCCTTCTATCTGATGAACTACCCAGCAGGAAAAGCACGCAGGAGGCAGACAGACCACAGGTCTGTTAATGCAGAGCTAAGTGCATCCAAAATTGTTGCTGCTTTTTCATCTGCTGCGTTTTCCTCCAGTTCATTGAACTTGGGGTATGGCCTGCCGTTTCATATGCTGTTCTGAGGAACTATTAGTGGTCTCCCGTAACATTTAATCTGCCAATTCAACTTTGCCTCTGATGACCTCCGATGGCCTGTGATCTTTTTGCTTCCTGATTGTTTTTTGTCTTTCCATCTTCTCAACCCTCGCTGTAACTTGAGTCAAGAAAATCTCCAGCTTTAATATCTGACATACGCACTTGAATTAAACTAGGTGCAACCAATTTTAAAATGGGGTGAGTCATTTTTCTTTATATAAACACCTCATTTTAAACATATATGTAAGTGTAACTATTCTTGCTTCACTGGGGTATCCAATCTAACATATACAGTACCAGGCATAGTTCTACAGGAACAAAATCATAAAAATGAACTATGTAAGTTATTTCTCATGCCTAATTAGGCCTAAAGGCCCTGAAAAACATGCTGCCTTTATCTCAGTAAAGAGAAGTGTGCCTTTATGAGGAAAGGGGGGTGGGTGTAATTCATGGCATGAGGTGGCAATGTTAGGACCTGAAATAGCACCACTAATAGATGAAGTTTGGGTGACAAGTGATGTTCTGGGTGATTGTGTATTTGATATCTTTCTCTAATTTTGTCAAGAAGAGAAGTATGGGGAAGCTGGTTCATTAATACTTTGTACAATAGACAAGCTGGGGAAGGAAAGAGATGAGCCAGAATTTCAGAGGCATTGCTCCAATACCACACAACTGACGTCATAGCTTCCACATGTGCCATGAAAGAAAGCTTTTCTCGGGAGACATTGGACAGTGTACTACATGACAAAATGATAATGATCTATAAACTCTCAAGAGTTCATGAGGGAGATGTGGTAGGGAGAATGAGGAAAAATGAGGAGCTGATACCAAGGGCTCAAGTAGAAAGCAAATACTTTGAGAATGATGATGGCAGCAAATGTACAATTGTGCTTGACACAATGGATGTTTGTATGGATTGTGATAAGGGTTGTAAGAGCCCCCAATAAGATGATCTTTTAAAAAAGAAAGAAAAAAAAGCTTTTCTCTTCTCATAAGAGAGTTGATATTGCTGAAAGTCAAACCTATATGCCCCCACCCTAAGTTTCAGAGTCACGTTATCTCTATGTCAGTGTGCCTACTTAAATATCAAAGAACAATCTAGGTTTACAATTCAGCTGGCACTGCAATTCAAGTATGTATTTGATAAGTCCACCCAGGGACACCTCAGAAGAAAAGCCTGAAGCTCTATTTCTGAAAAACAAAAACAAAACAAAACAATAAAACCTGCCATTAAAAACTACATAGAGCAGAGTTCCACTTTTCCATCCATGGAGTCACCACAAGTTGGAAATGCCTCAATGACAATTAGTAAATTTGCGTGGAGAAAAAGTGTCAATAAAATCATCTAGACCATGAGCTGCTAGAGCTAACGTTGACAGATCATCAGTAAAATAAGGGGATAGCTGGTATAGCTCCCAGCTCTTAAAAAAATGTAAGCAACGATCTGAGCAATCTGAACAGATGTCTTACGTTACTACGAGTCAAAATGTCACGTTTTTATGAATTCAAGCTAAAAGCCTCTTTGTGGAAATAAAAACTCAGAGGAAGGCACACAAGGCACTTCCCTAGGAGAGCAAATGGTCCTTGTTGCTAACTAAATGGATTGGAGGTGGCAAATCGATGAAAGGAAATTGTAACCATCATTACAATAGCTAATGAGCTTTGACTGCTAGAGGCCACACCTTGGGCAAGGTTCATAATGAAAAAAATCTAGATAGGTCTTTTTGCCTGAAGACGAATGTGCTAAATAGTTAATAACTTCCTTAGATGAAAGAACATGAGGAGAAAGCATGTCTACTCCCCAAGCGAAAAGACATCCGAGAATAAAGAAGTGTGTCAATCGAGACACTCTTCAAAAGACAACGTCAGTCTAATCCCCAAAGAGGCTTCCAGCCTCTTTGCTCCAAGTATTTCTTAAGCCGAACATTCTGGAAGTTTTTCCGGAGTAACCTCCAAAGCTGCTGTTTGATATCAACCAGTCTCCTTTTGCCGTTCTATGCTGAAAACAAATGAAAAGTAAAGAGTGAGCTAAGAAAGAGCGCATGAAAGACATCTGTAAACAAACTCGATAAATTAAAATTTTATATGTTTTTGCATTTTCTGAAGCCTCTTCATAAAGACTATATTCTTTTTTCTTTTCTATTTTATTTATTTATTTATTTATTTATTAATAAATTATTTTATCGGGGGCTCAAGTTACTCCCATCACGATGAATACATATGTCAATTGTACGCATACCACATTTGCACGCCATTATTACCCCCAAAACATCCTCCCTCCACTTAGGCCCCCAGTACCAGCTTCCCATATTTAACCTCCCCCTGCTCCCCCATGAACCCTTAATAATTTACGCACTGTTGCTACTTTTTCCTTTTTTTTTTTTGTGGGCATCGCTGCCCTGGTGGGAGTAGGAGGCCCAGCCTTGCTCCTGGAGAGTTGCTGCTGGATTAGAACCAACAACCCTGTGGCCTGCAGTCCCTCACTTAACCACTATGCCACCGGGGCTCAGCCCTGTTACTACTTTTGCATATCGTACTCTGATATATCACTTTTTGCAAATGAAGAAAAAAGAAGTTGTATGTATCTATTTCAAGGGAAACAGCCATCTCTAGTATCCAAAAACACACATCCAGATTAGATATTTGAAAGGTGATGCGGGGGTGGGGAGCATGATATTCAGCCATATATCTATCCATTCTTGGAGAGCCACAGGAACAGTTCTACCCTGTCCTATAGAGTCATTATGAATCAGAATGGACGCTATGGCAGTGAGTTTTCTTCGTAGCTCCTCCTCTCATCCTGCACTGGTCCTATCCACATGTATCAAGTATTTACAACACGCCAGGCACAGTTCTTAGGGTTTGGTAATGAAGAATAAATGGTCTCTGCCCCTTCAACCAGTCTTCACATGCACTCTTGAAGAACCTGTTGTTAAGAACACTGTCACAGATGGTAGGGCAGCTCACAGAATCCCTGATGCAGGAAGCTTGCCTGAGACCTTTCTTGTGTGCCACTTGTGAGGCAGGAGGCACTCTTTTCCAGAGATGTTCTGACCATCTTTGGGTTTCTACTTTGTCTGTGTGAACAGAATCTTCAAAGCATGAAGAAAATAATTCTTTAGTTATTAGATAGTGGTGACCTTGCCTAGGTGATTCCACATTCTAACTGTGCTCTGCGGATTGAATTTGTCTTGAAATGGCATTTCCACATACTAGTTTCCCATGACCACTTTCAGGGCTGTCCAGGGGGTGGCAGTTTTGATCACTTATCACTAGAATGGAAAGACAGTGAAGGATAGTATTGTTCTATAGGAAAAAGAGACTCCAAGTTAAAATATAACTTATGGAGTTAAATTTTTTTAGTCTTACACAGGACATAGACTAACCACAGACAAAGCCAACTCATCCCAATGAAGATGATCAGCACTCACTGGATCTCTTACACAGGACATGGAGAACAAAAAAAACTGCCATAGCATCATGATGAAGGAAAGGTCAACACATGGGGTGAAGTCGCAAGCAGGATTTTGGGTGGGAGAACTTGATTGAGTTCCTGCACTATTGCAGAGAGAAAAGTTTACAAGATTGGCCCAGGGTATGGTTCAGACTATGTGACCCTAGTTCCCTAAATTTCATCAAGGACACACACATAGGATGTTCCTAAGGACATAAGTGTCTGGGGTCCTAAAGGCTTGAAAGTAGACAAACAACCATCTAGCTTAGAAGCAGTAAAACCCACATAGAAAAAGCACACCAGACTGTGTGACCACGAGTTATCAGACATCAGAGAACAAAAATCATTTTATTGCTTGACCACCTTCCTGATCACTGAAGACAGAGGTGTGCATGAGCAATTGTGGTGAAGAAAGCTGATGGTGCCTGCATATCCAAAGATATAGCATCTGGAATCTTAAAGGTTTGAAGGTAAACAAGCTGCCATCTAGCTCAGAAGCAACAAAGCCCTCATGGGAGAAGCACATCAATCTGTGTGACCATGAGGTGTCAAAGGGATCAGGTATTGGGAATCAAAGAACTAAAATTATATCATTATAAATGATAGGGAGTAGAGATTGAGGACCTAAAGTCCATTCACAGGGGACGCGACATCCCATTTCAGAAGGGTAGAAGAGAAGAGATGAGCCAGTAAGTACAGTGTAACAATGATGAAATATGCAACTTTCTTCTGGTTCTTAAATGTTTTCTCCATCCCACTATCATGATCTGAATTCTACTTTAATACTCCAGTTAGACCAGAGGATGTACACTGGTACAGCTAGGAACTGGAAACATGGGGAACCTAGGACAGATGATCCTTTTAGGACCAGTGGCGAGAGTGGTGATGCTGGGAGGATGGATGGAGGGAAGGTGGAGTAGAAAGGGAGAACCGATGATAAGTATCTACACATAACCTCCTCTCTGGGGTACAGACAACAGGGAAGTGGACGAAGGGAGACATCAGATATGCTAGATATGACAAAATAATAATAATTTATAAATTATCAAGGGTTCATGAGGGAGGGTTGAGCGGAGAGGGAGGGGAAATATGAGGAGCTAATACCAAGGGTTTAAGTAAAAAAAAATGTGTTGAGAATGATGATGGCAACAAATGTATAAATGTGCTTTGCATACAATGGTTGTATGTATGGATTGTGATGAGTTGTAGGAGCCCCCCATAAGATGATTATAATAGAAGCCCTTAAGGGATAGGATGCCCCTCCTTAGACCAGCTATCGGAGTGGTAGCAATCACTTTCAAACATATTCTGTCTGAAGGCAAAGCTATTCGCATTGCCAATTAATGGTCAGAAAGAAGTCAATGAAGGCTGACTTGATATGAAGACTGAAAATAGATTTTTGGCATTCACTATAAAACTGAGGGCTCAGATTTAAGACCCCAGCATAGTATAAATAACACAGTGTGATGCCACTTACAAAAATACATTGCAAATGCTGTCAATATATTATTAATGCATATTGGCAGAACAGGAGAAGTAATGCACACTTGACCAGATCAACATATTAGATGGTTCATGGTATATAGTCTACTCCATGCTTTAGCTCAGGGTGTCAAACTGGCGGCCCGTGGGCCACATGGCCCACAATACTCTGAAATAAAATGAAAATTGGAAAAAATTATGAAAAAGTAGTCTTAAGGGAGATCAAAGCAATACCATACATACAATTTCTTTGTTTATCCTTTAACTACTGAAGACGAGTATACACATGACCCAAGGCCTTTCCTGGGGGCATGGGGACAAGTAAAAATGCACTAACTCAGTTCCGGGAACGTTTGGAAGCGATATGTCTGCCACTTTCAGTGTCACGTAAACAGACCCCGATAGTGGAAAGGTTACAAAGAACTCTGGGTTGTGTTGTCATGAATTTAGCGGCAGCGCTAGTTAACAGTTTTAGAGGGAAGCCATGATAATCGTGCATCACTTTTGTCAGCTGGCCAACATTTTTGTGTTTTTTATTAGTTACTTTGTTATATTTTCCGGTCATAACATAATAGGCAAGTGAAAACGAGGAAAAGGGCAGCACTGGCAAGTTTCGGGTAAAAAAGAGTAATGTTAGTTTTATAATACATTAAATGAAATAAATGTTCAAATAAAAGCAATTATGTCGTGTTTTAATTATCCTATCCATATTCCTGAATCCTCACATCAAAATGTAAATTAAAAATTAAATGTGAAAAATAATTAAATGTGATGTGACTCACATGACTCTTGCCTGTTGCACCAAACGGCCTGCATTTTAATTGAGTTTGACTTCCCTGCTCTAGCTGTTTCTTTGACTTGGTCTCTGTTGGTCTTCCATTGCCTGGCTGACATCATTTGTTAACGGATTATCAGGATTGGAAGGTACTAAACTTGGGCCAATAGCAGAGTTGTGCATAGCTCTAGTGCTGGGGACGACTTATCTTTCAACAAATCTAAATATATTCTTCCCAACTGGTCCTCTATTATTTTTTCTAATGCTGAACCATAGGAATCCCTTTTGATTGTGTTGTATTGTTTTTATGATGTACTGTTGGATTCTATTGGCGAGAATTGTGTTGAGAATTTCTGCATCTTTGTTCATGAGTTCTATACAGTTTGTTCTACACAGCTTCCTATCGTGTCTTTGCGTTGGTTTTATTATCAGGGTTATGCCATTTCATAAAATGAGCTTTGGAATTTGCTATCCTTTTCCATTTTCTGGACTAAATTATGTAGAATTGATGTTAACTCTTCTCTGGGTGTTTGGTAGAATTCACAGGTGAAATCATCTGGCACTGGTTTTTTATCGTTGTAATATATTTTTTAATGATCTTACCTATTTTTCCTATTAGTACAGGTTTCTTGAGGTTTGCCACATTAGTATTTGTCACTTTGGGTAGGCAGATAGTGCATTTCTATAAATATGTCTGCTTCAGGTTTTTAAATTTATTGGGGTACACTCTTGTGGCGGTCATGTGCTTATGTTAATTGCATGATTGAGATCTAGGGGTGGAGTCTAGCCTGTTAATCTGGAGATAGCCATTGAGTAGCCAATGAGACCTCTGTGTGGGCATGGCTTTCCCCTGAGACTTCTGGGAAATCTCATGTTTCCCTCATGGAGATGAGAAGCCATCTCCCCAGTTGTTGGGAGTTAGTGTCAGAGACAATGAATTATGAACAAGACAAGATGGCAGTGTCCGAGGAGCTGAAGAAGCCACACGGCCTTACCCTGATGGAATCGGACCTCTGAAGCTGCACCCACTGGCCTATGACTTCGTGAGTCGGAAGGAGACTTTATAGACTGGTATAGGGTATATGGACTAATATTGGACTTATGACTTTGAACTGGACTGGGCTGGGATGCTTTCCCAATGTCCCGTTCCTCTTGTATGTAAACCTTTTCTTTATATCCATATGTGTGTCTATGAATTTGTTTCTCTAGTCTATCCGAACTAATGCAATTCTTTCCTAATTATGTATGTTATCTTAAAAATTTTACTTGGATCAGTTGTGAGGTCATCCTTTTCATTACTTATTCTTGACATTTGCATATTCTCCTTTTCCTTTTTAAGATTGTCTATGATTTGTCAACTTCGCTAATTTGTTTAAAGAACCAATTTTTTGTTTTGTTGAATTTTCATTGTTACCCTAGCAATTTATTTCTGCTATCATCTTTGTGATCTTTTTTTCTTCAATGGTAATTGAAGATTTATTGTATTCTATCTTTTGGAGATGCTGAGTTTAGGCATTAATTTTGGTTTTCTCTTCTCTCCTCGTATTCACTATTGCAATAGGCTTTTCTGATTTTGTTGCATCTCATTTGTACGGAATGTAGCTAAAAATTTTCCCAAAGTATAACATGTATTATAGAGTAATTGTCCTAGAAATGTGCCCATTTTCTCCCCCACCAAAAAATTGAAGCATATTTTAAGGGGAAATTGTCTATGGTTACATGCCTCTTTGCACCTGGTGTATAATTTAAGTGTGTGTATAATTTAAGGTGTATAATTTAAGATCAGAAATCTGGTCTTCATTGTCAGTTTAGAAATCATAAAATGTGACCTTTGACTCACAGTAATGTAAGACATATGTGTAGTAACTATATTCCAACTGTTGCTCAGACTTTTGAGAGCTGGGAGAGATATTAGAGATTGCCTTACTTTATTGATGCTCTGTCAACTTTTGCTCTAGCAATGCCTCATCCAGATGATTTCATTGAAACTTTCTCTAAGTGTCTGATACCAAATGAAGTAAATAGAGAAGAGGGCATTGCGAGTCATAACAGTGACATAGTAAAATAAGTGAAACATCTTCAAATGCTCTTTGTTACCTGTTGCACCTACACACGCACTTCTGTGGGGACTTTGTTTTTGGAAAACAGTTTGTAGGTCTGTGGTAGATGTAACAGCAAGTTTTTCAGCAGTCTTATTATTTCCATACAGGAAGGATCTTCCTGAAGTAACAAGGCAGACATTTAACTTTATTGATGATCATGTGCACATCTTTGACATATAGGTAAAGTCAGATTGCATTAGACTGCACAGGTCGCTTAAGTCATTAAGTCCCCCTGAGATTTATCCAGCTGACTATCACATGACAGCTACCAATTAGGACTTCTGAGCATATTGTTACATGTTATTCAATTGCTGATGTTTGAGCTGAATTTATCTAAAACAGGTTTAAATATCTGTAAATATGTCTGTCTTTTATGAATTATAATGGCTATATAAATTTGTGCTACCAGAGGATTTTAAAAGATAATAATTCTTAGGATTTATAATTCCATAAGAATGAAAATACAATTGTCTACATATAGCCCCCTCCCTGGGGGATGGACTACAGAAAAGTGGGTGAAGGGAGACATCGGACAGTATGAGACATGGCAAAATAATAACTTATAAATTATCAAGGGTCTTTGAGGGAGAACTAGTGAGAGGGGGATGAGGAGCTGATACCAAGGGCTCATGGCAACAATTGTACAAATGTGCTAGACATGATTTTATATACATATATATTTAAAGTGAAAATACAAGATAAATCTGAATTTGGGATATGTTATCTGGCCACATATGAAATTGTTTTTTCAATCGATGCTAAATTTGAAATGCGCGTGACAATAGTACAATTACACACAGTAATTGAACTGGAACCCTTTTATTTGTCTTAACCTATGAAGTTAGCATAAGATTAAACAACATGGAGACAATTTTGAGTAGCAAGAACAGTGCCTTTCACTTTCAATGTGCCTATAAATGGAGATTTATGTTAGTAGCACCGGGAAGGACTCAAGTCTCATAAACCACTAGGCGCTGCCAACAATGCAGAGCCCAGAGGTGTCAGCCATGAGGATGTCATGAGCTGCTGTCTGAACTTCCTCTCTCATTCATCATGATAGAAACTCTTGCTATTGTCTTGAGAGGTAGCAGGTAGACTACGCTTCTGGCCTCCTTTGTCATTTGTCAGATCTCATTAATAAAAATTTTATCTTTGTCAATTTCAGTCAAAAGCATCTTCTCCTTCTCACACTCATACGCTGTATCTCACACACTGTGCAAATGAAAAAGACTTTTAGTGTTTCAGAGGAGAACAATCTTGAATTTCTGCATGTGTGTGGGCCAGAGTATCTCTGCTGAGGGGGGTCATGTGTTGGAAGATTTTCTGTTAGGAGCTGCGATTCTGGTAGCTACCCGGTTCTATCAGCCTCTTTGTTTATACAGACTCTGAGGCCAGACCACTTAGGTCTGGGATCACATTGCTATCAGAGTCAGAAAAGTCGTGCTACTTTAATCGAACTTTAACGATTGCTGTCACTCCCTCGCTGCCATTGAGTCAATGTTGATTCACAGCAATCTTATTGGACAGGGTATAAGGGCCCCTGTGGATTTCCAAGACTGTCACTCTTTACAACAGAAGAAAGTCCAGTCTTCTCCTGAGACGCAACTGGGGATTCCAAACTGTTGACTTTCTGGATCACAGCCCAAGGGTTAAGAGCAGATGCTTACTTAATGTCTTGGATTTTCATACCTTCTTGACGGTGGGATCTATAAGTTTTATTCATAGACATATACATATTTCTCAGCTTCTACCTCTAAACTTCTTACTGATAATGAACACGTTTGGCAAACGCTCCTACTTGCATCTTTGTCCAATTTTTCTGAATCAGAACCTCAGAAGTACATATCTACTTTTACCAACAGCTCCACGTGCCGTCCTTATCAATAGTCAAACTTTTTAGACACAAGATTAGTCAAAATATGCTTTGCAATGGACTTGGGTGTAGACGGCTTATTTATTTATTTTTGCTTTCCTTCTTCAAAAGGGCTTTTCTTTTATGAAAAACTGTTCTTCTCAGCTTTCCACTTGTGCCTTTGAGACTAGCAAGTAGATGATAATTTCCTTAAATGCCCAGCTTTAAATCACCAGGAGATCTTTATTCCTTTGCATCTTGCTTTTAGAATGCCAAGGACTATTTCTTTTTACATCAATGTAAACAATTGGTGGAGACCTATGTTTGCTTCATTTACTTAATCACAGCATTTCACTGCTTTAGGTTAGGTACATATTTTGTCGGAATTTTGTTTTACTCAGTCTTCTACGGCATGATTGAAGAAGGGGAGGGAAACACATTTGATAACACAAGAGACCAGGGAGTCAAACTCTTCTGATATATTTTTTGTCTCTTTTTTCGGTTCCACCAATTTTCAATGGGCTTTTGCTAAAATGATTAGACTATGTAAGTTACTTGTCTGGGGAGTTGTGGATGTATTTTATCAGATACAGTTCAACAGATATTCTCCACTGATCAAATTGTTTGTTTAGAGATCACAGAAATAGTCCATGAGAATACCTGAAGTTCTGACAAGGCAAACTGGCCTGAACAGAGAACCTCATGCTGTGTGGTTGCCATGGCAATGAATGTGTCCTATAAGCCTGGAGACAGCTGTCTTGTTAGGAAAAGCAAACTCCTATCTGGAATATTTACCTATTTCAAAGAGGCAAATAACCAGTTCTCAGCTCAATCATGTTATGCATATGTGCAGTGACTCACCCAAGACTTGGTGTTACATTATAGCCATAAGATTGGCCTGTGCTATTGACTGACAGTATTCATTAATGGTGGATAAACACTGGTGAAGAAAAGTGCACTCTGTTGATCATATGCCTATCCTTAATCACTGTTTCTACGTATATTTTGTATAGTTACATGATTTCATGAACATCCGAGCTTCTTAGCATACAAATTGCTAATGCTTTCCACTGTTATTCAGGTCTGGTGTCATTCAAATACTATTTATGATGGGTTTATCAGGCCACATCGTTTCCCTTGGTGACTCTTAATATTTACCAGGCACAGTACAATGCTAAGAACTGATATCTGAATGGATAATGATTGTCAACAGGAGGATGCAAGGTTCTTCTTTTTATGTTAAATTATATATAACGTTTACCATTTCAACATTATGTATATGAAAATTTCAGTGACACTTAACTATGTCCACCATATTGTGCAAACATCATCTCTATTTGTTTCCCAATATTTCTATTACCATTATTAGAAATTTAATGCAAATTAAGCAACAACTTTGCATCTCCCTACAGCCCATGTTAAACACTAATATCTGTACATTTATTATCATAGAAACAATGTCCTTTTGCAACTGATTTCTTTTCTTCACAGGTTTTATTTATGGTGTAGTAACTATCAGAGCTTTATTTCTCTTCATGGATAAATAATATTACATGTATATACCATATTTTGGCTATTCACTTCCTTATTGGTAGGAATTTATGTTTCCCAGGCCTTTTGAATATTGCACAAGTTCCCAAATTTATTTGGCCTACAGAACTCTTTTCTTAAAAAACAAAAACAAAAACATGACACAACTCAGTCCCATTTCTGGCAATTAAAATGTTTGATTCTCCCTGGATTAGAGTCTATGATCCAGGATAAAGTGCACATATCTGATTTTGTATCCTATCCCAATCATTCTAGTGCCTTTCATAGGGTGGTATCATCCATTTTGGGAAATATTAGTCCACTATGATAGTGTCACCATAAATACTTGTTACAAATAGCTGGGTAAGCTTTGAAAAGGAATCACTAGGTCAGATGGTAAATCTAGTTTAACATTTTGAAGAATTACCAAATTGTTCCACGCTAGCTGCACCCTTTTGCCATCCCATCAACATAGATGAAGGTTCACATAGTCCCCAACCCTTAGTTTTCTATTCAATTGCATTGAAACTTTCATAGAAATTAGTTCATTCCATTCATCTCATTCTTTTGAATGGCTCACCGTGTATAGTTTTTTGTGTGTTTTGTTATTTCTTGTTGAACAAGGACATTGGAATACAACAAAGTGTTGGCTCTGTCAATTCCTCAATATAGCTATTGCTTTTGAAAGTGCTCTCCCACCTAGGTAGCATAGTAGTTATGCGTAAGACTGTGAGCCCCAAAGTCAGAAGTTCAAAACTGTTGTTTGGTGGCATCTACTGAGTGACAGTGAGTTGAGTTTGAAAGTGCTAATTTCTGCGAGAAACATTCAGGAGGGCACAGTCTGCTCACTGATGGTCATTCTTCCATCTATGAAGGCTCCAATTCAGGCCAGAATCTGTCTTTCAATCACACCTGTTTTTTTACAGTCCTTCAGGCAGCTCCCAGGTTAATGAGAACAGATCCACTGAATAGTCCATCCAACATATATGCCTTATTTATCTCGAACCCAGAGACTGGGAATCTTTTTTTTTTAAACACGAGAGACATGGTTTGGTGGTGACTCCACTGCCACTACCTCTGAGAATGGAGATGCTGAAAGAATAGAAAACGTTTTCATAACTTTTAAAGCTGCATTTTTCTTCCTTCTGTTTGTGGCTCATTGTTATCATCTGCCTACTTTTTAAAAATTCCTATACATCAAGATGTCTAGAGAGAAAACTATATAAATTACCTTTTATCTCATTTTTTAGCTATACCTTTGGAAGAGACGACACTTTCCAAGTAGCCATTTGTTTGACTAAATTAACAAATAAACATTTTCAATATAAGTAGAATTATCTTATAACTATACTTCATAATATCAATGTTTAGAAGACATTGTCAAAGGGTAGCTAAGCACAAAACTTTTGAAGTTATGAAATCATAGTTTCAGTATTAGAATCTATTTCGGTATGTTGCTAAGTCTATGTGATTGGACTAAGCTGGGCCTGACTTTTGTCATGATATTTTCAATCACTTCCATACATGACAACATTGAACAATTAATAAGGAAGATGCCAAAGAGTTAATGAATTTGAGTTATGGTATTTGTAAAGAGTATATAAAGTTTCTTGAACTTCCAGAAGAATAAACAGATGTCTTGGGAGAAATACAGCCAGACGCTCCTTAGAAGCAACAATGACAAGTTACAGTTTCATGTACTTGGAAACTATATCAGTAAAGTCCAGCCCCTGGAAAAAGAGGGGCTTGATAAAATAGTGGAAAACCCTCCAGGAGATGGATCAATATAGTGGCTGCAAGGCTAATGAGAACAGAGCCAGTGATTAGTCCATCCAACATATATGTCTTTGTTCTCTCAAACCCAGAGATTGGCAGTCTTTTTTTTTTTTTAACTTGAGAGACATGGTTTCTCAGCATAAGGAAAATTGTGTGAATGACATAGGACAGAGCAGGGTTTATTTTGTTGTAAATTTAGTTGATATGGGCCAAAGCCAATTCTATGGCACTTGGCAATCATATGACATTGGCCACTGAAACCTAAATCTAAGTTTGCTCATCAATAAAATAGTGATAAAACTATTGCCTTCTCTAGAAAGGGTAATAGGAATTCAATTATTGCATGTGTAAGTTCCGTACTCTTTAGCAACCATCAATGCTTGTTACAATGTATCTCTGAAGAGACCTAAAATGTTGGTCACAGACCAGAAAGCATGGAAGTTCTATTAAAGGTAAGGTAGTAAGGAACATGAAACATTTACCAATATTCAATCAGAAATTCAAGAAGTAATCACTGAATAGTCCAATTAAGATGCTCTAAGGGGTTCAATTGATATAGAAGAATGTGGTGTCATATGAAAGTGGGCAATGAAGAGACAACTTTGGCCACCCCATTCCATAAGAACAGTGACCATCCGCTACTCAAGTCCTCCCTCGAGGCAAGAACACTTTGTTCTATTAAACTGGCATCCCATGATGCCCACCTTCCTGACATGATCACTGAAGACAAAGCAGTGCATAAGAAAATGTGGTGGAGAAAGCTAATGATGCCCAGCTATCAAAAGATGTAGGTCTTAAAGACTTAACAATAAAGGAGTGGCCAGCCTGTGTGATCATGAGGTGTCAATGGGATCAGGTATCAGGCATCAAAGAACAAAAAATCATATTATTGTGAATGAGAAGCAGTGTGGTGTGGAGACCTGAAACCCATCTGTAGGCAACTGGACATCCCCTTACAGAAGGATCATGGGGAGGAGGCAAACCAGCCATGATTTAGTATAGCACATATACCTTTCTTCTAGTTCTTTAATGCTTCCTCTCCCACCCTTTCCCCTCCCACTATCATGATCCTAATTCTACCATACAAATCTGGCTAGACCAGAAGATGGACACTGGTACCGATAAGAGCTAGAAACATAGGGAATCCAGGAGAGATAACCCCCCAGGATCCATAATGAGGGGAAGGGGAAGGTGGGGTAGAAATTGAACTGAACACAATGATTTCATGTAACCTTCTCCCTGGGGTATGGACAACAGAGAAGTGGGTGAAGAGAAACATTGGACAGTGTAAGACATAACAAGACAATCAAGTTATAAATTATCAAGGGTTCATGGGGGAGGTAGGGCAGGGGAGGGAGGGAAAAATGAGGGGCTGATACCAAGGGCTAAAGTCGAGATAAAATGTTTTGAGCATGATGATGACAACAAATGTACAAATGTGCTTGACACAATGGGTTTGCATGGATTGTGATGAGTTGCAGGAGCCCCCCAAAAAATGATTAAAAAAATGAACAGTGCCCATAACGGAAGCACAGGTATTACTTTATTGATGCCACAACTGGTGAGCTAGTAGATCTGCATGTTTCACTTTAGTTAATCAAAAGGAAGAACATAAAATCCTTTCCTTCCTAATGTCTGCCGTGGTGGTGGTTGTACTGATCTGGGTTGTGTTTGCGACCAAGTGTTCTACTTCCCTGTTTATGCAGCAACTGTGTGTTCTTTCTGGAGCGACGCTCTCTATGTTGACCTGTCTAGATGGCCACAATCCCTCCCAGATCTATGGATAATAGAGGACAAGAGCCCAGCCTACACCTTTCTTTCTTTCCTCCTCCTCTTCTTCTTCTCCTTTTTATTTTATTTCATTCTTCTCCTTCTTCTTCAAGAGTTGACAAGGGTTTTTTTTAAGAAATTCAGAAAAATGATAATGTATCTACAAGAAAATCTGAGAAAGAAAAAAAAGTTAAACTTGGGTTTGACCATCTCTGCACTCATATGAACTCTCGGTTCTGCTTACTGTAAAACGAACTTCCCAGTCAGAGGACCAGGACAACTGTGAGAAGCCCAGGCCGGGGAGAGGCTGCTTCTTCCAGGATGGCTGCCCAGCGGGACTTCAGGTTGATGGCGGCAGAAAGGGGAAATCAAAAGGCTGCGGTTCTTGAGGGAGCTGAGTGCATAAACAAGAAGAACAAGGGATGGACTGTCAGAGTCATGTCCTCAGCCTCCACCTCTGCTTCAGAAAAGCCACACCACCCCGGGTCCTTGGTGCTGGGGGGCTGGCCTCCTGGCCTGTTGGAGCACAGGTGCGACTTCCCATGGGAGTCCAGCTTGCTTCCCACTGTGAGTGGTGCTCTCCCTGGGGCTTTCCTCCAGTGTGGTGGCTTTTCCCAGGCTCAAGGGCCCTCTGGGGCTCCCAGACCGGCTAATTGTGCTTGACAGCTTGTTCTTTGTCCAATCTGTGCGCCTCTTTGTCTCATCCCTGGTCTTGCCCAGCTTGGCCTCCCCTGACAGCATCTGTGTCCTTCCTCTCCAGTGGGAGCCCCAGAAAGTGCAAGGTGCGCATCCTCTCCCTCACACAGAGGAGGATCTACAGGGGAGTGTTGGGAGTTTCTGCTCAGTGACTGCATCGGTAGATTGGGAAGAGTCACTTAGGAACCTTGCACACATTACCTTTTTACTGAGGGGAAGATTGCTTCCTACAGTTTGAGAAAATCCATCGAAGCTTTTATCTGAAGGAATCAAGCCAGCTAAAAGGGTATCTGGAAGGGGTTATTTGGAGGGCAGCTCTGGTCACCTGTCCTCCATGGCTCAACTTGCACAGGGCAGATGGGCCCCCTTTGCCCCAGGTCCCTGTGCTTCCCTCAGTCTTCTGATCTGTCTGGCAAAATCAGAAAGTCACTCCCATCTCCAGGACTTCTGACAAAAGGTACATTTATTTTGTCAGAAATGAAAATATAGAAACTCAAGTATAGATATAAATGTCAAAAGAGCCACATAAATCAGTACTTGGTCATGGCAGGGGCCGGCAGGCACAGGGCTGGGCAAAGAGGAACGGGTGCAGCATTTGTAACAAAAGTCTGTAGGACAGGCGGAGTGGGCTCCAGGGGTGGGATTCAGTGTGTTTCCAGCACACCATCGCAGGGCCAGTACCTCATTTTTTGCTGGCTTTAGCAAACCCGTTGTTCCATAGCACTTGTCCTCTTGGTTCTCTCTAAGGTGTGCAGCTGTCAGTTACCTCATGTGGAAATCGCAAATTTGCATTCTGTACTCTTTTCAATGTTCCTCTGAACGGGCGCGTATTCTAAGCACCCGTATCTAAGCACCCGTATCGGTCCGTCGATACAAAAAATTCAATGGAACGATGCTTGTAATATGTGTTTATTCATTTCATAAAACTCAGTATAATTTTGATAAAATACTACATTTTTATTTTCATGTGTTTGTTACTTTAATAAAGAAACATATAGCATAAAGAGTAAAAGTGCCAAACTACCAGAGGTTGACAGAATCATTTGTTTCAGCTTTGTTATGCCCCAATATTCCACAAGATATTATGAACTAATTATGTAATTCCTGAAAGTGTTCAAAGAGCTAAAAATATTGTCTGAACAATTTCTATAAGTTCAGCAGAAGCAGAAAGGGGTTTTTCTAAGATGAAAATAAGATGTTAAGAGAAGTCACTTTTTATTAATATATCAAACACCATGACTACTGTCTTAGACTAAGGAATGAGAGACTGCTCCTACAGTGAAAAGATGGTTAAGGATAAGTCACAATGCAATGATGCCCAGATAAAAGTAAACAATATTACAAGTGAAACTGATTGTAGTAGCAATTATGGAAAGACACACTATCTGTAGTAACACCCAATCAATAATAAAAAAGTTTTAAATCAATATAGAATATCTTGAGTTTCATTGTTTGGTCAGCTATTATTTAATGTTTTCATTTAATATTTTAAAACTCATAACAACATCTTGTTTTGTATACCTTTTTTATTTATTTATGGTCTTAAATATAAACTGTGCGAAACAGTGAAATACCTTTGGGTATATCTTTTTTTATATTTAAAATGGTAGCCGATCCAGTTGCTAAGTTATTTCAATTCCACTACTGGTGGGTGCTCATTTCTTAGGATATCACAAGCTGAATGATAAGCAGAGATTTAATTGGGAGGAGAAGAAGAGAGTGCCAACTTGGAACCATCTAGACAAACTTTCCCTGTCATACTCAGGGCCCTAGTAAATTCCACAGGGAGCAGCGTCTGTTGAAGGTCACGTGGTGAGAAATGTGGACTGTGGTCTAACCTTCCTGTCTAGCGTGTCTGTGAGGGGCAGTGAGTCAGCTCTCTTGACTGAATATGTCTAAACAGGGCACATAGAGTGCTGAATCCAAAGTTCTGGCAGCTCTTGGCTCCTGGGATCCCTCTACCTTCTTACCCAGATGGACAGCTGCTTTCTGCACAAGGAAGCTATGTGGATCTCAGAGAACCCACCTGCCCTTCTTTTGCCTCCCTTTATACCTGTACCATCTTTCAGGACCTCCCCTGGTTTTATTTTCCACATAAGCTTCACAAATAGGAGAGCCATCTACAGACAGTGGCTGATTTATATGCTTACATGCTTCACACAAGATTAAAGTGACCAGATTTTAAGTGAGACACCATTGACCGGTGGGGGGGGGGGGGGGGAAGGTTCTTGATGAAAAATTTAGACCAAATATGGAGCAATAAAAATTTTCATAAAAAGCAAAAATAGTATTGTAATATATTTATTTTAATTTTAAAATGCCACGGGACATTGTTAAATTGTTAAAAAGTGGGGCATCTGGTCACTTTACACAAGATCTTTGAACATTGATTCTTACATAAGTGGGCTGGTGGCTATGTGTCATTTGTTTTGTTATGTTGTATGAGGGCCTTCAAACAGTTCATGGAAACATTCCATTGCTTTTTAATTCCATTTATCCAAGAACCCTTTGGAGTCTATGTACAGAGTGCCACACCATCTAAAGCCACAACTGTGCCATTGAATCTTGAGCTTTACTTTTATCATAGAAACCTGACTTGGATGCTTAGATGATCAAGGAAACACTCAGGCATGGAAATAAAATGCATGATGCCAAAGTTCTTCAAAAGCTACCCTGCATGAATTCAATCCCAACTTCTGATCAGTTAAATTTGATTTCCTTTTCTTAAAAAATATAGTTTCATTTTTCGGAACAGTCATTTTTCCTCATCCCACCCCCTATTTTTAATCTCCTTTTTTTTTTCTTAACCAGAACCTTCTTAAGCTAATGTGTTATTATTCAAAAGCTGTGCTTCTTTCACTTACATTTATGGTGATGGGCAGAGTAATATATGTCCTGATACATTTTTTTCAATGCTACCACTGTGCATACAGACACATATGAATCATGGTTTGGGACCACAAGATGACTGCTTACTCCTAAGAAGGTAATCTGGGCTTAATTCTTGAAAGAATCTTTAATAGCATACTTACTCTTAAGGGATGAATTCTTTACTCTTTACTCATTAAGAAGAGAATATCTTGTCATTGTACAAAACATACTAGAATGCAAACATTGCTACTGGTATAAAATTAGTCATGTTGAGAAGGATTAAAAGCATCTCTCAAAATGTTTTAAGGGTTATTATAAACACATACAATTAGTGTTACAGCAAACACTATAAATTTCATCAATCTATTTTTTGCCTAGCTTTATTTTGCTTCAAAATGAATTCGTTCACATAGGGAATAATTAGCATTGAATATCAAGAAGAGTATTCATTAAGGTATTATCCTTTCACTGTCCTAATCAAACTGCATGATGAGAAAATAACCTGAAGCGCTGGATTGTATGAATAATGTGACATCAGGACTAGAAGAAAACTTACTAACAACCTGTGATATGCAGATGATACAACCTTGCTTGCTGAAAGTAAAGAAGATCTGAAGCACTTGCTGATAAATATAAAATCTTTCCACGTGTATCACAACTAAATATAAAGGAAACCAAACCCCTCACAATTGGATTAATAAATAACATCAGGATGAACAGAGAATAGACGGAAACTGCCAAGGATTTCATTTTACTTGAATCCACAATCAACACCCATGGAAACATCAGTCGAGAAATCAAAAGGCATATTGCAGTGGGAAAATCTACTGCAAAAAACCTCTTTATAGTGTTCAGGAACACTAAATGGCACCTGACCCAAGCTATGGTATTTCAATCGCCTCATATGCATGTCAAGCCTACACAATGGCTAAGGAAAACTGCAGAAGATGTGTTGTAAATCATATGAAACCATTCACTTGAGTTAAGTAAATTAATCCAAGTAACTCTTTTTTACCTTGTTTCTTGGGTATTAATCCCTGTCAAGGATTGTAAATTTGAAAAGAGTTTTGATTAAGTAGAAAAGTATTGGGGTTTTGGAAGAGAGAAACATGCCAATATGATCTGGAATAATCTTGGATGTGGTGAAAATATAGTGAAATTTTTGACTACTGCAAGTACAAATAAACCCTTGCTTACCTTGTTTATTGAATAATCAGACATTGGGGGATCATCCTGGCAAAGTCACAACATTTTCCGAAGGCTAACCTATTTGCTTGACTTCCAGTTTTCTGATGGTAGATTCAGCCTATCTGACTTACCTGACAAGAGGGTACTAATGGTTCCTTGCTTCACATTGTTTTATGCCTTGTCATGATCCTGATGGCGATGCATTCCATAAAGTAGAAACTCAGCACCACAAACAAAGACATTTTTCTTAAAGGTGACTTGAAGAATCCACTTTACAAAGTGCTATGTATTAGGAAGATGCTCAAAGGAAAATGGGAACTAAATGCTTTGGGGAGCGGGGGTGTTGACATGGGATGACTCCTGGAAATAAAATCATTTGAAAAGACTGACATTGTCTAACTGGAGGGTCTTGACTTGGGCATCTCGGAAAATACCAATTGGAAGTACATAAATGCCATTCACTCTGGCCGAGAAGTCTGGTATATGACAAATGTAAAGGAATGCTATTGAAACTCCCAATAATAAGACAAGAACAAAGTACAGCAGCAGCTACTACTAAAATTGAGGGTTCCATACTTGCAATCACCTTTCAACTTCTATTGTTTCCAAATAGGAACTACTGCTGTTGTTTCCAAACAAGAACCATTTTTCTTTTCCCAATAATGCAGACATTGTGTTTATAGATACAAAAGTGGGAATGAAGAAAGCTGGTGATTATCTGAATAATGCAAGCAAAAAAATCACATGTACTTCAACTATGTGAACTTTAGTTTTGGCTGTTTTTTGGTGTGTTTCATGTATATGTATCGAGTGGTACGTGCTGTCTTCCTGATTATGGCCTAGACTAATGTGGCTACAAGGAACTTTAAAACTTCAAGAAAAAATTCTATTATATTTTAATTTCTTTTTCCCCCACAAACTTTTTGGTAAGCCCTCACATATAAAATGACCTGAAAAATTGATTAGGTGAAAATACTGAAGGTTATATTAGTGACTGATTGATTGTTCAATGAATTCTTAGTATTGATTTACTTTAGCTGGTCAAAATTTTGACTAGCTTTTATGTAAGCAGTGTCATCATATATGTGTTTTATTAGCAACATTAAAAACTAAACATTATCCAGCTTGAGGAAATTTTGAAAAAAAATTAAAGGAAATATTTTCCCTGTTGACCTTACAAAAGCTAGGTCATGCCCATATCCTGATATTGTTAACTTGTAATTAAATTTTTTTAAAAAAGAGAAGTGCAAATGCCTCAATTTTTAGACTTCAAAAATTCTCAGAGGTTAAGACATTTTTTCCCTCTTTTTTTCTCCCAGAAATGACTGACTTCTTATCATTTCTATTCTTATCATCTTTGTTGGACTTGAACTGCTGACCTTGCAGCTAGTTGCCCAACACATAACACACTATGCCACCAAGGCTCCTTTGTGGCAAACATTCGTTAGTGCAAAAATTAAATTACAGATTATCTTCCTGTGTTGTCCAGAGCAACAAAACAACATGCCTAAAAAAGTTACTTCTACAAAAACACGGTACCTTCAGGGCGAAAATACTTAGATCTAAAGGTTTTAGATCCCTGTTACAAAACCAACACTAACATGATTTCCTAGCTAAGCATATAAAATATGCTGACTCAGAGTGCTGGCTGGAGATGGGGCTCTGTGTGGAGCAGTCTTATTGCTGAATTTCCCCACGCATATCCTTAATATGCATAAGGATTGCAGCATTTTCCCTTCCTAGGTCTTTGCAGGCCTCATCCTTTTCCTTCCAATAATGGTAGTACATATTTAAATGAGCAATTTATTTTGAATTGTGCTTGGCACAGGTCCACCTCGTATTGTAGGTTTAGAAGCTCATTTTAGAGACTGGTACTCACATGGAGAAATCAAGAGAGGTTACAAACTTCACTGAGTCACTGGGCAAGCTCAGTGAGAAAAAGGCCTTTGGGGCTCTGATATTTCTGCTTTTTTAAATTAATTTTTTAGTAAACACAGTAGTGTGTAGATTTCTACACAAATAATAATACATCCATATTTTCTTAGTGATGTTCACTTTTGTGAGGTTCCTCTTAAAAAAAAGAAACCATGAACTATTGCAATTTTACTTGGTAGATAACATGTGAAAAAGAGATATTTGGATTCAGAAAACAGAATATATATGCATACCACATGAATAATTTCATGAGATTGCTCAATAACCTCCTATGTTGTGTGGCTTCAAAATAAAAAAACATCAATAAAGTTATTTGAGTTAAAACTAGGCTAAATCTATGTTATAAAAATGTCTTTAGATTCCTTTCTTTGCAAGAAGAGTTCTATGAAAAAATTTAGCTCTCTTTCTAATATTTTGAAAAATCAAACAGGTTGAAATTCAGCGAGGTGTTAGAATTTATAAACTTGTAAAGTTGTAAGTTAAGGGTGAAAAAGCTTCACCTTGAACTCACGTGCACAGCAAATGAACTTACGGTACCCTCCAGCAACTGGTACTCTTTTTGGAGGTTGGAAGGGGCAGTGTGATTCTAGTCTACTGGTACATGGCACTCATCAGTAAAGCATATATTTCATTGAAGTCAAGATTTTCAACCTTCTCTTACATCAATACTTATTGTTATCATTATTATTTTAATTAGAACTGACGAAAAGAAGCTAGGAGCCTTGATAGTCATTATATATTGGGCAGTTGACTATAGGGTCAGCAGTTCAAAACCACCAGCTGCTCTGTGATCAAAAGTCAGAGAGTCAGCAGAAGGAAAACAAATGATTTACGCATCTCACACTATATAGACTTATTCTTTAATAACTGGGAAGATTCTGTCTTTCTTTTTATCTTTTTGCATTTGCTTGATGACTAACTATATTAATAATAATAAAAATTCCCTATAAATTAAAAAAATTGGCCTTATTCATTCAGTTCCCCTACTTGGTCTGGTCTTCTGTGGAATGAATATTCACATATCCTTTCTCTGTATAGTATCTTACTTTTTTCTGAGCAGTAATAGTATGTACCATAGAAACTTTAAAAAAATTATAGTTTCCAACCAAGTTTTTGTGTAAGAAAGATGGGAAGAGGTTCTGGTACCAAAAATTTAGTTATTAGATACCAAAGTATTAATTTTGTTATTAGTACCAAATACCTACTAACTGGTATTAATTTCATTTTTAGTACCAAATACCTACTAACTGGTAGGTCTTTAGTTTAGTTTTGTTTTTGCTTCTTTTTATCACTGGTGAGAAACATCAAGGGTCTTATGAATTACATACATATTGGCATTCAGTTATAACAAAGAAGTAATATCAAGAAGCAAGTTGGTTTAATGTTATAAAAATATCAAAAGAGTAATAATTGTAGTGGTTCATTTTCTTTGGGATTTTATTATATATCCACGTTTCAAAGTATAAAATAATTTTTGTTCATCAAAACATATAACTGACGATAATCACTCATTTTTGCACCTAAAGTTAATTTGACTTAAAAACTAACCAATAGTCACTAAGAAGCTTTTAAAAATCAACCTACATTTGTTTTACACTTTAGAGTATATTTTCAAGACAAAACCTTGTAAATATTGTAAAAATTTCTTTGCAAAATGAAGATAACTAATGAACACATGCTAATATAACATATATTAGGTCCATATTGTGTGATGAGATTTGCTTTAGTAAAATGCAACTTTTAAGATGTAATTTATTGAACTAAAAAATCTGCTGGTTTCCGTAGTTTGAAAGAAATATAATAGCCTAATATTCAGAGAAAAGGAACCTTAGTAGCATAATGGGTTACAATTTTGGTTGCAATCTGCTAATTTAGATCTGCATTTCTAAATGACTGGCCACTCCAGGGAGAACAATGAGGTCTTCTGCTTTTGTAAAGATTGATAGTCTGTCCGGTAAGGTCACTAGGAGTCGATATTGATTCTATGGCAGTAGTTTGGGGTTGAGCTTAATGTTCAAAGACAATAAGCAACCAAAGATGCTGAAGTAATAGATCCAGCAAAATGAGAACTTTGAAAATATTTTTCTCTTTAAATAGAAATTCTTGGATTGTACATATGTACACCCTCACAAGCCTTGCTTGAGGTTAACCGCAGTGGTGCAGAAAAAAAGAGGACAGAAATAGGGGAAACTGAGGTCAAAACTCACTGCAGTTCTCTTTAGCGTTCACAGCCCAACAAGCAGGAGGCTTATCCACTTGTGTCGAGGATTGCAGTGATTAGGCACCTGGGGGCACCAGGAAGGCTACAGAAGGAAAGACATATGAGGGGGAGGGGTCTACAAAAGCTTCTCAGATGTTTACCTACTTGTTTTATAGATTATTTTGTATGGTAATAGACAGCTGCTTCTAATATCCAAAAACCATTTCTGAAAATTGCCAAGGTACAGATTCAGTAAAGATTAACAAGAATGTCTTTAAAACTTAGTGTGTGTATGTGCAATATGTAATAAAACTTTTGCTGAATGCTTCTGGTGATGTTCAAAGGTAACATGAATGGGCACTTGTATTCACTGTAGCTTCAGATGGGTCATTTCAGTCTGTGGATGAGGAAAAGGAGAGCACTGTAATGGGTGTGAACTCTGCTATGAGGCACATTCAGAGATATAGATATCCAACCCAGTAGACCAGATTAAAGAGCAGGAAAGATGTAGGAAAAAAGATCCGAGAATATGAGTCCAGCTCCAAGATGTCTATATGAATACGCCCTTTTCTCCAGGATCCTGATTTACATTCTTCATAGCAGCAGAAGAAGCTCTGACAGTCTTTGCCATCCAGACACTCATAGACACAAGTGTCTTCAAACTCCTGCCAGTACATGGAATTATTCAAGGTAATCATCGCCGGTGGGGGTGGCCTCATATCAAGGAGAGAATAGTTCTGCAGGCAATAAGAATAATACAATCATCATGAGCTGCCACAAAATAGCCTGAAGTATATTGAGCAGTGTGCATTATGTCTAACAGAAAATTAAGCTGAGTGCACCCACCCCACCCACATCTTCAACAGTTGACAATAGATTAAGCATTTTCAAATCAAAAAGAGAAACACTGCATTATGGTAGTTAAAAATGGAATGTCTCAGAGTAATTGTGCAGAGACTCAGCATATTTTCATAGCTGTGTTAGCTATTTCAAGTCTCTGTTACTCTGCTCTGCCTACTTGAATAATAGTTAGCAGTTATCCTCCCTTAGCCATGAAGTTGGTGGTTCAACACCTCTTGCAAGAAAGATAAGGTTCGATGCTCCCACAAAGGTTTCAACCTTAGAAACCCTGCAAAGTGTCGCTGCGACTTGAAATTAGGAGCTGTCATGGGTTGTTAACTGAAAAGTCGGCTGTTTGAGCCCACCATGTGCTTCTCCAAGAAAGCTAAGCTCTTTGCTCCCACAGACAGCGGCAGTGCTGTTCCATTCAATAGGGCTGCTATCAATTGGAATAAACTGGATGGCAGTGCGTCGAAGTTCATTTTAGTAAGAATTAAATCATGAACTGTGTAAAGTGGTATTTTTTCTAATTAGAAAAAAAATTATGGTGTACAAGAAAGATGGCAGACCTTTCCTGTTTCGTACAAAGTCTCGAGCATCTGTGTATTAAAAGCAGTTTCTCCATGTGAGTACCAGAGCACCCTAGGTCATGGTGGGTTTCAGCTGGTTTGCAAAACAGATACCTAATTTTTTGTTGCTGTTGATTTCAGCAAACCTGTTGTTAAAATAGCATCACCAGTCCCAAACTCTCAGCTGCTCACGGAGTGAAAGAAAAGATCTTTGGTGCCCATCATTATTTACAGCCTTATAACCCCTTCAAGAGCAGTTCTGCTCACCCTAATAGGCTGACTGTAGTTGGAACTGACTCAATTATGGTGTGTTTTTTTTAGTCATCACTCTGTGGAAGGATTATGACTAATTTCCTCCTCTATTTCCTAAACATTCTCTACGGAGAAATAAAAATGAATAAAAATTTAAAAGAATTGTTTGCATTGCTCATTCATCTATAACACATGCGTACATATAGAGTAACACTTTTTATGTTTAATCTTAGATTAGTAGAAGTTCTCAGAAATTTGCACCTGTAATGTCATACATACGGAGGGGGGTTGTAGGCTTATTCTTTCGTGAATCCATTTTGATGAATCTGGATGCATTAACTGTAAGAAACACAGAAAGGCTGATTTGCAAACTACCATGAAATTCTATGGATCACCCTGAAATAAACGATTTTAAAGGAAAGACTGCATGAGAGACCGATAGGCAAAATTGAACAGAAGGCTGAGACTCACAAGCGTGTCTTCAGAAAAATCTGTCCATTACTTAAGATATATATGCATATAATCTTTTACAAAGTCCGTAGAAATAGAAATACATCTAAACAGAGTGTGTTTATTTCAAATTATCCCAGTGTCCCCACAAAAACCTTTGCCACTGTCACTCACAGATGCTTTCTTCTTAGTGATGGTTGGCTTCCGACAACTTGAATAGTAGTTTAGGGTTGCATACTCCACCAGAGCAGCAAAGACAAATAAGAAGCACACGGTCACAAAGAGGTCCATGGCAGTCACGTAGGAGACTCGGGGCAAGGACGTCCTTGCTATGGTGCTGAGGGTGGTCATGGTCAGAACTGTGGTGATGCCTGCATTGGGACATGTGAAAAGTTGTCAAAGAAGGCAAAACGGAATAAACAAAACAAGAGCTCACCTGCAACCACCCCACTGGAGCACAGCTGTTATTCTTCTTCCTATTGCCCAGATACTTAATTTAGTACTCATTTTTATTTCATCCCTTACACAATTTTACAGGGAACTTTTAAATATGATTCTTTTTCATAGTCTTCATGATAACATTTAAATATTTGTATTAACTTATATCTCCAATGTATCAAATTCTTCTCCTGTTGCATGTTTTGTCTTCTAAATATGTTTTTAGGAATGTCTCCCTGTACATTCCCTGGAGTAGCTGGCCCATACAGGCAGTAAAGGGTCCATCTACTAATTAAAGTGCTGACAGTTTAAACCCACCCAGACATGCCTCAGAAGAAAAGTTATCTGCTTCTGAAATGTCACAGAACTGAAGCCTCTGTTAAGTAGTTCTACTTTGCACCTATGGGTTTGCCATGAATCTCAACAAACTGATGATAAATGTCAGTGTTTTGTGCGATGCGTGGTTATGGTGCATCCACAAATACTTCTATTTTTCACCCACAAATACTTCTCTCCTGCTTAAATAAAGCCCTTTCTTACTTTTCCTTCCACACCCAGTGTGTAACTCCTTCCAAGAGGCCCCAGCCTCTTGCGCAGCTCAGCTCATCCACCGACGACTCTTGGGGTTTGCATTCTTTCAGAGGCTATCATATCTTTTGCATGTTTACATAACCATACAGAATGCGTGACCCTTCACAGTAAAACGATCCCTGGCTCATCTAAGTTCACCTTGTCACCTGGGTGTTAGGCGTTGGCTGGAGCGCATGGTCGGCACTTCAAAAGCACCGGCAGCTCTGCAGGAGAAAGAGCGAGCTGTCCGTTTATGTCAACAGCTGCAGGCTCGGGAACCCACAGGGGCTCACTGTGAGTCAGCTCGGCCTCCGTGGAGGTGAGAGAGAATCACGTCTACTACACTTTAGATAGTTAATAAATGATTTCCCCCCCACTTTTTTTTTTTTTTTTGCCGCATCACTGCCCTGGTGGGCGTAGGAAGCGCAGCCTTGCTTCTGGAGAGCTGCTCCTGGATTTGAACCTTCAACCCAGTGGGCCGCAGTCCCACACACAACCACTATGCCACGGGGATCAGCTTAATAAATGATTTTCAAGGAATGAATTGATGAAATAATTAATCAATTAGCAATAATACTCTGTTGATCTGACTTTGCTTCATATTTATGAAGTAACAGAAAATATTTGATAAGAAATTGTTTAAGATAGTTAAAAGAGAGACATGTGAATGGTACCTAACAAGAAGGAATAAGTGAAAAAGGAATGATGATTACATGAAGAATAAAAAAATGTGGCATAAATATTTTTACCCAGTATGATAATTTTTAAAACTCTGGCATCCAAGTCAGTGCCAACTAAGGGTACAACAATATGTTACCTAAGTTATGATATATTAGTATTTAATTCTAACAGGATACTTTGTGCTTTCCATTTGTGGCACCTTTTCTACATTACTTCAATCCTCATTTGGTGTCTTTTTGTATCAATGTTTTGAAATTCTTTTATTTTTTTCCCTCTATTACTCTGGAAGGTGCAAATTTTTCTTTCTATAGTATTTATTCTAGGAATTACAAAATGCACAATTAATTTATCAAATTTTGAATAATTAAAAATCTTCAAGTCCTCAACATTAAGGATTCAAAATCTTCAACTCTACTTGCTATTCCCCCTATCAACATTCTGGAAATAATAATTTAATTTTATTACAGTTAACCGTATGAATTTGTTCTCTAGATAATTTCAACTTTTATTTTAAAACAACATGACTTAATTCAATTTTTCCTTAAAATAATGTAGTGGCTACATTATTTGTGACTTTATTTTTATAACTCATAGATGAGTATTTTCATTGTGGTTATGATGCTGCTATCTATTCTTAATGCATAAACGTTCTATATGATGGTAACCAAAATTCCTATCCCTATTATTCTCTGTTTATTTCTGATAATGCTTAACTTGGTCAAGACTTGCTTCTTAATATTTGTATAGAGTATATATATTTATGTTCATGAGGGACTTTAGCACATAAGATTCATTTAGCTATTAAAATTCTTATGTAGGAAATTTACAATATTCTCACTGGATTCAAAGTTTGGTAGAATTTATCTAGAAAAGTATGATATTAATATTTTAATGTATATAATTTCAATAATGATAATAGTACTACTTATACTTAACATTTCTTGTGATATTTTTATTATTAATATTAATCAGGAGTTAATACCTATATCATATCATTCCTTTGTTTATTCATGTTAAGCAGCATTGTACAATTGCTACCACAATCAGTGTCTGAACATTCTTTTCCTTCCTGGACTCCTGGACATTATCTTCCTTTTACCACCCTCATCCCCACCCCTATTGCATCCCCTACTCCTGAAACTCTTATTCTGCTTGCTATCCTTACAGGTTCATCAATCCTGACTTTCATATACCAAAAAACCAGAAAAGTAGATAAGACAGCTTCAAGAGGGTGACCTTTAATGACATAACACCTTTGTGATACCCACTAATATGAACAAACGAAACCAAAATAAAACAGAATGCCCATGAAAAGTTTGCTAGAACAATACATATCTTAATACAGCACCTAGGGCACTGATGTAGCAAGACTTTGTTTGTCTGCCTACCAACAGTTCACCAATTTTGGTACAGCTGCCTTCTGCTTCCTCAGACACCTTGTATTTTCTGACTTAAGTCCTCAGGTTATAAGTGTGTCTGAGTTAGAGTCCAGATAAACCAGTAAAGTTCCCACATGGGATCTCCCTGATGCAGCCTCTGGAACATGCTGTACACCATGAATATCCAGGATTCAATGTGCCAGTGCCTGGGCCTGGGTCTACAGGATACACTTAGAAGACCAGGTCAACGGGGTCCATTTGGTGCATACCACCAAAGACTCCATACCTAGTTTACCCCAAACCATTTTCAGTCATTCTTCCCCCCAACTGGACATCAATCTTCCCTCTTTTCGTATCAACAGACATGTATTTATGTTCCCCCAGATATGTTTGCTTCCTTTTTCCTCTGCTGCATTGTTTTTTTCCCTAACAGTATCCTTCATTCCTCTGGTAGGGCTTTCTACCTGTCCAGGGGCATCTGCCTCCTACATTTACATGTAAGCCAGTCTGTAGGCAACATCCCCTTCCCCTCCCTTGACCATTTGATCTCAGCTGACATGAGGTGCCCTTGGCGAATTGACCTTCAAAATATATACCATGAGCAGATGGTATATGCTTCATTGGCACCCATCAGGCTCTTTTCTAGGCTGCCACCTGCCCCCCACCCATCCTCAGAGAGCTGATTGAATGCCTGACAAGTCCATGCTTGTCCCTATTTTGCTGCGTGTTCCTACAGTAGTGGACTCATACAGTATTTGTACTTTTGTGATTGACTAATTTCACAGAGTATAATGTTTTCCTGCTCTCCATGTTTCGAGGTCTTCATGGGTTCATCACTATTTTGGGAGAATGCCTAGAATTTCATTGTGTGTATATACCAGAGTTTTTTTTTTATCCACTCTTCTACTGATAGATATTAAGGTTGTTTCCAGCTTTTTGCTATTGCGAACTGTGCTGTAATGAGCAAGCATTTGTTCATGATCTGTGTCTCATATCTTTGGAGTATTTTCCAGTAATGATGGATCATATGGTATTTCAATTGCCACTTGTCTTAGGAATGACCATATCACCTTCCACAGTGACTGCATGTGATTATAAGACCACCTGCAGTGAGTAAGGGTTTGGATCTCACCACACTCTCTCTAACAATTGCTGTACTCAGTTTTTTTTTTTTTACCTTGGGCTACAGTTATGGGTATTAGATGATGTGGCAGTCATGTGCTTATGTTAATTTTATGATTGAAATGTAGGGGTGGAGTCTAGCCTGTTAATCTGGAGATAGCCATTGAGTAGCCAATGAAGCCGCTATGTGGGCATGACTTTCTCCTGAGATTTCTGGGAAATCTCATGATAGTTCCCTCATGAAGATGAGAAGCTATCATCCCCAGTTGTTGGGAGTTAGTCTCAGAGACGATGAATCACAGAAAAGACAAGATGGCAGCCTCCGAAAAGTTGGAGGAACTGGCGGAGAGACCACACAGCTTTGCCCTGAAGGAGGCAGACCTCTGAAGATGGAGTGGCATGCTGTTGATGGACCCTGAGCCCGGTAAGCAAGGAGCCATGTGGAGACCCCTGCCAGTGCCGGGATTCTGCACCCACCGACCTGTGACTTCATGAGTCGGTAGGAGACTTTATAGACTGATTTCGGGCATATGGGTTAATATGGGACTTATGACTTTGAACTAGACTGGGATGCCTTCTCAGTGTCACATTCCTTTTGTATATAAACCCTTTCCTTATATCTATATGCGTGTTAATGAAATTTGTTCCTGTAGCCTACCCGGACTAGCACAGATGCTATCTCATAGTTGTTTTGACTTGTATTTCCCAGATTGCTATTGAATGGGAACATTTCATGTGGTTATTAGCCATTGGAGTGTCATCTTTTATGGTTAAATCTGTTCAAGTTCTTTGTCCACTGTGGCAGTCACCTAATCGGGTGTCAGTTTGAGGATTAAAGGTGTCGGGATGGAGTCTAGCTTGTCAATCTGGAGATAGCCATTAAGACCTCCGTGTGGGCATGGCTTTCTCTGCAAATTCTGAGAAATCTGGTACTTCCTTCTTGGAAGCAAGAGACATTGACTCACTCACTTGGAGACTGTCTATGGACAAGGCTACCTTCCTCAAGTCATCCCTGAGGAGAAGTCACATGGAGCTACCCTATTAACCTGAGCTGGACAAACCACATAGATACAACCAAATCTCTGAAGTCAGAGAAGCCACAAAGGGACCCCTGCCAGTGCTGAGATGCTTACAACGTCACTGTATCCGAAGACTTTCTACCCACTGACTTACGATCATCCTGCATTTGGCTGCATTGCATGTGTTTTGTAAGTCTGAGGAGGACTTTATATCTGGACTGGGCTAGGCTTTTTTCTCAATGTTCATTTCCTTTTTTATATAAACCTCTTCCTTATATACATATGAGTGTCACAATGAATTTTTTTTCTAGTCTACCCAGATTAACCAGCCTCCTCCTTGGAGAGTTATTAGTTTTCTTGTAGAATTATAAAACACTGCAGATTTTAGTGCTTAGTCCTTTGTCTGTTATGCCATTACTAAATATTTTTCCCAGTCTGTGGAGTCTTGTTTTACTCATTTAATGAAGTCTTTCAATGGACACACATGTTTTATTCTTTAAGACAGTGGTTCTCAACCTTCCTATAGCCATGACCCTTTAATACAGTTCCTCATGTTGTGGTGACCCCTAACCATAAAATTATTTTTGTTGCTACTTCATCACTGTAATTTTGCTACTGTGATGAATCAGGTGACTCCTGTGAAAGGGTCATTTGACCCCCCAAAGGATTGCGACCCACAGGTTGAGAACCGCTGCTTTAAGAGGTCTTACGCTTTTGTCTTCCATGGAGTGGGTGTCCTTTGCAATTTTTGATAGCTCATGTATTCCCTGTACTAGGGTTCAGCTTTGTCCCAGTGTTCTTGTTGATAGTTCTTATCTTCTTGGTAGGTTTAGATTCTACAGTTAGATCTTTTACCTACCTTGAATTTTTGTGCATGGGGTAAGAAATTGATCTTTTTCATTCTTCTGTAGTTCGATATCCAGTTTTTCTAGCACCATTTATTGAAGAGGGCATCTGCTTCCCATTTAATACTTATTGGGGCTCTGTCAAAAATCAGTTGTATGGATGCAGATCTTTTTTATTTGGAGGTTTTCTGTCCCAATCTATTGGTCTGAGTATCATTATACCAGAACCAGGCTGTTTTGACAACTATGGCTGTATAGTTGGTTTTGAGGCCAGGTAGTACAAGACTGCAAACTTTGTTCTTTGTTTTGAATTCTTTGCCTTTCCTGGGCATGTTCCTTATCCATATGAAGTTGTGAATTAGTTTTTCCATTTCTTGCTAGAATGCTGGAATTGGGATTGGGGTTACATTGAATTGGGAGATTGCTTTAGTTAGTGTTGACATTTTCACAATATTCAGTCTTCTAATCCACGAACATGGGATATTCTTCCATTTATGTAGATCCCTTTTGTTTTCTTGCTGTAATCTGTTGCTTTTTTCATACACTTCTTTTTTTGTTTTGCTTTGTTAAGTTTATTATTCGGTATTTCAGCTTTTGTGTGTCTATTGTGAATGGTATTGTTTTCTCGATATCTTTGTATTCTTATTACTGGTATATAGGAATCAAAATGATCTCTGCTTGTTAATCTTGTATTATGTTAGTCTACTAAACTCCTCTATTGTTTCAAGTAATCCTATTGTGGACACCTTAGGATTCTCAATATATGAAATCATATCGTTTGCAAATAGCAAATGTTTCACCTCTTTTCTCATTGGTACTCCCTTGATTTCTTGACATTGTCTAATGGTTAGGACTTCAAGCACAATGTGGAATAAGAAGAGTTAGGGCGGGGGTAAAAAATTACTCAAAAATAACAAAAATAATTTTTTTAAAAGTGGGAATAAAGGACATCATTATCAGGTTTCCTTATTCAGTGGAAATGTCTTCAGCTTTTCTCCATTTTGTGCAAAATTGACTATTGGTTTTTCATATAGGGCTTTTATTGCAGTGAGGATTTTTCTTTCTAATCTTATTTTCTTGAGAGCTTTTATTAGGAATGGGTATTAGACATTGTCAAATGTTTTTTCTATAACATTTGATATGATCATATGGTTCTTATCCTTTTTCTAGTGAATGTGGGGGTTTAGGTTTTTTGAACAATGACCCATCTCTACATCACTGGTATGAATCCCACTGAATCATAATGTCTTATTATTTTTAATATATTTTTGGATTCTACTGGAAGAGATTTTTTTGAGATATTTTCATCTCTATTCATGATAGATATTGTTCTGTAGTACAAGACCCATCTCTACATCACTGGTATGAATCCCACTGAATCATAATGTCTTACTATTTTTAATACATTTTTTGGATTCTGTTGGAAGAGATTTTATTGAAATCTTTTTCATCTCTGTTCATGAGAGATATCATTCTGTAGTTCTCTATCATTGTGGAGTCTTTGTCTAGTTTGGGTATCAGGGTTAAGCTGGCTTCATAAAATGAGTTTGGGAGTTTGCTGTCTTTTTCTATGTTTTGAAAGTGTTTGTGTAGGACTGGTGTCAGCTCTTCTCTGAATAGTAGGTAGAATTCTCCTGCAAGCTATCTGGATTGGAACTTTTTGAAGTTAGGAGTTTCTTGATGACCTTATCTATTTCTTCTTTGCTATCAGTCTGTTCAAGTTCTTCATTTCCATGTGCATTATTCTGGGGAGAGAGAGAGATTTTTTTAGGTACCTGCCCATGTTCTCCAAATTATTGAATTTATTGGAATAGTGCTGTGTTAATAATATTTTTATTTCAATAGGATCTTTTATGACTTGCTCTGTTTTATCCCTGATTCTTGATATTGACATATGCTCTTTGCTGTTTGCTAGCAGCTTGTTGATTTTTTAATACTTTCAAGGAACCTTTTGCTTTATTAATTTTTCCCATTTTTTTCTGTTTTATGGCTGAGCCCTAAGGAAGCTAGAAGAAGTCAGATATTGCTTTCCTCCATGTTGAACATCTGAGAAATGAGTTCATTTAGGTACCCAGATTTCAAAGACTAGTTCCTATAAGGAAAAAATCATATATGTACACAATCTAGATGCATTTATAGATGCTGAACAAGATTCTCTCCTCTTTGTTCATGTGGCTATTTACTGTAGTAAAGTGACCACTGATAACTGCTTTTGTTGTGTCCCATAGATTTTGGTATGTTGTGTTATCATTATTAGTTTCGTGGAACTTCCTAAATTCCTCTCTTATCTAGGCTGTTACCCAGTCTTTTTTTAGTAGTGTGTTGTTGAGTTTCCAAGTTTTTTAAAAAAAATTCTTTTTATTGTTGATTTCCAGCTGTGTGGCACAGTGGTCATAAGAAATGGTTTGAAGTTACCTCTATGTGTTTGAATTTGTTAAAGCTTGCTTTATGTCTCAGCATGTGATCTATTTTAGAATATGAGCCATGTATTATAGAGAAGAATGTGTATATTTGTGCTGTTGGTTAGAGAACTCCGCAATCCTTGTCCTGGCTTTCTTGCTTGTGGATCTTCTGACCAGCCTGCTGCCTTGTTTGTCCTGTGTCTCAATCTCCAAGCTACACTACCCATGGGATACCTAATCCATGGACTGTGTTGCTGTGAGCTGAGGTTCCTTCAAGCCCTGCTTTGGCACTCTCCTGGAATATACGTCTCTTGAGCTGGGGACTGTTGGACTCTGTCATCTGGCTCACTGTTGGTGACCTGCTTTGTCATTTGCTGCTTGTGGCCAGATAGCCTGAATTGCTCTACAGAGGACTACTCGGTGGCCCTCAAGATTTGAAGGACTGCCAGTGTACTAGCCATCTCACATAAGTGAGTTGCACCAAGCCATTTGTACTGCTTTATAGATTAGCTAACTGTTTATCTCTTATTTTATATATCTTTCTATCTATATCAATATATGGAGAGAATTATTAGAGTCCTGGTTTGTTTCTCTAGAGAACTCTGTCCAACACATGCTGCTTAGTTAGTGGCTGAGTTGTAGGCGATGCATAGACTTCTGGGTTGTGTAGGGGGGCTGGGTTGCCTTTCAAGTTAGAGAAAGATTAGATAGTTGCTGGAAATGGTATTGTGTGTAGATGAGTGGGCAGGAGTAGGATATAGGTGCTTGGGAACAGTTTTTAAGTGGTGGCATTAATCATAGGAAGACTTCCTGTTAAGTCTATTGATTTTTGAGGAGTTTGAGAAGAGGCTAATAAAAGATGTGATGTTACTTGCTTGGTTATAAGAGAGTGTGTCATTGCGGTGAAGGAAGCAGGGTCTTGAGGTAATTATGCTTGGGGGAGGTTAGAGGTGTACTCAATCTACCAGAGTCATTTATCTACTCTGTAATTCAGTGCAACTCTTCTATTATTGTGCTTATAAAACAATACTTTGTGTGTGTATGTGAATGTGTATTTCTGCACCACTCAGAACTATCTGTTGCTTGCCATGGTCCCTGTGTGGAAATAGGCCAGGGTAGTGGGGGCCCAATGTGACTTGGGAGGAGGATGGACTTCCAATCAGGGGGTGAGCCCACTCGCAAAAGTGAGCTCAGTTTCTGTCAGCTGCCTAAAAAGGGAATCCCCAGAGAGAATTGGAAATGCTGGGTTCTCTTTCCTTTGGCAGGAAAAATAGTTTTGTGGCTTTATTTCTCATTTGAAAATAGGAACAAATCTAATAAACTCTTGGAGCCTGCTGTGGGCCTATCTGTGCTTCTGTCTTACTGGGACTGCATCCCTTTTGAGATAGTTGAGGTTATTTATCTGCAGAGCGGTGCCTTGGTAAGGCGGGGAAGGAGTGTCACTCCGTAAGGGATTATAGCTTTGAAAGTTCTATTCAGTGGGCCACTGTGGGATGTGGGGCTTTATGCTGGACTTGGTGGGGAGCAGACTGTCTTGGGATGTTTCACCACACTGGTGGGTCACAGAACCACATGGTAATGGAGTCACTGCCCCACTGCCCCTTCTATGGAAGGAAAAACATAAGACTGGGCATAATGAGAAGGAAACATTGTGACAAGCTCTGCTAAGCTTTCATGGGTGAAATCAGAGAGGGAGGTCTGAAAAAATAAACTCCAAAAGGCTGAGACATTAGGTCTCATGTCATATTTCCCAGAGTTGGCCTCCTCATCTACTCATCTGCTGGTCACCCAATGGAAACTCAAGGCAGGTGATCCATTCTTCCACTTACAGGCATTTCAGTTGCTTACATCTGTTCACGTTACTAGTCTTACTTCTTTTTAAAATAAAAAAAATTTTATTGGGGGCTCATACAACTATTATCACAATCTTCACTGTATGCAAAGCACATTTGTACATTTGTTGCTATCATCCTTTTCAAAATATTTTCTTTCTATTTAAGGCCTTGGTATAACCTCCTCCTTTTCCCACTCCCTTCCTTCTGCCCCCTCCATTATGGGCTCTTGATAATTTATAAATTATTAATATTTTGTCATATTGTACACTGTCTGATGTCTCTCTTCACCCACTTCTATGTTGTCCATACCCCAGGGAGGAGGTTCTATGCAGATCCTTTAAATTGGTTCCCTCTTTCTAGTCCACCTTCCTTCCACCTTCCTGGTATCTCCCCTCTCACCACTGGTTCTAAAGGGATCATCTGTCCTGGATTCCTCATGTTTCCGATTCCTACCTGTACCAGTGTAAATCCTCTGCTCTAACTGGATGTTTAAGGTAAAATTCAGGTCATGATAGTGAGAGGGAGGAAGCACTTACGAATTAGAGGAAAGGTCCATATTTCATCATCGCTACACTGTACCCTCACTGGCTCATCTTCTCCCCACGACCTTTCTGTTAAGGGATGTTGCTTCCCCTGCAGATGGACTTTGGGTGCCCCATCTACATTTCCCCTCATTTACCATGATATAACTTTTAGTTCTTTGATGCCTGGTACCTGGCCCCTTTGACGTCGCGTGGTCACAGAGCTGGTATGCTTTTTCCATGTGGGTTTTGTTGATGCTCAGCTAGATGGCTGCTTGTTTATCTTCAAGCTTTTAAGACCCCAAATGCTATATATTTTGATATCCAGGCACCATCAGCTTTCTTTACCACATTTGCTTATGCACACTTTTTGTCTTCAGCAATCATTTCAGGGAGGTGAGCACGCAATGATATGATTTTTGTTCTTTGAAGACTGCTGATTCCATTGACCACTTTTGGTCACACAGGCTGGTGTGCTTCTTTCATGTGGACTTTGCTGCATCTGAGCTAGCCGGCCACTTGTTTACTTTCAAGCCTTTAAAACCCAAGATGCTATAACTTTGATAACCGGCACCATCAACTTTCTTCACCATTTTTGCTTGTGCACCCATTTGACTTCAGTAATTGTATTGGGAAAGTAGGCATCAGGACATGCCAATTTAATAGAACAAAGTGTTCTTGCATCGAGGAAGTATTTTAGTGGAGGTCCAATGTCCATTGGGTGTCTTAATGCTATCCTTATAAATATATGCATGTAGGTCTATTTCCCACCATCATATATAAATATATTCATCTATGTTTATGCTTGTTTTTAGACCTCTGTGGCGGTCATGTGCTTATGTTACTTTCATGATTGAGATGTAGAGGTGGAGTCTAACCTGTTACTGGAGATAGCCATTGAATAGACAATGAGGCCTCCATGTGGACATGGCTTTCTCCTGAGACTTCTGGGAAATCTCGCAATATTTTCCTCATGGAGATGAGAAGCTATCTCCCCAATTGTTGGAAGTTAGTTTCAGAGAAAATTAATCATGGACAAGACAAGATAGAAGTGCCCGAGGAGCTGGAGCAGCCAGAGGAGAAGCCACATGGATTTACCCTGATGGAACCAGACCTCTAAAGCTGGAGAAGCCACATGCAGACCCCTGCCAGCATTGAACTCCTACCACCACTGGATACTGTTGATGGACCCTGAGCCCTGGAAGTGAGGAGCCATGGGAAGACCCCTGCCAGCACCAGGATTCTACACCCACTGACCTGTGACTTTGTGAGTCAGAAGGAAACTTTATAGACTGATATTGGGCATATGGGCTAATATTGGACTTATGACTTTTGGCTGGACTGGGTTGGCATGCTTTCTCAATGTTGCATTCCTCTTGTATATAAACCTTTCCCTTATATCCATATGCATGTCTATGAGTTTGTTTCTCTAGTCTACCCAGACTGACACAACCTCTGTAGATGCCCCTTTTCTCCCAGTTTCTTCCTCTATTTTTCTCTTTTCTGACTATCATACTCATCCCTTATTTGGGTTATAGTAATTTATCTCAGTTACATTACTCTTAATAAATCCCTAACAGGCCTGTTACACCCAACTTGCCACTGATTTTGGACCACATGCTGTTCCCTTACTTCTTTAGTCTGACTTCTTTAGGATGTATAACAAGTAAAAAGTTTGTTGAGTTATATGTTACTTCTATTTCCATATCACTTTGAAGACTGGTTGCGCAGTTTTATAGTTCCACCAACAATGTATGAGGGTTATAATTTCTTTGTGTATTTTTCACTGATAATAATGTCCCCATTGCCATCCAGTCAATTCTGACTCATAAGAATCCTATAAGATAATATAGAGTTACTACCTATGGTTTCCAAAGCTGCAAATCTTTATAGGAGTAGAAGTTTCAATTTTCTCCAACAGAGTGGCTGGTGGTTTTGAACTATTTACTTTGTGGCTAAGTGCCCAAAGCAAGAGTCACTTTGCCAACAGAATTCCACATTCTCCTCAGCATTTGCTATTTCCTGTTTTGTTTTTAATTATTAATTTATGCTTTTGATTTTTCATAAAAAATATTGCCATCAATGCCAGTGTGAGGTAGTACCTAATCATTATTTAAATCTGTATCTTTCAAGTGGCTAATGATTGCAAGTAATTCTTCAGATGTTTGTTAGCTACCTGAGTGTCTTTCTTGGTGAGTTTTCTATACCCTCAGCCCAATTTTAATTGGATTATTTATATTTTTTGGTTGTTGTTAAAGTCACTGATGGATCTGATATATTACTTCCTTGTCTGATATTATTGTTCGAAAAGTTTTCCCAGTCTGTGGGTTCTCTTTTTATTCTTTGATGAAATATTTTGATGTACATAGCCCCTTGTCTTAAGGAGATCCAATTCATCTCTTTTGTCTCCTGCTGTGTTTAAAAAAATAATTTATTTATGTCATTTTGGGGGTCCTTTAAGTATATACCTACTATTTCAGTGATAATCTTTACAGGTTTAGGATTAACATTGAGGTCTTTGTTCCACCATGAGTTTGGTCTTGTAAATAGAGTACAGTAATACATCAATTCATTCTTATGCAACTAAAGAGGAGCATTAATGGTGCTGTTACACTTTGGGCTGAGATCCACATGATCAGCTTTTCAAAACCCCAACAGCTCTGCTGGAGGAAGAGTAGACTTTCTATTCTAGTAAAACAGATCATTTCAGAAACCCACATGGTGTCACTGAGTTAGTATTGACTTAATGGCAGTGTGCTAAATTGAGGCACAAATGGAAATATAATTTTGTTCATGCTATTTATTGAGGAGATCATCTCTTCCTGCTTTAATATCTTTTGCACTTTGTCAAAGAGCAGCTATCTGTAGGTGAATGGATTCATTTCTTAGGTGTCTATTCTGTCTCATTGGTCCATGTATCTATTGTTGTACCAGTATCAGGTGGTTTTGCCTACTAAGTACCAGGCTGTGTAGTTGGTTCTGAACTTAGGATAGTGGAGGTCTTCAAATATGTTCTTATTCGAAATCAGTGTTTTGCTTATCTTAAGTCTCTTCCTCTCCATTTAAAGTTGGTGGTTAATTTCTTCATTTCTTTAAAGAAAGATGCTGGCATATGAATTCAAGTTGCATTATCCTTATAGATTGCATTATGCAGTGTTGACATTTTCACAATGTTAAGTCTTCTTATCCATGAACATGAAATATTCTTTTGATCATGTATAAGATCTGTACATTTTATTATTATTTATATTGGTAGATTACCTTGATTGATTTTCTTTTATAATAATATTATTGGTACTTCATCAACATATCATATAATTCAATAGTTCGATTATATCAATAATATCAATTATTATTTTATCAATAATTACCACAATTGATTTTAGAACATTTTCTTCTGCGTACTTTTTTCTTCATGTAACTTTTTTCAATTTTGGCAAAAATATACACTACAAAACATTCTCCAATTCAATAAGTTCTATATTTATATAATTCATTGTCATTGATTATACTCTTCCTGTTGTACAATGATTATTGATATCCCTTTTCAAATGGTTACACCACCATTAAAGTAAATTCAATGAATTTGATATTGAACTAGAAAAAATTAATTTCATACAATATGATATAGTTCTATAAAGTTAGTTGAGTGTATAGCATTCTAAAAAAAATTAACCATGTCTAAAAATTAAAAGTAATACTAATTTCCTCATATTAGAATGCAGATTACTCTTCTAATGAATATAACCTTTAATCTTGTTTACTTTATGGATGATTTGTGAACAGGGACTAGTTTCATATAATATATTCTAGGGGATAAAAGCAGAATTTGTATAGAAGACTAATGAGTCTTCTACATATACACTTGGGATAATATAAAAATATGCGATCCACATAGCAAAGATATCTTGATGTAATGAATTCTGTACTAAAGACAACTCCCTAATAGTGTAATAAAAGCATCACAAAGAAAAGATTTACTTTCAAATAGTAAAAATGACATTTATAAATATTAATACTTATGAGTGATTCCAAACTAATTTTCATTCATTTGATTGCGACTCATAGTGATTGTATGGGACAGAGTTTAACTGTCCCAAGGAATTTCAAGTCTGTTATCTTTAAGGAAGATCACCACATCATTCACCCATAGGATGGTGGGTGGATCTGAACTACTAAGTGACACATAATAATATAATTTCTGATATGTTAAAATTAAATCCAAATGCTTACTTAGTAAGTCCATGTTACAAGGGTAATGCAACCTCCCTTTCATCTAAGATTTAGATAAAAAAGATGTTTCATTTGTATATAACAAAATAGGATCAGCATATCTGCATGTGGGTGGACCCACCTGCAGACAGATAGAAGGGCAGTGTCTTGGTTCCTACAACCATGAGAAATATGTGTTTTCTGATGGTCATAGGTAACCCCTGTGAAAGGGTCATTTCATGGACTGAGAACTAGATTAAAGGGAGATGTCCAGGAGTCCAGGAAAAAAGAGAAAAGAATGGAAACTGTGATAGCTATAAGGATACTGCTTGATATGGTTGAAGTTTAGAATGATGTGATTTATGCATTAACTCCCAATTAAAATAAAATAAAGACATATAGTGGTCCTGTAGGACAGAACAGCATTTCTTCTTAGGTTTCACAGTTTATAAATCTTTATAAAAGCTGACAGCCTCATTTTTCTTCTGCACAGCAGCCAGTGGGTTTAAACTACCAACTTTGTGGTTGCAGCCTAATGTTGCCAACACACAGTGCCCATGGTTGTAGGAACCAAGACACCACTCCTCTTATCTGTATGGAGGCGGGTCTGCCCATATGCACATATGCTGATCTGGTGAGAAAGAAGCTATCTCAAGCTTTGCACTGATGTTGGATTTTTAGGAATACTGTCCCAGGAGGCAACAAAAACCATAATTTGGATCAGAAATACCTTACTCATCAAAATGACATCTTAAGAGTGAATATTAATGTAAAATATGGAATTTACGTTGTAATGATGAGCTTACATTGGCTTACGAATTGCAACAAATGTACCACACCAATGTAGGATGCTATTAATAGTGGAAACTGTGCACAGGGAAGGGGATTAGATAGTGTCTCTGTACAAACTGCTCAAGCTTTCTGTAAACTGATCTAAACTCTAATTTGTTCTGTAAACTGTTCGAAAGAACAAGTCCACAAAACCAAGAATGCATGAAAGTAGATTGAATTGCTAAAATATTTCTCCACATTTGGACCCATAAAAACGAAACTCTTTGTTTTGGAAAAAAAAAAAAGACATTGCTTTGCAGCCCTATTGAGTAGCTCCATGCTGTCTTCCAGGGTTTCTTTGAGTTTGAATCCACTCAATGACAGAGTGCTTTTTTTTTTGTTTTGTTTAAAACCAATATTGTACCATCAATATGAACAGGTGTTTGTATTGTATATGTTGAGTCCTTACACTAACATAATATAGCACATACAATTTTAAGCAAGGGAAGTTCCTAGAATTGCTTACATTTGTGTGATGACATTAGCCCTCCAACACAGCATCAGTTAAAGGAATTGTTTATTCTGAAAACTTTATCCAGTATTAATTCAATCATCAGAAAGTTAACTGGATGGGTTTTCAAAAGAAAGTTCTAAATATGGGTGATATAATCCTTTAATTCAGATCAACTACATTTTAACAGAATGCCTTTAACTGAAGGCATTAAATTATTCCTATAATAGAATTGCACTAAATGATGGTAAAGGTATTTGGAAACACAAACTCACCTAATGCTGTCCTTGCTGGTGTTGCATCTTTTTTGATCCAAAATGACACCCAGGAAAGTACCACAGTCAGTATACAGGGAATGTATGTCTGAATAGTAAAGTAGCCCATTCTTCTACTTAGTTCAAAATATATAGTCATGACAAAATAATCACCTGCAATAAAACAATGTTAAAAACAAGGCAATTTACTCATGTGAACATAAGCTAAGAAATAATTTTCAAAATATTTTGTTAAATGAATGAGTTGGGTAATAATGTGCAATCACACAATGTCAAATCAGGGAAGTAAATTAAAATGCTGATATTTTAAATTGAACTTTTGTAGTATTCATGGTTGTGCGAGACATTTTGCAAGTCATTGTGAAATAGCAAAGGAACCGTAGTAGGGAAGTCGTTAAATGCTTGGCTACTGATGGAAAGGTAAAGAGTTCGAAACCACCAGCCACTTCCAGGAGACGGATGCACCTTTTGCTTCTTTATAAATGTCTAGCCTTGGAAACCCAGTGGGGAAGTTCTACTCTGTTCTATTAGATTGCTGCAAGTCAGAATCTCTAGAGGACAAGGCTTGGTCTTTGTTGGCTAAGATACCAAAGCAAGTGCCTGGATTGGCAAAGTAGACAAAAAGGCCCATCTCCTCCACGATGGACAGGACCAGCCATCTTTCCAACTGAGCCACAGAAAAGAAACTTGCCTCTCAAACAGATCCAGCATCATGTGAAGAAAGTCCTTCGTTCATAAAAAGCTGTTATATGTGGTCTTGTGTTACAAATTTCTCCTTCTCTTTTGTTATATCATGTATTTTACCCTGTTGGCTTTGTACTTTACGTTTTACTTAATATGGTCACATTTATTTGTTCCTGGCTCTGGCACCTAAGTTGTGGCAATCCAGAGCAGAATGGATTATTTGTGGCACTCAGGGTTGGAGAAAGGCTTATTAACAACTTGTGATCTGCAGATGGCCATAACAGAAAATCATTCACCTACTCCTGATTTACTTCAATGTGACTAGCTAGAATTAGAGTCATCTTTTCCCTCACAATGTTTAAAATTTTTCATTGTGAAAATATTTCAATTAAAATGAAAACTTACTCTATAAAATACATATATGCATACATATATATATATATTGCTATGAACTTGTTGGCTCCCCTTGCTTGTTGGGTGAATGTAGTAATAAATGAATAATATGGACAATGTTATTATTAAATTTTTATTACTCCATTAGCCAGAAATAGATAGCATATGCTTATATTCCTTGCTAAAATCTTGCTAAATTTTCTAAATATTCTGTGCTTTTTTTAAAATTTGGAAAATCTTATCCTTCTTGAGCAATAGAAATTTTGATTATTTTGGCCCAATTATTCCTTCATACTTTTATATTGGCAAATATCTCCAGCTAAAGGGTGAATACAAAGAGGCATCTTGGACACTCTTTGCTTGTTTTCATTATTTTCTTTCCCCCTGATTTATTATAAATTTATTAGTCTGTCTTGTTTTCCTCAGGCCTGATATCTAGACTTGTGTATTCCTTCATTTTAGGATTTTTCTTTTGCAGAAATGTTTTAAATTTTTTATTTTGCTTTCTTTGTCCTTTTTCCTCCTCAGGAATATTAAAAGGTGTTTGTGACCATTCATATTATCTTGTATCCATTTGTTCTTTGACATGCTATAGTTTCTTTTGTTGTCATTGTTAGTTAACACCCATGTGGTTCGAACTCATAGCACCCCCATGTACAACAGAATGAAACATGGCCTACACCTTTCCCATCCTAACATTTGTAACAACAAAGGCTTGAGCACATTGTGGCGGTTGCTGTGCTAAACCAGCTTTCAAGGTATTTTCTTTTTTTGGTTAATCCTGTACTTTACTGAGCATGCTATCTTTCTCCATGGATTGATCTCTCTTGGTAACAATTAAAATTAAGAAATATGGAGTTTCGTCATAGTAACTTGTAAGGAACATCCTGGCTGCACTTCCTGTCAGGCCCATCTGCTTGCTCTTCTGGACTTCCAAGGTATTTTCAATAGTCATTGCAGCATCATAATTCAAATGCATCAATTCTTCTGGAGTCTTACTTATGCATTATCCATCTTTCAATGTGTATGAGACAATTGAAAATACTGAGACATTGGTTGGGCACATTATAGCTCTCAAAGGGACATCCATTCCATTCTACTTAGCATTTTAAATATGTCTTGCACATGAGAGTTGTCCAGTACAATATGTTGTTTGATTCTTTGATTTCAGTCTCCATGAGCATCAACTGTGTATCTGCATAAAATGCATCATTGATGATGTCACCCTTTTCTCTATCCTGATGCTGTCTATTAGTTCAGTTGCAAGAATTTCCTAAGTACTTCTGAAGTCGTTCTTCATGTTCTTATGCATTTTATCACCAGATTATATTCGATTATTGTTACTTCTGCTTCAGTTTCCATTATCAATCATCATTTTATTTGCTAGTGATTCTCAAACAAAGAGGTCACTTTGAGGTTTAAGGTGTGCCTGACACAAGCTTTGGTATTTTTAGTGGAAAATATTCATGGAAAAGATGGATGATGAATAAAGATCAAATAAGGATTTTTGCATTTGAATTATACTGTTTGAAAAGAATATGAAATATACCATAGATTGCAAGCAAAAATCAAGCATTTATCTTGAAAGAAGGACATCCACAATGCTCCATAAAGGTGAATATAGTAACTCCCCATCTCAGTTACTTTGAATATATTATAAATGACATCAAGCTGGACCTTCTATTAAGGTGGAGGGTCACTTAGAAAGGTGGATTGGCACAGTAGTAATACCAATAAACTCAAGCAATATCAACATAGATTGTGAGGATGGTACCGGACTAGATATTGTTCTGCTGAGTCAGATTGAACTTGACAGCACCTAAGGAAGTCCCCAATGAACTCCAGTTCCTCTTCCTTTCTACTCTATAACCAGTTAATTCATCTCCACTGATTCCTGCTAAGCAGATGTCAGCTGTGTCCTTCTAGTTCCCCAGGACTACAACTGAGCCACCTTTAATTCTTCTTTCATCATACTACATACTCAACATAGCTAGATTTTGTGGGAACTTGGCTGGGCCAGTATTGTCAGTGTTTTATCATTATTGCATAGTAATCCTCCATGATGTATCCTAAAACAATACAATTAACTCCAAAATGGGATGTGCAGTGTTGCAAGTGCAGTGGAATCAGTTTTAAGATTACGTTTGGAGGGCAATTCTTTCAGGTTACATATCTAATGCGTTTGTAAGAGAGTTTTCTCAGTAGTGTGACCTACTTCCCATGGAAAAGTGTGCTAGTTCTTTTGCTGGATCTGGATCCTTCCTCTTTATCATTGACCTCTGATCCCTTAGACTTAAATCAATAATCGGCCATATTACCTATCAACCCCAGGATCCACTAGCAAGCCAACAACTATTCATATGACTTGTCATCTAGTTTACCAATCTTTGGATTCTCCTACTTTATATCTACTGGCCTATGATATTCCTTCTGATCTTGCATTCGTCAACCCCCAAAGTCACTCAAGTCAGAAGTCGACAGCCTAGCATATTACTCATGAACTTGAAATCTACCTTAATTTGGACTGGATTTGCCTACCTTCAAAAATATGTGAGTAATTTTCTTGATATTAGTCTCTCTCTCTCTCTCTCTCTCTCTCTCTCTCTCTCTCTCTCTCTCCATATCATGTAGATACGGACATGGAGTTTTGTTTCTCTTGAGAATTCTAAGGCAGTATCCAACCCATGAAAACATTAATAAAAAACATACTCAGGTTCAGAGTACATGCTATTATTTCCATGTTTGAATCATACACAAATAATGCAGTAAGCATGGGACCCAAATTAAAAGAAAATAGTCATTGTACCAAAAAGAAATAGTCAATATTGAATCTTATCAAGAGCTAGCATATAACAGAGAACCAGTGACATGGAAGGAGGATGTTAAAACTTGAAGGCATTACTGAAAAACAGGGAAAAGCAACCTGGCTACATAGTCAGAGCCACTCTTTATTCCTCTCTCAACAAAACTTTTAAAGTGTGGGAAAATTCAGCAGTCTGAGTTCCAGATCCCACTCTGAGAAAAACAAATACATGCAGAGAATGCTTTGATGGAGAAATTTACAGACATAATTTGGAGGGGTAGAGGAGTCACAGATTCTGTTTTACCCCAGCAGCACACCCAAGGCATCGGTCCATTCTACTCCAGACCATAGTGATGATGTACTAGTCCTCCTTCCACTTCCGACACTTATTAACACCACTTCCTAACTTCATATATATATACATATATATGAGAAAGTATGAACGTAGTCCCCCACTACCATTAATTATGCAGTTGAGTTTCCCACATTTGGGGAAATTGCAGGGGTCAGCATATCCACAGTGCAATAGATAAGCCTCGCCCTGGGAAAACCACGTTTGTGATCATGGTATCTCCCCTGCCAGGTAAGTATGATACCTGGGTTTCTAAGCCCTGAGAATGAGAGGGCAGGATTCCCTCATGGCACATAGGTTGGACTGCAGATATTTGGGTCTTCTGTGCATAGGATTCTAGCATCTGGATGAATCTCTTGGAGGATGCCTCTGGGCAGATTTTCCCCAGAACATCAGGAGTATTGACCAACTCCTGGTGGGTGCAGAATCAAGTACGTATGAATCAGAGAAGACAGTAAGATTGGTAGCGGTGAGAATTTATCCATGGACCCAGAACTCAAAGAGATAACACCTGTCTGTCCTTAATCCCACACACAAATAGTAATTGTACCCAACACTGACATACAGGTTCCACAGGAAATAGTTTTGGTGAATGCTTTTTAAATTGATCGCTTCTTTATCCCACCACATCGGTTTGCTCAATAGTTTGTAGGTACCCCTCCTGGTGATTTAGGAGTCAGCCTCAAACCAGGCCCTTGATAAGGGCCATATTGAATTTTTTGCTGCCTTTTGCTTCTGCTGAGGGTAGACTGATGACAAATTGCCTGGCCACCCTTCACAACTAAGGTTCTACAACACGTGTGTGAGGATAGCGGTATTCAGTCATTAAAAAAAAAATCAATAAACCAAAACACCGTGTCTCCAAAGGAGCCGTTGATTGTGGCACACTTTCAAAGACAGGAGAAAACAACCCAATTAGCCATTGCCCATGCAGATGAGAACCCAGAGGAACTGCCAGTGGAGGAGATGGCTGCAATCATTCTGTGAGGGGTTTTACAGCGGTGATCTCCAGCTACTTTCAGGATTTTAGAAAAGCGGCAGGATCCATGATGATGAGCAGAAGTTAAGGGATCCCCATATACGAGAAATGGGAATTCCGGAAAAGACATCAAGAAAACAACATCAGTCGCCATAGCCACATAGAATTTGAAATATGTAGGAACAAACCTAATCGAATAAACAAAAGCCACAGAACAAGAAACAACAACAAAAAAAGATCTACACAAATGGAAGACGAAGCTGTGTTCATGGATAGGAAGACTCCATATAATGAAAATGTCAGTACTACCTAAAATAATCTACAAATCCAATCTAACTCTGTAGCAGCTACAGAACTTCCCGTCAATATGAGCAATGGGTGGCGTCTAGCATGTCGATTGGGTTGCAGCTTGATGATCTCATTTGGAGGTACAACAGAAAGAAGTCGCTTACTGGAGGCTAGACTGCATCTCTCTGCCTTCCCTTTCCTCCCATTAAGACACGCAGAGAGCGGGAGGAGACACGTGGAGATCTGCACCAGCCCTGAGATACTTCTAGCACCACTGGATCCACAAGACTTTCAACTCATTGGCCTGTGATCTTCCTGCGTTCAGTGCTATTGCATGTGTTGTGTGAGTCTAGAAAGGAATTTATAGACTGTTATCGGACATATGGACTAATATTGAATTTGTGGACTTGATCTGAACTGGGCTGGGATGCTTTTTTAATATGCAATTATTTTTTATTATAAAGCACCTTCCTGTACATATGTGAGTCTTCCTGCATTTGTTTCTCTTATCTACCCAGACTAACACAAATCCAAACTTCATCATCACTCTGCAAAGATATGGAAAAATTAATTACCAACTTCACATGGAGAGGGATGAAGCCCGGGATAAACAAATGATTTATCAAATAGAACAAAGCAGGTGGTCTTTCACTACCTGACCTAAACACACAGCCAGAGTTCTCTGAACAACGTGGTAATGGTATAATACTAGAAACATAGACTAATGGAACAGGTCAGAAAACTCAAGAATAAAAAAAAGTCTGCATACAGTCAATGGATTTTCTACAAAGGCCCATAAAACATTAAATGGGCAGGGGTTGCCATCTTCAATAAATGGTCCTGGATAAACTGGATACTCATCTGCAGAAGAATGAAGCAAGATGCACAAAAACTAATGCAGATTAGATCTAAGACCTATTTGTAAAGTCCAAAGCTATCAGGATCATTTACAAAAAAATTAGGACAAATTGAAGGGCCTACAAAGGCTAGCAAGGCAGCCCACACCATGGAAAGCAAAATAGATGAATGGAAGGTATTATAAAGAGAATACTTGTGTACATAAAAATATTTCATCAAAAGAGTAAAATGAGAACCTGCAGATTGGGAAAAGATAGTTAGCAATGACATAACAGACAAGGGACTAATTACTAAAATCTACAGTATACCACAAGCCTGCAACAAAGGAAAAAAATCTCCACAAATAACTCTTTTAGAATGTTGGCAAAGGACCTTACGAGGCATTTTATAACCGTTGACATCTGATGGCTAACAAGGATGTTAGAAAATGCTCATATTCACTAGTTATCCTGAAAATACAAGTCAAAACAATGATGAGATATCACTAACACTCACCATCATAGCCTAATTAAAAAAAGAGAGAACAACAGTGCTGAAGAAGCTATACAGAGAATGGAACTCTTAAACACTAATGGTGGACTTATTAATATATTCATCCACTGTGGAAAAGCAGTATGGCAATTCCTAAAACAAATGGCAATAGAAATACCATATGACCCAGTAATACCATTGTGGGGAATATACACCAAAGAAATAAACAGATCACAAACAGGTGTATGCTCTCCCATGCTTATTGCAGCACAATTCATAATGGCAAGAAGTTGGAAACTGTCTAAATCTCCATCAGTAGAAGAATGGATTAAAAAATCCCAACTTTAATATAGCCACCCAATTGAACACTCTACATCTCTAAAAACAGCGATGCAACCATGAAACACTTCATGTACCTGGAGGTGTTAGGAAGCCATTATGCTGAATGAAGTTACTCAATCACAAAAGGTCACACACTGTATGAGTCCACGCATGTAGGAATGAATGCCAGGAGAGGAGCGGGCATAACCTCAAGCCATGTAGTCTGTTGGTCAGATTGGCCAGGCAGCTCAGTGGAGACCCTATTTGGTGCCCATGAATCATTCACTATCCTCTCTCTGCACATATATTAAAGGCTTTTTTAGCAGTGGGTGGAGGTGTATGTGGGTGTCCTCAAGTCAGCTAAGATCATATTTTGAGAGCGGGAGGGAAGAATGACCATTTAGTGGCTGCCATGAAAAGATGGAGAAGTTCCCCCAAGACTATTGGGGGTGGTAAAATTACTAACTATATTTTTAAGGATCCTTAAAGGGGAGTATGCCTAGTACTATTCTCTTAATAGGCCAATCACAAAGGGAAAATACTGTATGTGACCACTGCTGCAGGGTCAAGCAACAGAATGGGCACAAGTTCAGGTTTGCAGGGCATTCAGTGTGCTTGACAAGGTGGTGCCAATGATTAACCACGCAAGGTCCTCTCATTGTGTATTTTGAAGGTCAGTGTGTTAGTCTGGGTAAAGTAGAGAAACAGATCCACAGAAACTCATATGCATATAAAAGAGAGTTTTATATAATGGCTAAATGCACACTAAAGAAAGCAACCTAACCCAGTCCAGTCCAATCCCCTTAAGTCCAACATTAGCCCATATACTCCACACCAATATACAAACTCCTCAAATGTGCAAAACACAATCAATGATGCTGACTGTGGGAAGAAAGCTGAATCAGTGAGTGTGCAAGCATCTCAGCGCTGGGAGAGGTCTCCATGTGGATTCTCCAGTACCCAGGGCTGCATCAGGGTAGGTCTTCGGAGGGATGTCTTGCAGGAAGTAAGCCTTGCCATCTAATGTAGCCACACATTGGTCCAAGCACCAGAGAACAAGAGACCAGAAATCAAGAAAAGCAAGGCTTACCCAGAATTATCAAACTGTATCAAAATTATAATTATGAAATACAAGAGTGAGAGCAGGAGACTTATAGGAAGATGACAGTTGAGACAGACATGCTACACAGACCCTCCACAATGAGGACACAAGCGACCAAATGAAATAGAAATGGATGATAATTCTAGAATGCTGAGCTTCAGAGGAAATGATAGACAAGTGTCGAATACCATCTCAGAAGAGAAATTGAACAAAAGCTGCAGGAGTAGAGGAAAATGGGTGAATTTCTAGTTTGCCTGTGTGGTTCAGCCATATTAAATCTTTACAAGCAACACAGATCAATCAAGACAGATACCTGATGGCACATATACACACTGAAGACTGGTAAATAAAAGGTGGGATCTGTCAGTGCTCTCAAACTCTTCTGGGGCCAGAAGTCTGGTCAATTCCGAAACTCATCCACCCAACAGTTGGTGATATCTCCTTCCCTGCATTGCCACTGCTCTCCTTGAAGTAAGATAACCATTGTCCTACAAGTATGTGACCGCTCCCTCGTCAGACTAGTAAAATGCACTGTGTTGGATAAATGGTCGGTCCTTGGCCACCCCTAACATACCAAGAACTCCTTTTATATGAAGCTGTCTTTCATTCAGATGCCCTTTAGACCTAAAAGAATTGCTTCCTGGAACAAGCATCCATCCTCACCATCTGAGCCAGCATAATTTACCTCTGCATCAGATGTCTTTAATGTCAGACATTGTATAGGTTAGTAGCTAGGAATCCTGTCTAATTAATAGTGTCCAACTCACCCCATCAGACCTCATACCATAATTTTCTTCACTGGTGTCAACTCCTTCCTGGTGCCCAGTGTCCCACAGTTTTCTCCTCTCTGAGTCCTACTCTTGGTCCAGTTTTTGCCTTTATGACCTCCCTCCCCACTTTCCCTTTCATCTACATTGTTTTTAGCTGAGATGAAATGAATTAAAATGGAACTTTTCTCATCGTTGCTTATATCCACAATCAATGTTTATGGAAGCAGCAGTCACAAGATATTGACTTGTGTGTTGGGTAAATCTGCTGCACACAACCTCTTTAAGACGTTGAAAAGCAAGGATGCTGTTTTGAGGACAAAGACATGACACCCCCAAGCCATGTGTTTTTAGTCAACTCATGTGCACATGAAAGTTGAACCTTAAATAAGGACAATTGCAGAAGAATCAATACAATATTATGTCAAAGAATATTGAAATCACCATGTATTTCCAAAAGAACCAACCAATATGTCTTGAAATAAGTATAGCCAGAATGCTTCTTTGAAGCAAGGATGACAACAGTTCATCTCACATACCTTGGATATGTTATCAGGAGCGATTAGTTCCTGGAAAAGGACATCACGCTTGGTAAAGTAGAGGGGCAATGAGAAGAGGCAGGACCTTGATGAGATGGACTGACACAAGGTTGCAACAATGGACTCAGATATAGAAACAAAATGACAAGTAGACTGGCTTCATGGTCCAGTTGAGGTAGAAATCAACCATATAGTCCAGAGACTGAGGACTGGAAGGAGACTAGGCTGCTGTCTGAGGAGAGATTTGCGCACCTCCCCGCCCCCCACCCCACCCCACCATTGGACCAATGGCTAACTCCTTAGTGTTCATTGATCTCAACTTGTCATAAACTATTAATTTTTCCTTAAAAATATCCATGCTGTTTACTGCATTACAATTTTTATTGTTTTCCTTTCATTCATTCTTCTATTTCTCTTTTCCTTCACATCTTTCATTTAGGCTTTTCTTGTTCTTCTTTTAATCCATCCTAGTTTTGCTTATTGTACTTTCTCACTGTTTTTTCTTACCTTTTCTATTGCTTTATTCCATCATAGTTCACACAAATGTTAGATTTGTTAAGCATGATGAAGATGTTTGTTTTGATTAGATCAGGGATACACGGAAGGAGAACGTCATCAGTGTAGTTTTCAAGTGTTAGATTTGCTATTGGTGGCCCTCAGGGCAATGCTGGTTTGACTGGCTAGAAAATCATTATGGACCCCTACCATGGTTGGAGAGCTCATGGAAGATGTGATTTTATAGGAAACTATTATACCAAGGTGGACCAGTGGGCGGCTTATGCTGCCCACTTGTTAAAGGAGATTTGTCCCAAAGGGTTCTTGTTTAGGTATTGTATGCTACTGGGGTTCCTAGACTATTATCTATCTCAATTTTTCATTATGGATTTTCTCAGAAATTGTTAAGAATTTTTACATCCTCCTTGAGATCATTGCTAGGGACTTGATGCTAAAGGAAAGAATTTAGTAGAGGATTTTAACCTATGGCCACTTTGATAGGGAAAGTTTCCCCTATCTGTAGGCTACTGAGATGCTTTCAAACTCAGAAGGCAAAGGCCCTTCTTCCTACGTATTGCTATATATATTCTTATCATCTCATATCTCCTGAGAAGTCGCAGTCATTTCAGTCAATGTAATAAATTGTAGCTATTGTGAGGGAGAATGAAATGAGCATACTATTTTGCCCAGAGTATATTGTTCACCATTATAATGAGGTTAGTGAACATGATTGATCCATGTAACTGTTTAAAAACAGAAAATAAATTGTTGTGAATAATGCTTTAAAATCGAGCCTTTTCCCCTCAAGCTCAATGGTATTGATTTGCTAATTGCATTGACTTCCCACTGGCATGGTCCTTATAAGGTTCATATAAAGTTCTTGCAGTTCCACTGCAGCCTCTTTCTGGCAATGTCATAGCTTTGGCTGCATGGATTTATAATAACTTGAGCTCTATTATGATTGTGAATTCTTCCCTTATTCTCTATTGAACTTGATTCATTTCTAATTATGTTGTTCTTTGTCAGGGCAGTTCCAGTTGCCCTGCATCATAAAAAGTAAAAAAGATCAGTTACTATTAAATCATCTCCCTAGTTATTATACTCTTAATTGCCACCTCTTAAACAACACCAAACTAGAATGTCTTCACTTTCAGCTCTCTTGGAGGATGTAAGTAATAAGGATGTATGCAATTGGGTTTGATTTAGTAATTGAATCTTATGCATGTTTTAGTACTAGCCAAACCTCACCAACTCTTAGCTCAAGAAAAGCAGATGCTTGGTATCCTTGAAATGTCATACAAAGGCATCACGGGTAGTGGATAAGGGTCTGTATATTGTACAATTTGTTACCAAATACGGTTTTTCCTTTATAATACCGAGTACTCCAGACTGCATATAACTCCTCTCAGGAGTTAGTGCAATCTTTGTTTCATTTTCAAAAACAAGTTCAATGAGCATTCTGAATGTTGGTGTAGGTAGAGAGAAACCAGATCACTTTAGAAGGCAGGGCTTGGGGCTGGAAGGAGGCTATCCTTTCGTGCTTGAATGTCTTCTTTTTGTTCCAGGATGTGCCATAAGTATAAAGGAAAGGTCCCCTCAGATGGAAGCTCTTAACAACTTTCTTTTAACAATATTTCTAGCATTCTAGCATGGTCAAGGTATCCTCCAGAAAAGGAACATACAAACAAGCTAACTAAGGTTATACCTAGAGGGCACTTGTATGGTGCTAACAGAAGGGGGGGGGGCGCAAAGCTGGTGCAGCTGGCCATGGAGAAAGCCCACTTGGCTGGTGCGGTAAAGAAAAGCCAGTTTGCTTGCAAGCTTATTTGTTCTGTGATTGCCCTAAGCAGGGGTGCCTTTCAAGAACCACTTTAGCAGGTTTAGTAAATATCTCTGGTTTTCAATTCCATCATTTTAATGAAGGTCTAAATAAAATGCCAGATTCTGTCTTTTAAAAAAAGCACAGAGAAAACCGTTGAGGAATTGTCGGAATAAAAGGTAAACAGATGTGCATTTCGGAAGCTGGACAAACTTCAAACAAGATAAACCTCCTAGAAAAATCATCAAGGCATATCATGTTGACACTTTCCAAAAACAAAAATAAGGAAAGAATCCTGGGAGCAGCTCAGGAAAAGCAAAACATTACCTACAAAGAAAATTCTTATGAAGGAACTCCAATTTTTTTATCATGAATTATGTAGGAAAACAGGTAATGGGGTGACATATATAAAGTTTTGCATGAGAAAAAAATGAAAATCAAGAATTATATTTCCAGCAAATTTTTCCTTCAAATGGGATGAGTAAATTTAGTCCTTTTCAGGTAAATGAAAATTAAGGAATTTACGAAAAAACAAACCAACCTTACAAGAAACACTAGTTCTTCAAACACGGAGCCAACATTAGATAACCATCATAAACTAATCAGAGTTTATTAACATTTGATGGTCTCTGAGCAAGTCTATGGGGGGGGGAAGCTATTATTATTACCATTTTGGGGGGGCACATTACTGCCCTCTGGTGGGAGTAGGAGGCCCAGCCTTGCTCCTGGAGAGCTCCTGCTGGCTTTGAACAGCCAACCCAGTGGGCCACAGTCCTGCACACAACCACTACACCACCAGGGCTCAGCCCAAGCTATTCTCTTTTAACTTCATTTTTTCATGAGAAATCTTTTGAAGTATCTTCACATTATAACACTCTATCTTGAGGTACATATAACCCCCTCATCACTTCTCGGCCTTTTGGCTAAGATCAAGTGTATGTATGACCCCCTCCCAAGGGGATGGGTAACAGAAAAGTGGGTGAAGGGAGATAACAGTCAGTGTAAAACATAAAAAATATTAAATTATCTAGGGTTCATGAGGGAGAGAAGGGGATAGTGAGTGAGGTTCAAATAGAAAGAAAATGTTTTTAAAATGATGATGGCAACATATGTACAAATGTGCTTGGCACATGGGTAGATGTATGAATTGTGATAAGAGCTATATGAGCCCCCAATAAAATTATTTAGAAAAATAGAGTACTTGATCAATCAGAATGTATATGATTTGTTGAGTGTAAAACTAAGCTCTTCTCTGTAAACCTTCACCTGATGCACAATAAAGCAGTTAGAAATTTAAAAAAACACCCAACTCTATCCTAAATCAGAAGCACATGCTTTTCTCTTATGTTCATGAATTATTCTTCAGGATAGACCGAATCCTTAGTCAAAAAACAAGTCTTAGCACATTATAAAATATTGAAGTTACAAAAAGTACCCTTTCCAAACAGAAAGGAATAATATTAAAAATTAACAGGAAGAAAATGAAAATGCATACAAATATATGGAAATTAAATAATACACTATCAAACATCCAGGAGAATACATTAAGGCCATGCCGAGAGAAAAAAAAATACAGCAATAACTGCCTACATCAATAAAGAAAAAACCCTCAAAATATAGCCTAACTACGATGGTGGAGCTAGAAAAATATCAAAAGAGTAAATCAACTACATGAAAAATAATAAAGGTTAGAGGAGAAGAAATAAATGTAATAGAGAATACATATATTCAGCAAAACCAGACAGAAAATTCAAAGGCCAAACAGTATCATCAATGGTATAGTCAGTCTAAAAAAAATGTAGCAGCTTTGAAAACAAATTAATTATAACAAAACTTACAACTATGATACAACCCACAAATAACAACCCTGGGCATTTCAACAATGCAAACCTATGTTCACACACACAGAAAACATTGACATGTCTATTTATGAAGATTTATTTATAATAGTCCCTAAGTGGAAAAACCACCAGATGCTTTTAGCAGGTGAATGATTAAATAAAAGACTGCAATACATATTATTAGGTGTTGTTATTAGGGGCCTTCTAGGCAGCTCCAACACACAGTTCCTCTGTGCACAACATACTGAAACACCGAATGGTCTCGCGCCATGCTCAAAATTGTTCCTATACCTGAGCCCATTGTTGTAGCCACTGTGTCAATTTATCTTGTTGAAGGCCTTTTCTTTTTCTCTGCCCTTTCACTTTACCAAACATGATGGTTCCCTCCCCACGCCCCACCCCCCACCCAAGGACTGGTTTCTCCCGACAATATGTCCAATGCATGCAAGATGAAGTCGAGATATCCTTTAAGGAGTACTCTGGCCTTCTTCCAACACACATTGGTTTGTCCTTTTAGCAGTCCATGGTACTTTCATTACATATGCATCACTTCTCCTTCCATCTTCCTTCATCAATGTCTAACTTTCATATGCATATGATGCTTAGGTCAGGCACATCTTAGTCCTCAAAGCAGCATCCTTGATCTTCAATACTTTAAAAATGCTGTGTGCATAAGATACTATGCATCTTTGATCTCTTAACTGCTGCTTGCATGAGCATTTATTTTGGATTCAAGAAAGGCAAAATCCGTCACAACTTCAAACTATTCTTCATTTTTTATCGGTTCAGTTGTGAAGTCCTTTTTTTTTTTTTTTTTTTGGTATTGAGTTGCATTCTACACTGAAATATGCAATCTTTGATTTCTATCAAGTGCTTCACGCCTTCCCCACTTTCAGTAAACAAAATTGTGTCATCTAAATACTCTTGATTGTTCCTTCAATCATAATGCCATTTTCTTCTTCTTCAGTATGCTCCTCTGATGATTTGCTCAGCATATAGATAGTGAGAAGATACAAACCTGACATATACACCTCTCCTGATTTTAAACCATGCAGTGCTCCTTTGTTTTGTTCAGGCAACTTTATCTTGATCTGTGTGCAAATTCCATGTGAACACAATAAAGTGTTCTGAAATTCCCATTTTTCCTCAAAGCTATCCACAGTTCATTATGCTCCATACAGTCAAATGTCGTTGTGTAGTCAATGAAACACAAGTAAACGTCCTTCAAGTATTCTCTGCTCTGAGTCAAATACACAACATCAGAAATGATATTCCTGCTTCTACATCTTCTTCTGAATCTAATCTGAACCTCTAGCAGCACTCTATCAATGCATCGCTTCAACCTTTGAATGACCTTAAGAAAATTTTCCTTGCTTTTGATATCAATAATGTTGTTCTATATAGTTTGAATGTTTTGCTGGCTCACCTTTTTTTTTTTGTAATAGGCACAAATAAAGTTTGATCAAGTACATTTTTTCCAATCATTTGGTCAAGGATGTTTCTTTGAAATTTCCTGGCATACGTGAGTGAGTACATACAGTGCTTCAGCTTGCTCTAACATTTCAATTGGCATTCTGTCATTTCTGCTTTGAGCTAATGTTTTCAGGGTCACTTGAATTTTTTCCTTCAGCTTGCTCACCTGCTGAAATGGTGGAATGTTGATTACTTAGTTTTGGTAGAGTGACTGTCTGCATTCTTTCCATCTTCTCTTGATGCTTCCTGCATTCAATATTTTTCCCATAGAATCTTTCAAGGTTGCAACTCGAGGCTTGAATTTCTTCTTGAAAGTTCTTTCCCTTTTAGATATACTGAGTCTATTATTTCCTTTTGGATTCCTAACTTTAATTCGTTTTACATTTCATTACACTGTTTGACTTTGTCTTTTGGACCTACCATTTGAAATTTTCTATTTAACTCTTTGACTTTATCCTTTCTTTCATTTGCTTTAATTCTTCTAAGAACAAGCTTCAGAGTCTCTTCTGGCATTCACTTTACTCTTTTCTTTCTTCCTTGTGCTTTTTTTTGGGGGGAGGGGGCATCACTACCCTCTAGTGGTTGTGGGAGTCTTCTCTATTTTTAATGACATTTTGCTCCCTTTATGAATGACGATCTTGATGCCAACCCAAAGCTCATCAAGTCTGTGATTAGTGTTCAGTGTGCCAAATATGTTCCTGAGGTGTTCTTGAAATATAGGTGCAATAGGTTCAAGGTCATATTTTGACTCTTGTGGACTTTTAAAAAATTTCTTTAGCTGTACCCTGAAGCTACATATGAACAACTGATGGTCTGTTTCACAGTTGGCCCCTTGTCTGATTTTAGTTGTTATTAAACTTTTTCATTGTGACTTTCTTAGATGCAATTAGGTTTCTGTGTATCCCATATGGGGAAGTCTGCATGTATAATTTCCTTTTGTGTTGTTGATAAAAGGTATTTGCTATGAACAAGTCATTGGTCTTAAAAAATTCTATCAGGTTATCTCCAGCTTCATTTCTGATGAGATCGGGTGTGTTCAGGATGGTATCGTCGTAGACCTCCAGCTTTGTTTCTATCACCAAGACTACAGTTTCCAACTGCTGTTCCTTCCTCTTTGTTTCCAACTTCTGAATTCCAACTCCCAATAATTATCAATAAACTTAATTGCATGTTTGATCAATTTCAGATTGAACTCACTGATAGATTTCTTCATTTTCTTCATCATTATGTATTGTGGTTGGTGCAAATTAAAATATTAGTTGTATTGATTGGATTTCTGTGAAGGTGGGTAGATATAATTCTATCACAGACAGTATTGTACTTTATGATGGATTTTACACTGTCCATTTTGACAGTGAATACAACAGCTTTATTCTTGATTGTGCTATTCCAAATATATTAAATCATGTGATTTTCCGATTCCAAATGCCTGATACCTTTCCATGTCAATTCAACAATGTATGTAAATGATATTGATCATTATGTGCTCCCTTTCATTTTGACGCATTCAAATTTTCTTAGATTCATACATTACACATTTCAAGTTCAGATCACTAGCAGATATTCTGCAGCTGTTTCTCCTTTTCCTAAGTCATGCCCCATGAGCAAAGCAAGATCCTACAGGCACCACCCCCACAGACTTTATCCAACTCAAGAAATCAACTCCTCAGTCATAATTCAAGTTCACTTAGACCTGAGGTGCCCATCCTCTGGCATTTTCTCCAATTGTGTTCTGCTTCCATTCTTTAATTTTTCAGTATCTGACAATGTTTCAAACTATGCATAAAATCTTCAGCAGCTCCTTCCGTTGAAGGTGGGGAGTTGAGTCATTCTTCATGAACTTTCCTTAGTCTGAAAGCTATCCATAATATATTCCATATGATATATTTAATGGGAATATGCTCTGTAAATTATATCCAAAAGATAAACTAATTTTTTTTATATCTTAAAAGACATTGCTTTTCAAACAATAAGCAAGCAACTAGATATATCATGGGATAAAATGGTTGGTAGTCACAATAATTACTATGAAAGTGCCACAAACTACTATTTCTCTAATGAAACAGTGTATCAGGTTACCAGAAGGTTACAGGATTTAATTGATCAACAGTCACTTATGCAAAAGTAAACAAAAACAAACATCATCATCATAAACAAGAGAATTTTCAAAATAAAAAAGAAACCAATAATCAGATACAGGGAGAAGAATGCCCACTGCTGTCCTCATAATCCAGACTAACTATGCAAAGGGAAGTTGTAGCATTAAGGCACACACATCAGTTCTACAGTTTGAGGGGAGATTAAAGTCACCCTACTTTGTCAGATGAGAATGGAAGGAGTAGGGCAAAGGATAGAAAGGAAGTAGAAGGAATGGAGAAAGAAGGGGAGCAAACAATCACATATATGATATAAATGAAATAAATCTTGACCAAAACACAACCCCCTAAGTATTTTTTCTAATATTGACTTTACTCCATGTGATAGGATGTCAAATTAATTTGTACCAAAGTTCATAAATTAGATTTTCATAAAACAGAATAAAATAAAAGGAAGACTATAGGAAGAAATAGAACACATTTAGAACTACAAATTGCTTACAGCACAATTACTTTATCTAGAAACAGCAATGGATAGAATGTTGCTAATTACTGTTTTATCCATTCTGATTCATGACAGAGTTGGACTGTTCTGTAGAACAGTATTTTTTCTTTAAAAGAACACTTTTCCAATTTTAATTTATTCTTCTTTGGGAGAAAGTTTACAGAGCAAATTGATTTTCCATTTAAAAATTCATGTAAAATTTGTTTTGTGGAATTAATTGCAATCCTCACAATTTGACAGCATTTTCTCTATTTCCTCTTAGTGTTTTCTATTTTCCTTAATCCAATCATTCTTTTCTATCCCTTCCTTCCTTCTGGACTTCTTCCTTGAAAAACTTCTTCCCTTTGGTCTCTGATTTAGTAGACTTAGGAGTGTCTATCTCTTTGGTGTTATTGTTCACCTTATAGACCTGTATATCTTTTGGCTGAAAGGGGAGTCACAGAGGTGAGTTTGGTTCTAGGCTGGAAGGGTACTTATAGGCCATAAGACCAAGGGGTCCACCAACAGTTTTCAGATCAGTAAGCCAAGTATTTATTATTACTTTGACATATCACCACACACACACACACACACACACACACACACGTTTCTCTGACTCTAAGATCTTTGCATGTGATAGTAGTGATAACCAGGCACCACCTAATTCTAGTCTCAGGGTCCTGGAGAAGGAGGTTTTCATGATCCATTTCTCCTGTGGAATTTGTCTTTGGTTAACTTCATTCTGGATGAGGAGAGACCAATAATTCACCTTAGGTAGCCTCTCACAATTTTTTAAGGGCTCAGTTGCTACTCACCAAAGTCAGGCATAGAATGTTGCCTTTTTTCAATGTTATCATGAGTGACCTTAATGTCCTTTGTGACTACACTCCTAAAACAGGATTAGTGACTTATTCTTTCAAGGTGTTTACTTAGAACTAAGAAGTTTACATAAATTTGTCCCCTGTTTGCTGTACTATATACATAGATTTTTAAGTAGAATGAGAAGTGATAATCAACAAACACTAGCAAAAAAAGAGAGGTAAAAACTATTTCACAAATATTTTCAAGTACCCATCACAAGATGTCTCAACAAGCATTTGCAATACGCTAGAAACAATTGAAAAGCACAAGGTTTCAGAAAAGAAATAAAACATTTTAGAATGAAATTTAGAAAGAAATTTTAGAATAGAAATATACAATAAACAAAAAAATTTAAAGACAATGAATGAGTCTGGGAAGATGAGAGTATAAACAAATTATTGTTCTGACTCTCCGCTTCAAATACTACAAGGAATATAGCAAGAAAATAGTGCTTGACTTTAAGAAACTACCAATTAGGGAGCAAAAGAAAGCATGGAAGAATCAATGAATCAGAAATAAGTTACATGCAATAAAAAATATTGCTTCTCCCACTGTTCCCTTTCCTTCTTTCAACCATGCAGGACACCAGCTACTGAGAATTGGGGGTGGCTCTAATAAAGAAGTCGGCTCTCCTGATTGTCATATCCCCAAGTTTCTGCTCTAAAATCAAGAAGCCAGGCCTCTCTGGGAATATGTTTGGATGTGTGTCAGAATGTCTTCCACCTGGATTCTATTCGTTGAAAGTCTAGTGTAAAGTGTTAAAAAAGATCTTTCAGTGGATCCCACTCTCATAATCAACCTGCTTCCGGGGACACCCCATGCCTAAGATCTCTGAAACCAACAGGACTGACCTTTTGGTTAGTCAAGTCTTGCCTGCTTGTTTCCTATTCCGGCCAGTGCTGAGGAGTGTTAACTGAAGCTGTTATGTAGTAGGAAGTATGCATCTCAAATGAGGCTTAGCACATAAGCCAACAAATTAGTCAGGCTTTTATAGGAACAAAGCGTGCCGCCCCACTCACACATTGTCACCTTCTAGCTTATTGTCAATTGCTGCACACGATCCATGCAGTGGATTATGCTCCCATATTAGTACTTTACCTGCTTCACTATACACCCAAACTCAGGTCTTTGAAAACAGTAGGACAAATTTTCCTTGTGGTTAATGTGGATCTGTTTCCCCTCATTTTTCATTGGTCCCAAGGACTATCGATGGAAGCTGCTTTGTACTGGGAATCAGGCTTCTTGAGTGGGAGTTGCTCTCACAGAAAGGTCGTCCTCATGTGTGGTCAAGTCTCATTGCACAGTCAACGCTCTACTTGTTCACACCATCATTAGGATCCAGATACTCCTCTCTCTGGTTGGTGATGAATACTGGGGACTAAGACTTATGTGTCTCGATATAGTGAATGTAGGATACACAGCCATTTCAATATTTCAACTCAAGACCAATTCACCTGGGGTCCTATCCAAAGTGTGACAAACTCTCCCCTATGTAATAACTATCAGAAACTGAACTAATTAAGTACTTCTAGATAGTGCTTACAGGAAAGCCAGCTGAAGGATGACCTAAGTAGAGACTAACTCCCCCAGGCACCACAGAACCTCTGAAACTTACAAAATGAAGGATCTTTTCGATATTCTTCTGGGAGTGCCAGTTCCTCCTTCTGAAACAGGAAAATCTAAGTGTGTTTCCACTGAATGTCAGCTCAGATCTAAGAAGCCCACACAGGGCAGTGTAAGTAGCATTGAGCAAATTCAATGGGCAATGTCTGTCTCAGAAGGGAGTTGGGTAGGAGTGAGTTTTCCTACTGAAAACCTGTTTTCAATCTATCCATGAGATTGCGGAGCATCTAGGGCACAGTGTTATAAAACTCCATAGCCACAGCTAAACATCCCGAGAAATGAATCGCTGGAGTTGGCGCTTGGGACCATGGCTTCAGGGTACACCAAAGTCAATTTGCATAATAGGGTCTACAATTACATTTTTATGCATCCTACTTTGAGGAATCTCCAAACACTTGTGAGCAAACGCCTGTGGTAACTATTGGTCTCTCCTCACTTGGATCAAATCAGAGTGAACATCATCAAATATGTGTGAATAGAATTAGTCCATGTGGATGTCAGAATCGCTAGATGGTGCCTGGCTATTATTTGCTCTGAAAGAGATCACAATAGAAGATCCTAGATAGAGTAGGAAGAAAGAAAAAGAATGTGTGACACATCTCAAAATAATAAAAAAAGACAAGGCTTGTTGGTTTGATGGAAACTGGTTCAAACATCCATGCTGTGGTCTGTAGTTACCCTCAAGAAAGGAACTAGACTAATTATCATGGCTCCACGGTTAGTCAAACAATAGATCAATGCTTAAGGGGAGCATCTCCAAGACAACACTCACTCCTTTGAAAAATAAACCACAAGAAATCAAATCAGATCATATGCACAGGGAGGAAGCATAGAAGGTAAAAATGGTTTGGAAAGAAGGGTGAATGGAAGGGAACACAGATTGGTGGCATTTGCAATCAACGTCATGCCATAAAATATATGTGAATTGTTACATGGAAAACAAATTTGCTTAGCAAACTTTCACCAAAATCACAGTGAGTAGCTATTAAAAGAAAAGAAAAAGAAAGCTTTTTAACAGTTTTACACCCATCATAAAACTTGGCTGCAGAAAGAGTAAATGGAGAGCAGTAATAAGAAGAGAGAGCGAGGACTGGACCCTCTCAGTTTCAGATTGACTGGTGCATGGTAATTTGTCTGAGTGACAGTGCTCCTTGGGGAATGACTGCTCTGAGTGGGTGCCCGGGATGTGTTTGGCAGATGTTGATAGTTAAAAATCAAGATTTCTAACTTTTGAGTCCTAATTAAATTAGTGAGGGAGAAGGAGCTGTCACAGAGAAGTGTGATAGTAAACAGTAAAAAGTGTGATAGTGGAAACAGTAAACATAGGCCAACATGTCTGCATAGATAAAAGGTTTTTGCTTTTATTTTGGAAAGTAATATAGGCAAAAATGCTTACACTAGGCAGAACAATGCCTCCCTCAAAAAAAATCACAATCACACACACACACACACACGAGAAGTGATGGCCTATTCAATTGAACATATAAAGGGAGAAAAAGAACATCTGCAAATAATCAAATAATGGAGAAACAATGAAAGAATATAATTCAACTACCTTAAACATAATGAAAGAGGTAAGAGAAAAAATAAGCTATAATCTCAAAGAAATAGGTAATGTAATAAAAGCAAGATGAGGACTTAGGACACAATATGTTGCAACAGAAAGGGGAAATGATTAAAATGAGAAACACAATAGAAGGACTTATCAACAGATTTAATCAAGCAAAAGAAAGAACCAATAAGCGAAAGCGAAAAACAAAAACCCATTGTTCAGTCTGTTTTTTGTTTTGTTTTGTTTTTTTCTGTCATCGAGTTAATATTGACTTTTAACAACCTCAAAGGACAAAGTATGATTTCTCCATAGAATTTCCAAGACTGAGATAGCTACAGAAGCAGACCTCCACATTTCCCCCAGGAAAATAGATAAAACCAGTTTTGCTTTCAATTACCATTTTAGCTCTTAATCATTGCACTTCCGGCGCTGCATATTGGAAGATATTTTTGGTCATGTATCATTGAATTAGTTCTGTCTCAGTGACACTGCGTACAACAGAATAACATTGCCCAGTTCTGTGCCAGACTCATACAAGGAGGGGCAACCCCCGGACCTCCCTCTGGACCAAGGGGGTGGGTCTCATGAGGACCAGCAAACAAACCTGGACATATTTAGGATCTTTTTCTTTTTCTCTCATCTTTTTATCTTCCCTTTTCATTCTTAAACTGTAGGTTTTCGTATTGTTCTGTCTAGGACCTAGGTGGGTTGCCCAATTATATGAATGGGGCATGAGCGGGAAGTCTGGGGAGAAGATAATGTGGTAAATGGTCACAGAAGGTAGAAGGGGAAGAAGGAGGTGGGGAGAAGGGTGTGGTGAGTGGATGGCACCATGGGCAGGGGAACAGCTAGGGAAATGGAACCAGCATCTAGGAGAGGGTAGAGATCCTGTATTAAAGCAACACCAAGCTAGTGGAGAGGAAGCAATAAGGGGTGGAAGAAGGGGGAAAGTGAGGGTGGGGCAGGGGGATGTAAAAGGAAACAGAGGCAAGCCCTAGAAAGCAAAGGCATAGATTGGGATATTAGCAGAGGTGTGTAGTTATGCACATACATTAATACATAACTGACCCATGTACATATTTTTATAAAGCAATATATGGGCCTTGAACCTTGGCTCATACCTTCTCCCCATATAAGAACATGCTGTTCTAACCATTGGCATTCTGTGTTGCTTAACAACCTGCAGTATGCAGACGACACAATCTTGCTTGATGAAAGTGAAGAGAACTTGAAGCACTTGCTGATGAAGATCTAGGCCTGTAGCCTATGGCATGAATTATAAGTCAATGTAAGGAAGACCAAACGCCTCACAACTGAACCAAAACGTAACATCAGGATAAATACAGAAGAGGTTGAAGTTGTCAAGGCTTTTGTCTTAACCTGGATCCACAAACAAAGCTCCTGGAAGCAGCAAGAAAGAGATCAAAAGGCATGCTGCATTAAATAAATCTGCTGTACAAAACCTCTTTAGAGTGTTACTCTGAAGACAAAGGTGTGTCTGATCCAAGGCCCAGTATTCTCCATTATCTTTTGCCTGTGAAAGTTGGACGTTGAATAAGGATGACTGAAGAAGAATTGATGCATTTGGATTGTAGTGCTGGAGAAGAATTTTGAAAATACCATGGTATGCCAACAGGAAAAACCAATCTGTGTTGGAAGAAGTAAGGCCAGAGCGATCCTGAGAAGCAAGGATGGCAAGACTTCATCTTACGCTTTTTAGACATATTGTCAAGACCAGTCTCTGAGAAAGGTATTATGTTTGAAAGTGGGGATTACAACACATTGTAAAGAAAACAAAATTCCTCACAATTAAACTAATAGACAACATCATGATAGAACAGAATTGCTAAGGTTTGATTTTACCTGCAGTCATGAAATCAAATGGCAAATTGGGCAATTTTACTGTTCAATACCACTTGAAAGTGTTAAAGAACTGAATTGTCTCAATGTTTTCCTATTTTACCTCTCTGAGTTCTAATATCCATTGCAATGGTGACACAGAACTCACAGGCAAACTCATGAGTTTTTTTAAGGAAGTGAGTAAGTTGTGATATTAACTGAGAACTACTCTGAGTTGAGTTGTTTATCAGGACAAGTGACAAAGTTATATCAACTCTGTTCATAAATGCTGAAAAAGAATACTGTAAATACCATGATGTACCTTAGTCCTCAAAATGACATCTTTGCTACAAGCTTCTGCTACAAGCTTCATTTCAGAAGACATTGAGCTTAAGCTTCATGGTTCAGCAAGTCCAACTTCCTGAATTACGTGTCCAGAGGCCTCCTACTCCAGTAAACCTCTGGCCCAATGCACTCAGCAATTCCAACATCCTTTGTTATGTGCCTAGAGGTGCCCCATTTTTCAAGTCAGACTCCTGCACAAATTTTATACTTGTTCTGCAGATTGGGCAAGTCCATTACTCTGTTCTGTACTCTGGTTCCTTCTGCTGCCTCTTGTCTGATGTGGTAGTTGTCACGTGGATCCAGGAGATTCACTGCACAGGAATCTCAGGTCCAGAAGATGCCTTCCATTTCTGGCTCTTGCTGGTAATGAGATACCTACTCCTGTTTCTCAGATGGCTCATTTTATACAGAGCAGAATGGCACTCCAGGGAATCCTATTTGCAATTGAACAGGAATGAATTCCTCTAGTATCTTCACCCACTTTCTGACCAGACTCATCGAGGGGAAGATTGTTTGGTGGGAGTTACAGATTTTGACTCGAAGAGCCACATTAAATCATTCACTGGCTCTACTACACAAAGACGTCATTTTGAGGACTAAGGTGCATCACGATATTTACAATTGCCCCATATGCATGTGAAACTTGGACAGTGAAGAAAGAAGGCAGAAGAATTAATGCGTTTGAATTAGGGTGTTGGCGAGGAATAATGCAAGTATCTTGGACTGCCAGAAGAACAAGCAAATATGTTGAAAGTGCAGCCAAATGCTGATTAGAAGTGAAGGCGATGAGGCTTTGCTTCATTTAATATGGACATATTACCTGGAGAAACCAATACCAAAGGTTATGCAGATTGGGTATAGGGCAGGAGAGGGTGGGGCAATGGGCCCAACTGTTGATGGGTGCTGTCTTAGATGAAATGTAGAATTGTGGTTCATGTCAGGGTGAGTTTGGGAGGGCGGAGGAGGGCGATTTTGGATGTACTACAAGAAGTTTGATTAGTTGTTTAGACTGTTGAATACAAATTAATTGATCTGAAATGTAAAACCCCTTAATTGACCAATTTAAAATTTTTAATAAAGAAAAAGAAATATTGCTCACTAAAGTATAGGATAATGAAAAGGAGGAAGGCATACAATAACACTGGCTGACATGGGGAGTATAGCAAATTACTCAACTATAACAATTGTGAGGAGAATATGGCACCATGCAGCAATACATTTTGTGGTACATAGGGTCACTGTGAGTCAGAGGCAACTCAATGGTACCTAACAACAGCAACAACAATGATAGCAATATTTTAAATATGGGAATACACATTTCCAGGTAGCAGATTCTGACTGTTTAGTAACTCCAGCACAGAGGAAAACGGTCTCTTTGGGTTTCCAAAGCTGTAATCTTTAGCTCAGTCCAATCTGCTACATCACTAAACCTCCTCAAAAAAGAAAACAATGGATTTTTACCCAGAGTTTTCTATCCTAACTGGGAGCTCTGGTCACAGAGTAGGATTAATTAGAAATAATAATGTGTCTTCATAATTTGAAAATTTACATAAAGAACTAGCTCTGCCAGACAATTCATAAAAACAATGGTAATTTGAAGGCCACGAGTACCACTGGGCTAGAGAAAATAAGACATTCTGAAAAATGGATGCTGGCTACATTAAGAAAATAAATCTCCATAGGAGCAATATCATGGAAAAATCATTGTATCACAGTGGCCAGTTCTAAAACCTGTCCAAATGCAGACAAGATAGGTTGATTTAGGCCAAGTTCACAATATCCTTAAAATTCAAGAAATTATCTCTAAAATAAATATGTACTGCCTTCCACAAAATGTATGGTATCCAATGAGAATAATAAAATGCTTCAAGTATAAATATCACTATTAATATATTTTATAGCCTTTTCAAGATCAATCAAAAGATGACTATGGTCCAAAGGGGTAACAAATCAAACATGATTTTAAAAACAACAGATATATTCAGATGTCATTTGTACCAAATAATTTAAATTTCTTAGCAAATGATCTGTGGTTTCCACCAGACAGTGCTTTTTCTGTTGTTTTCCCCATTATTGTTGCTGTTTCCCCCTCTCCCTGATTTCCTCTCTAAATGAGAGGAGAATGACTCACACAGTAAGCACAGTAAGCTTGACATTTTTCACTCAATCTTTTATACAAAGACATCATTTCTATTTTTAAAATTCTGACTTTAAAATTTGGAATGGTTTCATTCAAGCAAGTGTGGCAAAAAGTGAAGAAGAAATCAAATTTAAAGCATCCTCTTCATGGGCTATTGTTAAACATATAATTTTATTCCCATTTAAGAAATGTCTCTTCATTATCCTCTTTTACAATATGTCTCATTAAATAAAACACAAGCAAACGATTGAAAAGACTGTGAAACTAGACAAAGCCTATGTATCACTTTCATAATCCTTCTTGATAGGAAATAATTAAGACAGTAATAATAGACATTAGTTGTGTATACATGACTAGCAATTATGCCACAAGGACATATTAGTGAACTTAAATTCATAGTGCACATAGTAGGGAGATGAAATTTCCTTCCCATCTATGAGAGGAGTGGCTAGGGGTGTCGCAGAGGTTGATCAATCTCTTGATGCAGGTGGTCGCGGCAGCTGCAGTGCATGCGTCCTTCAGCATGGCTGCATTCAGTGCTCCTGTCCCAAAGCACTGTGTTCATTTTCAGTAAGTGCTGTGAGAGAAAAATCTCAAAACCTTACTAAACTCTAAAATGATATAAAACTTCACTTATAGAAGATTCTTATGGGACTTAGGGGGAATTCCTTAAAGAATTTGCCAAACATAAAGTTTGAATGAACTTTTAAAAGGTCAGAGAGTCACACCAAATGAGGTGGCATTGCAATATCCATATAAGAACAGCTCTTTCTCGTGGTTCCTTTGATGATAACATATTTCTTCTGAGAGACCCTATTTGGTGCTGTGTAATAAAAGAGGCACCACGGGGAAAGCTAGTATTGCGGTCACTTTTGGACTTTGAACTTCTGACTTGGATGGTTTGGATAACTAGCAATACAATACTTAGCCACACTTTGCTAAGTATGCAAAAGCTAAGCTCAAGGCTTACCCTACAATGCCACTTTGGACTGCTACCTGCACTGTCTGCTCTGCAGCCCCTGCCCCAGGAGAAAGCCGAGGCTCTCTTTTCCTTTAAGATTTACCCTTGGGAAAGCTACAAATGGTCTTTATGAGTCGGAATCAATTAAAGGGCAATGGGTTTGGCTTGGGATTAAATCTGCTACCATCAAACCCCCAATATGACCAATAGATGCCCACAGCGAAGTCGGTTTCACAATGCTGGCTCATTTCACATCTGGGAGAAAAAAAATACTCCACGCCCTTTCCAAGTGATTTTAGAGAACTCAACTCAGGTTCATGAGTACTTTACCATGAGAAATAACTGGAGTAGCGTGCACATATCTTAACAATTTATGGAAGAGGTAGAGGAATAACTCTTCTCTAACAGTCACAAAAGAAATCACTTTTCCTGTTTCACGCTTTCTCTCTTTTGCTCCATCCCTTCCTCCATCAGTCCCTTTCTCTCACTATTTTCTCTTAGCTTGAAAACATCATCATTTCATCTTCTACTGGTTATTTCAGGGATGTTAAATTATCAGTTTCTCTCCACACTCTAAATCTCATTGTCTTTTGGTTGCCATGGTTTCTGGCTTAATATAAGTCATCCCTGTAATCGCTGCTTGTCTGAAGGTAATGTGTCTTTTTACACACACACACACACGCACCGCCATGCGCACACACACGCACATGCGTGCACACATCCCCTTACATTCCTTAATGGAAGAAGAATGAGGCTTTCTGTTCCTGTAAAGAGATACAGGCTCAGAAACCACAGAGACAGTTCTACCCTGCCCTAAAGATTCACTGTCAGTCAGAAATGACTTAATGGCAGAGATTCAATGTTTGTAGTTCTTTGGAATTTGTACTTTTGTGTTCACTAATATTCTTTAATACGGGATTTGAAGCTTTTCTTTGATTTTGTACAATTCTGAGTTAGTCTTTCTTTAGGCATTTCTACTAACCCATTTTCTATGGAATAGGCGATCTGGTAGTGTAGGGCGTTATGTGTTGGGCTGCAATCTGCATGGTGGGAAGTTCAACATCACCAGTACCTCCATAGTAGAAATATTGGGCTTTCTATTCCAGTAAATAGTTACAGTTTGTGAGGCAGCACTGACTTCATGGCCTGAGTTTTTGAGTTATTATCAATGACCTCTGCTTCTAAAATTCTAACTACACCTTTCTTAAAGCTCAATATTTAATACACATTAAAATATAAGTCTATAAATTCTGCCTCTCTGAGTGGCACATGAAATTAGGCCACCACTTTAGCTTCTCTTTGGCTCTAAGACTATTATGAATGATGCACTTAGAGACATGAATATCAATAATTCTATAGCTATTCCCTACCACCCATCTGTTAATTTGTCATACTGTGGTGGCTCATCCAGTACTGTGCTGTGGGAAGCTGTATCACTGGTATTCCCAATACCCACAGGAGCTCAGATGATGAGTAAGTTTTAGCAGAGACTAATAGCAGACCGGAAAGAAGGAATGTATTCACTTCTGATGCATTAATCACAGAAAACCTTATGAATAGGAACAGAACATACTCAATTCTGTGCCAGAAGATGAAATCCTCAGGCTGAAAACTATTCAAAATATGACTGAGGCAGAACTGTCTCCTTAAAGTATAGTTTACTGAATTATGCAGATGAAGTAAAGCTTTCAAATAACTTTTGAAAAATTTGCTGATGGGGTATAATCCAAAATGAAAAGAAATAGCTGCAAAACTCCTTAATAACAAGAACATGTGATATATGAAGCATGAGTCTAGAAAAACTGGGAGTTGTCAAAATTAAACAGAAACCATAAATATCTGTACTCTGGGAGTTTATTATTAGTGGTTATTGTAGAGTGAAAGTTGAAAGAGAAAAGGAAGGAAAATATCACCTTAGTTATATCAACAAAGCTGGAGATGGCATGACAAGAATTTTGTGATATTAATAATTTCATTATTGCAAATACTCTTTTTCAACAACATAATGTGGACCATGCCAAATGAAATATAATGGAATCATTTTGAATACAACTGTGGGACTAGATGAGATATTTAAAAAATTGCAGCCAAAATAAGACCAGGGGTCAACAGTGAAACAGACCATCATTTACTCATATGTAAGTTCAGGTTGAAGGTGATGAAAGCTGAATTAAGCTCATGACAGTCAAAATATGACTGTGAGTATATCCCACCTGAATTTTAAGACCATCTCAAAAACATCTGGTATAGTGACCACTAATGATCTGGTGAATTGTGGGAGATCACCAAGAATATCATACATGAAGAAAAAGGGTGAATTGAAAGGTGTTATTCAACAAGTGGCAGAAGAAAAATTACAGAGTAGGTGAAGGGTAATTTATTGGAGTGGAGGAATTGTTTAGTATTTTAGTACACTGTTTAACACAAAGTTGATGATCTGAAATATAAACACTCACCTAATTTACAATTAAAATAGCTATAAATGATGTTGGAGATAAAATACATATCTAAAATAAAAGATACTAATGTATGCTTTATGATCATTAAGAAAATGTGCCAAGGCCTGGAGTCAGAAAGCAAAATAACATATTTAGCAACATCTCAAACTGAAAAAAATGGAAACAAGAATTCATGCTTCAAGTTTTGACACTGAAGGATTCTTTGGGCAAAATATTGAACAATATAGGAAATATCAAAAGAAGTATAGAAAGGATACAGGAAAAAAAAGAATGATTAATCTTAAAAACAAAATAAATTCTCATTGGGTCTGTGAAAAATTAAATTAAATTACAAGATGTTACATTCCAGCATATAAGGAACTGGAAGCAGTCATTCATCTATGCCTGGGAATTTGGAAGACAGCTACTTGAATTTTCAAACTATAGAACAATATCATTAATGTGCAAGTAAAGTTATGCTGAAGATCACCCAACAATGGTTGAGGCAATACAAGGAGCTGTCAAAGATTCAGGCAATATTCAGAAGAGGATGTAGAATGAAGGATATCATTGCTGATTTCAGAGGGATCTTGGTTTAAAGCAGAGAAGTCAAGAAAGTTGCTTACTTTGCTTCATTGAATATGCAAAGACATTTGACTGTGTTAATCAAAACAAACTATGAATAACCTTTCAAAGAATGGGAATTCCAGAACACTTGGTTGTGCTCACATGGAACTTGTAAATGGATAAAGAGGCAGTTGTGCAAATAAAACATGGAAATTCTGAATAGTTTAAAGAAAGAAAAAGCGTGTAACAGAATTGTATCCTCTCACCGCACTGTTTCAGTCTGTATGCTAAGCAAATTATCAGAGAACCTGATTATATGAAGAAGAATGTGGTATCTGGGTGGGAGGAAGGCTTATCACAACCTTCAATACGCAGATGACACAGCCTTGCTTGTTGAAAAAAGAGTATTTGAAGCACTTGCTGATAGAGATCAAGGATTGAAGGCATCAGTATGGGATTAAGACTCATTGTAAAGAATGAGTAAAAAGTTGTAAAAATTTTAAAAAACTGTAAAAAATTTTTAAAAAATTGTAAAAAAGAGGGTAAAAATTGTAAAAAATTCTCTAACTCTACCAAGGGGAGAAAAGATTGAAAGTGTCAAGGATTTTGTCTTGCTTGGGTGCACAATCAATGATCGTAGAAGTAGCAGTCAAAAGACCAACAGAAGAACTGCATTAGGTAAATCTGCAGCACAAGACTTCACTCTGAGGAGTAAGGTGCATCTGATCCAATTCATGGTGTTTTCCATGGCCTCTTATGAATTTTAAATTTGGACATTGAAGAAAGAAGACCATAGATACATCAATGCATTTGAATTGTGGTGCTGGAGAAGAATATTGACAGTATCATGGACCTCTAAAAGGACACACAGATTTGTCCAGGAAGTACAACCAGAGTGCTCCTTAGAGGCAAGACTTCATCTTACATATGTTGGACATTTTGTCATAAGAGACCTGTCCCTGGAGAAGGACATCATACTTGGTAAAGTAAAGGGGTAACACAATTGAGGAAGTCCTCGAGGAGATTGATTGACACCATGGCCACCCAAATGGGCTTGGGCATGGGAACAATTGTGAGAATGGTGGTGGAGGATCAAGCAGTGCTTCATTCTGTTGTGCATAAGGTGAGTTTGGCTTAGAATCAGCTTGATGGTACCTAACAACAACATTCCAGTCTATGTGATACTTTTACAACGTAGTTTACAGTGATTGGTCTGACATTAGGGTCGTTAACATTCCTAGTCTACGTGCCCTGGGGATTCATCAGGGACTTAATCCATGTGGGAACATGCAAACTGATTTTGGGATACCAGTATCACCCAGAGTTTCCCATGAACAAGGTGTTTAGAATTTAGGTACTAGGCCTATTCACTCTTCCAGGTTTGGATTTTTTATTTGCAATCATTGAATCATTGTGAATTTAGCTGACTCCTCACTTGTATGGCTGCTTGTTATGAATCAAGCCTTGACAGTCTCATACTTTTTGTCTTCATTACTCTGAACCATCTGATTTTTCACCACACTTGGCTTGACACTCATGTCTTCAGTGACTTCCTCTTGTGGGCAAATACCAGTCAGGGATATGTAAGGAAGCAATTGTTCTTATACTAGGGCTATAATCAAGTGAGAGCTCAAAATCCATTCATTGAATTATTGTTTCTATAAGTCTCTTTTGGAGATATCATTCCCATTTTATTATAGTAATCACAGTCATCAGAGGTCTTCCTTATAGATCTTAACATTGTTTTAGTCAACAGTGTTGAGCAAAGGATTTCACACATCTGTAGGACTCCTTATCAGATTCTAATACATAACTTGCTAAGTTGTACACCATCAATATGTAGTTGACTTGACACTAGTCATGCATGCCATGAGGGTTTGAGTTATGGCAAAATTGTTTTAGTACCACTCATTTTCATGGGTGGAAACATGCCTGGTAGACTAACATGTGTCACATAAAAGCAAAGAGAGTGGGAAAGCAGCAAACGCAATTGGTCTCAGGTTCCCTTTCATTGGGTACTTTCAGAGTAAGAGTACTGAACCTCCTCAAAGTCCAGTGGCCACCAATTCCTTCATCTTGCAATAGAAACCTTCTGCTTCTTCCACTAGGACATTTTAGCTTAGGTTTCAAGTGATTATTTCCATCCTTCGTTTTGTTATATGATTTTAAGGTAAAGTCCAATTTCCTTTGTGAAATTTCTAATTGAGTATCCTCTGACATGGCCTATGAAGGAATTCAAAACCCAACCTACTGCCTTCTAGTTGATACCAATCCATAGCAACTCTGCAGGACAGGCTAGAACTGCTTCTGAGACTGCAGCACTTTACAGGAGTAGAAAGGGCCAGCTTTCTCCCCCAGGAAAGAATCAAAGAGTACAATGTCTGCATTGTCTAGAGAACATTGTGCCTGGGCCATCAGAGGTTGGTTGGGAACTTGGTCGAAAGTTCTGAGTAAGGAATAGAATGCAATGTGCTTCTCAGACCTGACCTTTAAGGGATATCTGGTGAAGACGTAACTTTGGGAGTTAACATGAAAGAAGTCTGGATGAGATGTATTGGGAAATGAATGTATATAGCAAACAGTGGTGAAGTGAGGTCAGATCCCTGGGTATGCCCATATGAATGCAATATGAAGAATAGAGAGGTCCAGCACAAGAGTGCAGAACAATGGACAGGTAATTTGGAGAAAATTACGGAGAAAAAAGGGAGTGCTAAGCTGAGATTAAAGAAAGAAGATGATGAGCAGGAGGGGAAACTGTTCTGACAAGTAAATTAAGTGAAGAACCGACAGCTTGACTTATCATCATGGGGTACTGGTCAACAGTACAACTGGCAAAAGTCTTAAAGAAGACTTTTGGACAGGTGAGAATAGGAATCAGAGAGTGGGCTCAAGAAAGAATGGAAGTGGAGACACCAGGATAGTGGCAAATCTTCAATATTTTTTTGCAAAAGAAATAAATTATCAGTATCATGTAGGAGAATCATTTTGTTAAACAAAGGTCAAAAGGGGGAAATGGCCAGATGTTAAATTTTAACCCAACAATATCTGTAATTATACAATTTCAAATGTACTGTTTCTGAGGTTAAATGTATTGACATCTTTGGTCAATGGATCAAGGGAATTCAGTAAAGGCTTAATCCATGTGGTGACTCTGAAAATGGATTTTGATCCACTTTAAAACAGTTCTTTCTCCTTCTTTGGTTTCTTTTTGTTGAATTTTTTTCTGTTTTATTTTTGTCATTGTTACTTGGATATTTTTGTCTGATTTTCTCTATAGAAATTCACAATAGATAGATCTAGGGAACTGAACTAATAGTTTCTTAGTTCAGTTTCTTAGGGAGTTTAAAGGAATGGGGAGCTAATAATACTAGATATGAGAATGAACACATGTTCTAAAGTTGACTGTGGAGATGAGCACACAACTCTTTTTAATGTATCTAAACCATTGATTTGTATGATATGTGCATTATATGTCAATAAAACTGTTTTAAAAATGGCTTCAGGAATTTTAAAGTGAAAAAAGGAAGAACATTTTGTAGAGCACCTTTTGTTTCCTTTTCCAACCTTTCTATTTTTTTCCACATGGTCTTTGCAGGAGGTTAATCTACCTAATCCACAAAGAGAGGACTTCTAGTTAGATTTGAACATTGGGAAAAATACTTCCTTGGGCAGTCTTTGAAAAGATTTGTTAGGACCAAAAGTGAATTGAACAGATAACTAATATGAGGTGACCCACAATCGGGTAAAGATCTCCACAAACATGTAGCTTTATGTTGCTCCCAGAGCTCATTTAAGTAAATTATTATATTTCCACTTTTTTCCTCAATGATGATTAATATTTAAACAGAGACAAAACTATCATCTTTACCCTGAAACTGATGCAAATCTTTTGCTTCTCTCTAGGACATAAATGACTTTCTAATTTAAAATTCTACCAAGAAATTGGACTGTGCTTTAAGGAAGAATATTTGTTATCAATTGTCAAAATTGGAATGTAAAACCTGTCATAAATAGAATGAATTATTATAGAATTTTGTTAGTTAATGCATTATCCATGTTAACAAATTTTAAGAACAGCATAAAAGAGAATTTTAACTCTAACCTGAATCCTATACTCTGCCAAAAGAAAATCTGTTGCAAAATAGTGAGCCATAAGAAAACAACAGGAGAAAAAAACAAATAAATTCAAAACACATCCAGTTGTATGAAGAGGCAAAATATCTTTTCATTGAATTATATACTTTATAATATGCAAATCATGATCAGTTAATAAATAAAACCAGTATTTATTACACTCAATATCTTGGAAAAAACAAAAATATCAAAATGCAAGAAAATTTTTTCATTACAAGCAATGAAGAAGCTAGAAATTAAAACTTATAAGATTTTTATCCTAGTTTTTATTCGTGAATTTTCAATACTCTTTGTTTTGTACTATATGTATGAAAAGTTGTACAACTTGTAGCAGGTGTAAAGTAGGTTTATATAAATATGGTCAGTGGTAAGTAATCCCAGACTGCTTTGTTAGTAAAACAATAAAAAAATATGATTCAGTTGCATAATATAGCCCTAATCACACACCTTTTTAAATGATCATTTTTCAATCAGTTATTTTGCTTCTAATGTTACCTCAGTATCCTAGTTAGTTTAAAACATACCATGAAACAGTTCTACTGGTTTTAGGTTCGATAGGAGGATGGAATCTAAATTATGAAGAAATACTTCTTTAGGTTAATTCCTACCTGAAGGAGTGGTCAGAGTTTCTGTGGTGTTTTTGAGGCCTGTGAAGTCAAACTGATAAAGGCGCCATGATTTCTGGTCAGCTGCCTCAACTGAATTTTTCCTCCATCTATAAATCATTTCTTCTTTAGGATATCCATCTAAAAAAATCAGAGCAAATATTAATACTTTAAGGAATGCATTTTTGAAACATTAAAGTGAACATTATAATTCTGATCTCCTAATGGAAGATATAATTTTAAGTCACAATTTTTCTTAAAAGCATAAAACCTCTCAAAGTGAAAGAACAGATGCCACCTAGTTTAGGGGGTCCTTGATGCCAATCTGCACGCTCAGTATAGCATTCCTCCATCATCAGCCTGGATTTCTTAGGCAAGATTCTTGAGAAAACCAAAGCAGAAAAATATGTATGATATAAATAAACACTTGATATTGTTAAGTGTTTTCTTATAGGGTTTGATTATAACATAGATTATTGTGTCTTATGTACAACAGAATGAAACTCTGCCCGGTCCCGTGTTATCCTCACAAATGATATTGTCTGTGAATCTTTTGTTGAACTACTGTGTCAATTCATCTCATGGAGTACCTTCCTCCTCTTCTTTCCTAATCATAGTGTCCTGCTCTGGAGACGGCTTCCTCCTGACAGTATGTCTGAAATACATCAGATAAAGTCTTGCTTAAAAGGAGCCGTCCAGATTTGCTTCTTCTAAGATAGCTTTTTTTCATTCTTCAGGCACTGCACGATGCATTAAATATTCATCAAAGTCATAATTCAAATATACTCTTCAGTATTCCTTGCTCATTGTCCATATGCCACATGTATGTAAATAAATAAATAAATAAATATATCTGATGAATAGAGGATCTATATTTAGATATATGCATAGATACTGTGTTAGTCCGGGTAGACTAGAGGAACAAATTTCAGAGACACGCATATTGATATAAGGAAAGGGTTTATATACAAAAGGAATGGGACATGGAGAAAACATCCCATCCTAGTCCAGTTCAAAGTCATAAGTCCGATATTAACCCATATGCCTGAAATCAGTCTATAAAGTCTTCTTCCGACTCACGAAGTCACAGGTCTGTGGGTGCATAATTCCGGTGCTGGCAGGGCTCCTCGCCTCCAGGGCTCAGGGTCCATCAACAGCAGAAGAAACTCATCGCTGGCAGAGGTCTCCATTTGGCCACCCCAGCTTCAGAGGTCTGGCTTCATCAGGGCAAAGCTGTGTGGTCTCTCTGCCAGCTCCTCCAGCTTCTCGAATGCTGCCAGCTTGTCTTGTCCGTGATCAATCGTCTGAGACTAACTCCCAACAACTGGGGAAGATAGCTTCCCATCTTCATGATGGAAATATCGTGAGATTTCCCAGAAGCCTCAGGAGAAAGCCATGCCCACATAGAGGCCTCATTGGCTACTCCATGGCTATCTCCAGATTAACAGGTTGGACTCCACCACTACATTTCAATCACAAAATTAACATAAGCACATGACTGCCACAGATATGGATGTGTTCTTGTTAGCTCCCATTGAGTTTGCTTCAAATCATTGACCCTACAGACACAAGAACAGAACACCAGCTGATCCTGTGTCATCCTCCAAATTGTTGCAGCTCATTGTTTCAGCTATTAATCTATCTTCTTGAGAATATTCCTTGGGTAAACTGAATTTCTCCCTAGCATGGTGCCCTTTTCTTTTCTTTCTTTTTTTTTTTTTTTGGTGCCCTTTTCTTTTGATAACAATTCCAACATACATGAGAAGAAGTCTCACCATCATTGTTTCTAGTGAGCATTTTGTCTACCCTTCTTCCAAGATTTTTTTTTTGTTTTAGCAGTCTATGTACTTTCTACATTCTTCCATGGATTGGATTTCAGGCTAAAGGCTTCTTATTCACACAGCTGCAGGGATTGAGGAACCTAAAATCTGCAGCTAGAGGGCAGACTTCTGGCTCATATCCCTGCCCCACCCCCACCCCCCCACAACACACAAAAAACCCAGCAGTCAGAGGCTGATGTGTCAGATGCAAGTTTGAGAGTGAACTTTATCATGAGTGGATTGTACAGTGATTGGATGCTCATATCAGGTCACAGAATGGAGACTGATGATTCCATTACACTGAAGAAGAGCTTTCATAGCTTAGCCAAGGTGACACCATCATTAACGTTCATTGTGCAACCCTTATCTACTGTAAGCTGCACACATCTCCTTCAAGCATACATAATACATAATAAAGACAACTGTAAAGTCATATTTGAATCCAACATGTTACAACTAGCATGCATACAACAGGAAATGTACCAGCCTCTTTCCCATTTACATTTGAAATTTTAAAACAATGTAATAAAGCAAGCAAGAATTAAATATATTTGCTCTGTATTAGTGTTTGTACATATATACATACACAAAGGGTTTTTTACATTCATGGAATAATGAAATTACAATATAATGGAATTTTTGAAGTCATCTCATATTTGCACATTCACATCTAATAAGGCAGAGAAGGAATATATAACAATTACACTCCCTCTTTCTTCAATTGATAACAGAGTCATCAATAATACTTCAAACTATCTTCTTGAACACCCCATTCTGTATTTCCTTTACCTTCATCAAGCACCTCTAAACTATTCCCAGTAAGAAAGAGCAATTAGTCAGAGGTCTGACAAATCACTGAGAATCATGGTCTCGCCAAGGTCATATAACATTAACGGCCACACTGGCGTTTTCAGTATGGATTGTTCTGTGAGCTGCCCTAAGTTGGCCCCCAAAGCATACCAACCCCCTGCACAATGTTGTGCATTTGTTCAGTGTGGTACAGTTGTGCCCCACCGGGTCTTCACTGGCTGATTTTGGAAAAAGAGTTCACTGAGCCATTCTTCTTAGCTCAATTTAGTCTAGGAGATTCACTGGAAGCTGTCCAACTTCCTAGCAATACTCAGTCTGCCCTGACAAATTGTTTATGGCTGTGTGAAGATGCCTTATCTATGTAAATACATGACAGACGATATTGTATCTTGGAGAGTCATATTTTCATTGAATTTCTGTAAGTGAAGGGTTCTTGGGAACTCTTTCTTTCAGAGCTGTTGAACTGTATATATCACACTTTCTGCCCTTTCCCAAACATTAGTCCACACAAGAGATGAATTTAAGTCGTCAAATGATTCTTAGCCCCAGTTTATATCAATGACTTTTTACTTCCTTTACATCAGTCTCAATCTTGCTAATTACTTCAGGATACAATGTCTTCAAATTTCTTCCACTCTAGCCCCATGTGTTGGCAATATACCCAGAACCAATGAATCAAGGACAGATAGTTTGTTTTTCTAATCATGGCTTTTATCCATTTCCATTAGTGCTACGAATCTGAGTCAGATGCTAGACAAATATAAATTTCTTTGTTTGCACTTCTACTCTCAAATCCATAATCTTTCAGAAATTCTATGGAGAGCATCCTTAGCTCTGTCCTAGAGCTCTTTGACATATCAGTGGCACTGTGCTGTCTCTAAATCTTAAAGTTGGGTCTGCATTACAGACATGCTTCATATCCAAGAGCAGGTCTAGAGCGCACGTGGTGCCCTAGTACAGGTCAATATTGGTATTATCACCCTCACAGAGTCATGGGGACATTGATTATCTGGCAGGAATATATTAAAGATTTTTAGGACATTATACTGAGTGAAATTTGTCAATCACAGAAGGGTAAGTGTTGTATAAAAGTCTGTAAAATTATTTTAAAATCAAGTAAAAGATTTCAGAATAACGAAACATTTTTATGATTATCATGGGAAGGATGAATAAATTATTACCTAGAGTGGACATATGTTAACTCGGGTGAAGAAGAACGCAACAGATAAATTGAAAAAAAGTAAAAAAAAATTCATAGTCAAAATCAAATACCTGTAGATCCTAGAGAGAGGAAGAAATGGAAAATAAATGAAGGAATTTGGGTTAAAAAAAGTGGTCTCCAAAGACACACTACAAAAATTCTCCTCAGCAAAAACAGGAGAAAATTAATATCAAAGAAATACATGGAACCCTGCATCTCTGAGGGGGATGAGGGAAGCTGCTGTCACAGAAAATAAGCAAGTCATAAACACCTGATGAATTCTTGGGGTTGTCAAGGCAGAGTGAGGGAAGGGTTCACTGTGCCATATGACACCACACTCCACCAAATTCCACACCACGCACCACACCACAATTATCGTGGTGACTGGGCAATCTCTAGTTCCTCAGGGCATATGAGTTCATAGAGGAGTCATGACCCATTCATCCATCAAAGAAGTAGGACTGCCGTAGTTGGCATGGAGGCTTTCTTTCTCACCTTTTTCATTCTCTCTCCTCTCCTGATTTTCCCTTTTTCCTTCTCTGTCTGTCTCTTTTTTCTCTCCTCTTTCTTCTCAGTGGGGCCACACATTCTCCCTCTCAGAGGCAAAGGTGAGGGCCCACAAAGTAGCCTGAAAGGGACAATAAGAGATAACTTTGTCCTTCGCAGAGGGAGTGCTGCAAACCAGAGCAGGACTGGGCCTTTTTAAAGACCGCAGAGTAGTGCTCAAATGGCAGAATCCACGTCTGGCTATGGGCTAGAGCTGCAGTGGCTGCTGAAAAGTCTCACTAGTGCTAACTGGGAATTAATACTTTTAATGTTCATTTCCCTTCTCCTTTCTTCTTGTTTTCAGCTGCTGGCTCCAGCCTGAAGTCCTCTGGGTGTTTTTGTTCTGTTCTGTTTTGGAGTTTGGTCTTTTGCTAGCTTATTTCTATGCTTCTCTTTTTGCTATAGTCCATTGGTCTGGTTTTGTTGTTTGCTTTTATTCCCCCCCCCCCCCCGCCCCAGTCATTCCTGTCTTGGTCTTTCTGATGGAGATAATCGTCCCCATATCTATCCTGGCTATCCTTGATCCCACAACAGCTTCACCTAGTGTACAAAGACCACCACCTGCTTTGGTACCACTTCATCATCAAATAATCAAAGATTAAAAAATAAAATATTCCAGAAACAACAAAAAAATTATAGCTCATAAGAATAAACATGGAAGAATAGCACAAATAAATAACCAGTAAATGGAATTGAAAGCCTTTCCTGAAGAAAACGATTCCGAAATAAATCCAGAAAATGATTCTTGGGTATTTCCAATAAATGGAAAAAAAAAAGATTGTCTTTGTCTGCGTAGACTAGAGAAACAAAATTCGTAAACACTCATATTTTCTAAGAGAGGAGTTTATATATAGGGTAAATGTACATCCAGAAATCATCCCAACCTAGTCCAGTCCAAGCCCGTAAGTGTGACTTAGCCCAGATGTCTGACATCAATCTACAAAGTCCTCCTCAAACTCACAAAACAGCAATGCTACCAAATGCAGGAGGAACACAAGCCAGTGGGGAGAAAGTCTTTGAATCCAGTTCCAGTGTAAGTATCTCAGGGGTCTTCATGTGGCTTCTCTCGCACCCAGAGCTGCATCAGGCTAAGTCCATGTGGCTTCTCCTGAAGGCAGCTACACATTGGTCTGACCATCAGATAACAAGAGAACAGAGAACTGGAAAGCCGAGACTCACGGAGCTATTCATTTCTCTGTCCTTCAATTAATCCCACATGTGTTTTTCAGTCAGGTGGACACAATAAACCTTCACTATCTCAAAGATCGAGACAGCTAAGAAGAAAGAAGGAATGAATGATTTTAAGATAATTCAGGGAAACATGACAAGAGCAAGCTGTCAAGATAAATAAAAAATTAGAAAATATGTAAAAACACCAAATAAAAATCCAGAACATAAATGCTAAGATAGTCGGACTAGATAATATATTGGAAGATAATATCTAATAATATATTAGATAATATATAAAGTTCTGAAAATTAAATAAACAGGCCAATTTCATTTTATTTTTTAAAATAATTTTATTTGGGGCTTTTATAAGTCTTATCAAAATCCATATAAACATCCATTGGGTCAAGCACATTTGTACATTTCATGCTGTCATCATTCTCAAAACATGTGCTTTCTACTTAAGCCCTTGGTGTCAACTCCTTACTTTTTCCCTCCCTCCATGTTTCCCTCTCTCGCATGAACCCCTGATAATTTATATGTTATTATTTTGTCACATCTTTCACTGCCCGATGTCTCCCTTCACCTACTTATTGTCCACAGGGAAGGGGTTATATGTAGAGCCTTGTAATTCGTTCCTCCTTTCTACCCTACCTTCCCTCCACCCTCCCAGTACTGCCATTCTCACCACTTATCCTGAAATGATCATCTGTCCTAGAATTCCTGTGTTTCCTGTTCCTATGTGTATCAGTGTACATCCTCTGGTCTCGCAAGAATTGAGATCATGGTGGTGGTGATGGTGGTGGGGGTGGTGATGTGAAGGATAGAAGAAGCATTTAAGAACGAGAGGAAAGTTGCGTGTTTCATTGTTGCTAAACTGCACCCTGACTGGCTCGTCTCCTCCCTGTGACCCCTCTGCAAAGGGATGTCTAATTGTCTGTAGATGAGCCTTGGGTTCCCGATCTGCACTCTTCCTTCTTCAGCATGATATGACCTTTTGCTCTCTGATGCCTGTTACCTGGTCCCTTCGACACCTCGTGATCACATAGGCTGGTGCGCTTCTGCTATGAGGGCTTTTAGTAAGGTTGAAAACAATCATCTGAAGATCAAGCTACAATATGATTAATTCATAAAAATATACTTTTAATCTGAAGAAAGTCTAAGAATTATGTGAGACACTATAAAAAAGAATGATGTGTGTGTCATAGGAATTGCAGAACAAGAACAAATAAACCAAAAAGAGAGAAAAAAATAGCACAGATAAAATTGTCCAAGACCTGTCGGAAGCAACATTCTATGACATTATGAAACAGGATAAAATAATAACATATAAAGCTGAGATAACAAAACAGTTAAGATAGACCCCCAGAGGAAAATCACTACAATACATTATAATCAAACTGTCCAAAATAAAAGAAAGAATTCCGATGTCAGTGTTGGGAAAAAACAAAAAGGGAAAACACTTAAGACTAAGCTCTGAATTCTCTGCCAAAACCATGTAGGCAAAAAGCAATGGGATGACATACATTAAATTCTGGGAGAAAAAAGTCAACCAAGGATCTTATTTATAGCAAAAATGTTGATCAAAGATGAGGGAGAAATAAGATATTTTCCAGAGAAAGTGAATTAAAAGTAGTCAGGAAAAAAAGACTAATGTCACAAAAAAATATGAAAAAGAATTCTTTGGACAGAATCAAAACAGTAGCAGGAATCAATCTGAGATCAACATACGAGACAACATTGCCCAGAAGTTAACCCATTCACGAAAGTAAAAGAAAATTACAAAAGTGGGGCTGAGCCCCAGTGGTGTAAGTGGTTGAGTGCAGGCCTGCGGCCCGCAGGCTTGGCGGTTCAAATCCAGTGGCGGCTCTCAGGAGCAGCACTGGGTAGCTCCCACGACCACCAGAGGGCCGTGATGCCCCCCCACCAAAATAAAAAAAAAGAAAAAGAAATTACAAAATTTACAATGAGGAAGCAGCATTTGAATCTCAAATAAGGAAGTTAAGAGGTAAACAGAGGGAATAATGCAGATGCAAAATACTCAAATAGGAGAAAGTCAAGTCGAATTCAAGAGATATATTCATTTTGGGATGAAATTAATAGATTATATGATAGCCTCAAAGAAAATGGATGCACAAAATCAAAATTTAAAAGGTCCAATAGGAAAATAGTGGCAAAGAAGGAGGCAAAAAGACAGAAAAATTACAAACAAAATCAACTCAATCCAGAAAATGATAAGAAACAAAGAAACCAAAAATACAACCAACAAAGTGATAGCAATAAATTCATACCTGTCAATAATGACACTGATCTTCATGTACTAAATGCACCAGTCAAAACAGTAGAACAGTAGAATGGATAAGGAAAAGGGATCCATCAATATGCGCATTATAAGAAACATACCTTCGACACAAAGACAAAAATAGACTAAAAGGAAAAGGGTGGAAAAGATGGAGCAAACTAATTGATATTTTAAAAAGGAATGGTAACATTAATTGCTGGTAAAGAAGAAGATAAAATGCACCATGAGAGACAAAGAAGGGGAATAAATAAAGATGAAAAGGGATATTGAACAAAAACACATAACTGTAATAAATACCTAGACACCCAAGAAATACAAAAATAATAGTAGGGGGACAACAATATACCACTCTCAAGTAGTTTGAAAATAAACTAAACAATATAATCAATCAAACTGACCTCTTAGACAGATGCAGTACACTCCGCTGAACAACAACAACAACAACAAAACAAACATTTTCCCAGCATAAATGGTATATTTGCCAGATTGGAAGGCATTTTAGGTCACAAAGCACCCTTAATAAATCTAAAAACAGGGACTGAACCCTGGTGGCGTAGTGGTTGTGCACGGGACTGCGCTCCACTCGAATGGAGGTTCAATTCCACAGGAGCAAAGACTGGACTTCCTACTCCCACCACCAGAGGGCAGTGATGCCCCCACTCCAAAAAACAAAAAAAAATCTAAAAACAATGAGATACTATAAGCAATCTTTTCAGATCAGAATGCTATAAAATTAGAAATCAGCACAAAGAAAATCAAGGGTAAAATCAAAATAATGAAAGCTGTATAACATCCTGCTTAAAAACTAATGATAATTGCAGAAATAAGAATGGAATTTTAATAATCCTTGACTTAATAATTAAAATGAACACAAAACCTATGTGCAAACCTATTACAGCAAAAGCAGTAATCAGAGGGAAAATTATAGCAATAAATGTATACATCAAAGAAGAACTGAAAACAACAATTTAATCCAACAACTAAAACAAGAATAGCAAAATAAATCCATAGCCACCAGGAGAAAAGAAATAAAGATTATAACATAAATAAATGAATCATAAAACAGAAAAATAATAGAAAGCATATGACAGGAAGCTGGTTCTTTGAAAGGATAAACAGAATTGATAGACCACTGGCAAATCAAAAAAAGAAAAAGAAGATGCAAATGTCACAATTTAAGAAAAGGAATGGGCAACATTACAAAAGAACCAAAGGAAATAAAACTGAAAGCAACACAATATTACAAATATCTGTATTCCAAAAAACTTGAAAGCCAAGTGAAATCAACAGATTTCTAGAGAACCCCACCTATCTAAGATAACAAAGACTGATGTAGAAAGATTAAGTAAAAGAAGAAATTGATCAATAAAAAATAGCCCCCTTCCCATTGTTTCTTGACCTTTTAGCTTTCTCTCTCCTTCCTTCTCAAAAATCCTAAGTCAAGATGGTCTCACTGTAAGACTCAGAAATATCAGGAAAGAGCTGATACCACTTCTCCTCAAACTATAGCAGATTGTAGAAGGAGAGTGCACTCCCAAATGCACTTCATAAAGTAAATATAACCATGATACGCAAACCAGCAATGGAATAGAAAAGTAAAAGGAAACAGAGTAAAGAAATGGGAGGCAAAGGCACTTATAGAGGTGTAAATACAAACATGTATAAATGTACACATATTAACATATAAATATACTAATAATTAATATATAAAACATGTATATTGGTATATATGTAAAATATTGAGGTAACCTCTACTCAAGTCCTCCATCAAAGCAAGGACACTTAGTTCTAATGACCTGGCACTCTGTGAAGCTCACCTTCCTGACATGATAGCTGAAGATAAAATGGATGTATAAGTAAATGTGAAAAGCTGAAGGTGCACAGCTATTACAAGATCTAGCATCAGAGGTCTTGAAGATGTAAAGTCAGACAAATGGTCATCTAGGTGAGAAGCAACAAAGCCCACCTGGAGGAAGCACACCAGCCTTTGTGATCATGAGATGTGACAGGATGAGATATCAGGCAACAGAAGACCCAAAACAAACAATCATATCTATGCAACCAAGGGGTGTGTGTGTCGGAGTTTGATCCAAAGCCCATCTGTAGGCGATTGGACATCCCCTCATTGAAGGATCACAAGGAAGAGACAATTCAACCAGGGTGCAGTAATCACCGATGAGACAAAACACAACATTTTTCTGGTTCTTTAATACTTCTTTCCTGCTACTTACTCCATGACCCCAGCTCTACCTTACAAAGCTTACATAGCATGTACACTAGTACTTGAGAGCTCCTGACACACGCAATCCCTGACAGATAAAACCCTCAAAAACAGTAATAAAGGTAGCGATACCATGAGGGTAGGGGCAAAGTGAGGGAAGAAGAGTGAGCAAAGGGGAACTGATTGCAATGATCCATGTGTGACCCCCCCTCTCACACTGAGGGGGACGAACAGCAGAACATGGGTGAAGGAAGAGAGGCGCTGGTGTAAGATACAAAAGAGTCAAGAACGTGGGGGAGTGGGTTATACTTACTTGGGTGCTTCTCCCATGTGGACCTAGTTGATGCCTCAGTTAGATGGTTGTTTGTTTTAAGACAAGACTTTTAAACTCTAAATGCTATTCTTTCTGATAGCTGGACACCATTTCCTTTACACTTTGCTATCGCAGTCATATCTTCAGTGGTTGTTTCATGGGGGGTAGTTATGAAGCAGAGTCATATCATAAGTACTCTTTGTTCTTAGATTAGGACTATGATTAAGGCCAGCTCAAAATCCATCCCTATATTTATGGTTTATATATGTTCTAATTAACTTTAGACATATCATTATTATTTTGCTGAAATGAATTATAATTTGTCCCATAGGCATATGGTAATTCAACTAATATTACCATTAATTTAGTTACTGGTGTAGAATTTAAAGTACTGTCAAGGAAAAATAAGTATTCATTTATAGGACAATTTTTTAGACCAAAGCACAGGGGTTGTTGATTTGTATAGAATGGACACAATTTACACTCACAATGAGCATTGGTGGTGTGGCAAGTTTTCATTAATGCTCTTTCATAGAGACATAACTGGGATATACAACTCATGAAAAATCGAAGAGACTATGAAAATAGCACATATATGCCAGTCCTGAATTGCCACTTACCTGGACACCCTCAAAACAAGAATTTTGAATCAAAGGCTTCCACATTGACATCCTTGGGATAGTTTCCATTTCAATATGCTTCATTTCACATTTGAGCATTTCAGAGAAAGGCACATAGGCATATTTCAGTTTAGTTAATCTGTTACTGCTGTGTTTATGATAAAGAATGTTCTGTGTGCTTAGTGGGAGTTCCAAATCGAATCTTTCAAGTCTGGTCTATGAACGATAGCCACACAAAAGATGAAATGCTTAGGAATAAACCTAAACAAAGAATTAAAAGATATGCTTTATAAAAGCCCCTACTGAACACTAATACAAGCAACCAAACAAAGACCTCCATACATGGAAGAATATTGTGTGCTCATGGCTAAGCAGACTTATTATTACGAACATTTCAACACCATTTATTACAATCTATGGATAGAATGCAATCCTTATCCAAATCCCAGCTAATTCTTTAAAGAAGTAGAGAAACTAATTACCACTTCATATGGCAAGGGAAGAAACCTACGACATACAAAGAACTTCTTAAAAAGATGAAGTACTTGGAAACTCTCCATTACTGAACATCAAAACCTATTCCATAATCACAGTAGTCAAAACAGCCTGTTACTGGTGCAATGATGAATAAATAGACAAATGAAACAGAATAGGAAACCCAGAAATAAATTTGCCCACCTACAGGCAACTCTCCTCAACCAAAGATCAAAATCAGGATTATAGAGAGAAAGGGGTAAAGTTTCCAATGAGTCTCATCTAATGGGTTTTGCTGCACATGAAGTATAAATAGGGGATTGTCATGATGAAAAAAATTCCTTAGTGAACTTTCTTAGCATTTTTAATTTTCTTAGGATCACGCCTGGGGTCTAAATCACCCCCCCCCCCACACACACACACACATTCCATTAATATTTAAACTTTGGGCACATGAGTCTATATAATTTTAATTGCTTTCTCCACCCTGCAAAAATTGTATTCTTCTTCCTTGTAAAAGTAAAACTCTTTACTACCACTTTCTAATCGACAGCATTCAAGTTTGGCAAGCTCAGCCTGAACCCAGGATCAAGAATAATGCGGACATCTGTGAGCTCACACTGAGTCCAAGAACAAGTGACACCCAAGCAGAGGGCATGAACTGAGGATCCAGTCCTGGGGAGATAGTCATTGTCCCGGAATAAACGATAATACCCCAAAGTCCTCATTTTGAACCCCTGCTGCATGTGAACCCTATCACCATCATGTGGCCCCTGTGGGCTCGATTCTTGGAATCTTCACCTTCCTTCATAAACAGACAGTGGGTTTCCAACTTAAAAAAACAGCAACTCACCTTTTCCCTTGTTTGAAGAGCAATGGTCAGAGTTGTCACCGGCCCCTACATGTCTCCCTTGAACAATGATTCTCTATCCCTTTTCACTTCTTCCCTTGCAAGGTATTTCTCTCTCTTATGAATCTTTTTGCTTACGCAATAAGTTTGGAGTAATATTTAAAGATCTTTTATTTTGATTAAACCAGTGCTTATATGAACTGGTACTGTAGTGGGTGGCAGTATTTTTTTATTTCCAGGATGTGTGTGTGTGTGTGTGTGTGTGTGAAGAGACTGGCTGATCATCTGTGTATAGAAAGTATTTGAGCTAGTGTTTGAGTTCAGTGAAACATATTATGAACATCAATTTACATTAGTTGAATTCTTATATTTTTAATAGCATACTAACTATATTTGCCAAATATACAATCATATAATGCAATGTTTACAAAGATACTTGACCACCAACCACCGCTCCAACTCAAAATGCAATTCCCTTTTTAGACTGTGTGGTGATCATGTGCTTATGTCAATTTCATGATTGAGATGTAGGGGTGGAGTCTATTTAGCCTGTTAATCTGGAGATAGCCATTGAGTAGCCAATGAGGTCTCTGTGTGGGCATGGCTTTCTCCTGAGACTTCTGGGAAATCTTGTGGTATTTCCTTCATGGAGATGAGAGGCCATCTCCCCAGTTGTTGGGAGTTAGTTTATGAATACAATGAACTATGGACAAGACAAGATGGCGGCATCTGAGGAGCGGAAGCAGCTGGAGGAGAAGCCACATGACCTTACCCTGATGGAATCAGACCTCCACGTGGAGATCCCTGTCAGTGCTGAGTTGCTTCTACCACCACTGGATGCTGTTGATGGACCCAGAGCCCTGGAAGCAAGGAGCCATGGGGAGACCCCTGCCAGCGCCAGGACTCTGTACCCACTGGCCTGTGACTTCGTGAGTCAGAAGGAGACTTTATAGACTGCTATTGGGCATATGGGTGAATATCAAACTTATGACTTTGGACTGGACTGGGCTGGGATGCTTTCTCAATGTCCCTTTCCTCTTGTATATAAACCTTTCCCTTATATCCATATGTGTGTCTATCAATTTGTTTCTCTAGTCTACCCAGACTAACACAGACTGTTATAAGTCTATGATGAGATGCCAGATGTTTGGGGGAATAGATCCAATATTTTACAACCTGGGGAAGTTACATAGCAGTAGATTGTGGATCACCACATTTTGAAGGATCTCTGTGGTCATTGCAATCATGGGCAGTTCTTTTCTCCTCACAGACACCCCATCACTAGGCAATATTGAAAAGAGGAGTTAACACGTGTAAATAAGACTTTTCCTGTTTTCCATTTCTCCACTATGTTTATATCTTCACAATTTTTGTCTCCAATGTATTTTTTAAAACATCCTAAACATATTCCCACTTTGCTTTCTTTATTTCTGGTGCTCAGTTTAGAAGTGCTACTGATTGATTTAAACTTGAGCAGCAGCAGGTGCTCAAAAATCTGTTATATGAGCAGGGTTCATGCACACATATGTAGTCAATGGTCCACTAACTTCAGACAACCGTTGTTGCTGTTAGGGGTCATCAAGTCAGTTCCAACTCATAGAAATCCTGTATAAAACAAAATTAATCAGTATCTGGCACTACACCATTGCGGTAGTTACATAATCTGTTGTCAATTTGAGATTTAAGAGTGAAGGGGTGAAGGTTAGCCTGTCAAGTAGTTTGCAGCTTGATATCATTTTGAGGCATGAAGGAGATAAAGAGTTCACTGGAGAATGGGAGCATGCTGACTCCCTGAGCATGAGACATGCTTGCTGACAAGACACATAGAGTTAGATTAGAGCCCTGGAGCTGAAGGAAGCATGTGGACACCCCTTTCAGCACTGAGATGCCTCGATTGCCACAGGGTCCACAAGAATTTCCACCCACTGGCTGTGATTTTCCTGCATTCAGTGTCATCGCATGTGTTTTGTGAGTCAGGAGAGGGATTTATAGATTGGTATCGGACATATGGGCTAATATTAGACTTAATGACTTACTCGGGACTAGTCTGGGATGTTTTCTCAATAATGAATTGCTCTTGTATATAAAGCTTTCTTTTATTATTTCTTTTCTTTTACTCTTAGGGTTATTCAGCTGACTCTGCTCTAGTTTTTTAAAATTTTGTGCCAGCATATCAATTGTGAGTCTCTCTTCATTTTTCAGGTGTGCGTGTATTGCAAAGAAACTTCCTCTGATAACTGTTTTTGTTGTGTCCCAAATGCTTTGGGATGATGTGCTTTCATTTTCTTTGGTTTCTAGGAATTTCCCAATTTCTTCTTCTCTGATCTGGGCCAGTATGCACTCCTTTTGCTATAGAGTTATTCATCCTCCCATTGTTTGCCCTTGTTTTCTTCATCTTCCTTTTGTTGATTTTCAGCCTTATGGCACAGTGGTCAGAGAAAGAGTTCTGTATGATATCAATGTGCTGAAACTTATGTAGATTCCCCTTATGCTTCAGCATGTGTCTACCTTCCAATATGTGCCCTGTGCATTGGAAAAGAATGTGATTTTTTTTGTATTTGAATGAAAAGCTCTGTAAATATCTAACAGGTCAAATTGTCTAATTGTAGTGTTTAGATCTCTAGCCTCCGTATTGAGTTTCTTTTCCTATGATCTTTTTCAGAGACTGGTGTATTGAAGTCACCCACTATAATTGTTGAGGTTGTGATTTCTCTTTTCATTTTTTTTGAAATGTTTGGTTGATGTATTCAGCAGGTGTCTAATTTGGAGAATATATGTGTAAAATGCTTAGCTTTTTTTCCCCTACAGTTCCCTTGAGCATTATATAGTGTCCCTCCTTATCTTTTTTATGGTTTTCATTTTTTTTGCCCCCAGTCCCCCAACTCCCTCCATCTGTTCCTGCACCAGGAACGTCGTGTCAGTGGTTTGCATTTTGAGATCAATTTTATACGAGATTAGTATTGCAACACCTACTTGTTTTGAATTGCCGTTTGCTTGATATGTCTTTCTCTATCCTTTGATTCTCAGCCTATTTTTGTCTGTAGCCTTGAGATGTGTATCCAGCAGGTTGATGGGTTGTGTTTTCTAAGCCAGTCTGCTAGCCTCAGTCTTTTAAGGCCTGAGTGCAGTCCATTGATATTCAGTCTATTATCTCCATTCGTGGAGTTTTCCTGCCTCCTTTTTTTCTATCAGTGTATTGTGCAGAGGTGTGTGTGTATGAATGATTCTTGACTTCTTTCCACATTTAAGCCAACACTATATTGGGTGCTGTTTTCTCTTTTTTGCCCTCTGGGTGAGATTGTTCTATGTAGTGGTCTCTTATTTATGCTTGGTAAATGCTGTTCTTCTGCCCATACTGGATTGAACAAGATCTTTTGTAGGACTGGGTTTCTTCTAATATATTCTTTGAGATTTCCCTTGTCTGGGAAGACTCTTACTTCTCCATCTGTTTTGATAAATAATTTGGCTCGGTAGAGTATTCTTGGGTTCACATTACTTTCATTCAATTTTTGGACTATGTTACTCTACTCTCTTCTTCATAGTGTCTGCTGATAGGTCTGAGCATATTCTATTTGGGAACCTTTATATGTGATTGTTTGTTTTCCTCTAGCTGTTCTCATGATTTTCTCCTTTGCCTCAAAGTTGAATAGTTTGAGTGTTATGTACCTTGGGGACTTTTTGAGAATCAGTCTAACTGGTGCTCTTTCAGCCTCCTGAATGGTTGCCTGTCTCACTCTTGTTGCAGATGACTTCTTGTGTCTTCCACCAGTAATCTAATTATTCTAATGTTCCTCTTCATGGCATCAGACATAGCTCTTAGGTTTTCTTCAGCTTCCCTGATAATCTTATTATATTTTTGTTCCCGTTTGTTGAAGTCTGCTTGGCTGCCCTCCAGGTCACTGGGTTGGTTCTCTGCTTCCTCCACTTGATTGGTGAAGTCTGTGAGTCTGCTACAGTTATTTTGTCATCTTGTCTCTAAGCTCTTGTATTTCCCTTTGGGATAGTGAAGTTCTCTCTTCTATCATTTCATCCTTTTCCTGTATTATTTCCCTCATATGCTGTATAGCTGCAGGCAGCATTCTGATAATTTCTTTCTGTGGCAGTTCAATGTCTGCTTCTTGTATGTATGTCATTAGGTTCAGGCTATCTTCTGCCACCGCCTTTTGTTTCTCCTGTTTTTCCATTGAGATCTCCTGTTTTTCCATTGGGGCTGATTGCTGTTTGTATTGCATTGTTTTAGAGGAGCCAGATGGTACTTTCCAGGGATTTGAAAAGTACTGGGTCTTTCTGGGAGACTCATAGGAATGTTTCTTCGAATTGCCTGCAACTAATTTCACTTGGGAATTAGCCTACCACTCTATTCTCCCATTGTTTCACTCTTCCTAGTCAATCAGTATTCTGTTATTTGGAGGGCAAGTTGGATGTTCCTTTCAGGGGACACTAGTTGGGTTGTTGTGGACCCCAGAGGAAGGTGCTATACTAGGTGAGCTTACAAGAAGCCATGATGGTGTGACCCATGGCTACTCGGGGCACTGCACAGGGTGTGTGGGAGTGCCTACTGCAAGGGAAGTGCTACAGAGGGTTGGTTGGTTGCCTGATTTGATGCAGAGCATCAAGAATGGTGGCCGGAGTTGCCCTGGTCAGGTAGATCACTATGGAGGTTGGAAAGATGTTTCTGAAGCAGTGTGGAATGCTGGTGGGTGTTGGTTGAGATGTCTCAGGCTGTATGAAGCACTAAGGCAGGCCAGAGGAAGTTCCCTCAATCACACGGGACCACAGAGGATAGATAGGAGCTACCCCAGCCACACAGACAAGTAGTCCCTGGGAAGACTTGGGTGAACTATCCCCTGGTGGAGGATGAGCAGGTTTTTCCCAGTCTCGGGCAGGCTGCACCGGGTAGAGCTCTGTTAGCTGGATGGAGTGCAGGTGTAAATGCCCTGGGATAAGGGGAGAATTCTGGAGGTCGGCAGTGGAGTGTGAGAGAAAATGGAAGAGGCAAATGTGTGTGTGGGGGGAACCCAAACTAAGCCTGCTAAGACAATGGGGGAATAGAGAGAAGAGAGGAAAACAAAAGTAGGAATATAGCTGAACCTCGATCCTGGGACTACAAGGGTTTGATCCCTGCCCTGAGGTGGCAGTAAGCTATGACTGTGCTGAGGTAAAGCCCTTGCACAGGCTTCAAATGATCCCAGCTGCAGTTGAGACAGAGGTGGGACTAAGGTCAAACCCTAGCTAGCCTCCACTGTGGTAAGCCAAAAGCCCCCAGCTGCTCAAAACCTTGTGGATCTGTGCCTACTTATCTTTCTGATGCAATCTGGCAGGGTTGAATTTCTCTCTTAGTAACTCTCCTGGGATATTTCTGCAGAGTCCCTCTAACATGTGTTACTCAGTGGCCATCTTCCTGGAAGTCCCTAAAGTGCTTTCTTATGCACATATCAGTATCCATGAGGTGTTTTTTTCCTTTGGTTTACCTAGACTAACACAACCATTCTCATAATTGTTATGTTGGAGTCCATTGTTGCAGTCTCTGTGTCATTCCACCTTTTAATGGATTATTCCTCTTCCCCTCTGCCATTCCACTTTAACAAGTATGTTGTTTCTCTTCCCCCCACCCCCTGCCCCGGGACTGGTTTCTTCTGAACATATGTTCAAAGTGCATGAGACAGTTACAACATCCCTTCACTTCAAAGGAGCACTGGAGCTGTACATTTTCCATACAGATGTGTTTGTTTTTTGGCTGACCTAGTACTTTCAACATTTCTTAACAGCCCCATGATTTAAATGTATTGATTCCTCTCAGTCTTCCTTATTTAACGAGCAGCTTTCACATGCATCTGATGCAACTGAAAATCCCACAGCTTGGGTCAGGGACACCTTAGTTCTCAAAGTTACATCTTTGCTCTTACAAACTTTAAAGAGGTCCTATGCTGTAGATTTACTGAATACAACACGTCCTTTTATCTCTCAACTGCTATCTCCTTGACCATCGAGTATGGAAATGAGCAAGATGAAATCCTTGACAGTTTCAACTTTTCTCCATTTATGATGATGCTACCTATTGTTCCAGTTGTCAGGATTCAAGTTTTCTTTGCATAACGAATTGCAATACATACTGAGGGCTGCAATTCTTGATCTTCTTCAGCAAGTGCTTCAAATCGTTTTCACTTTCAGCAAGCAAAGTTGATCTGTCATCTATATTATCACCGGTTGTTACTAAGTCTTCCTCCGTTCCTGGTACTGAGTTAATTAATATTAATTCTATTAATAGTGTAATTCTATATAGTCTAATTTCTCTGATTATTTGCTTAGCATATATTTTGAATGATGAGAGGATATGACCTGGTGCCTGTTTTTCCTAACTTTAAACTATGCCATATTTCCCTGTTCACACAACTCATCTCTTGTTCCATATACAGGTTCTGCATGAGCACACTAAAACCTTTCAACCCATCATAACTCAATACACAACAGAAACTGCCTTTTCAGATTCCAAATCTCACAGCAATATAAATGGAAGCAAAAGAAACATTGTTTCTTCTGTCAGGCCTATGTGAAATATCCTGGGTTTTGTTAAAACCAAACCAAAAGAATTATGCAAAAGATATCATTTCACAAATGAATAAACAAACAGAAACGTGAAACATAAGGGCCTATTGAGGAAGACGGGAATAGAACCTAGAGTTTTGGAGAGCAAACTCTTGACTGCTATTCTACACTGATGACCATTACTCCCTTTGAGCTTTAAGTTCTCATATATGCATTGGATCAGAAAGTGCATGTCATACTATTTATGTAAAGATCAAATAATATTGTGTGTATATATTAATTATAGATAGATATATAATTAATAAGATACCCAAAACCAAACCAAAACCAAACCTATTACTTTGAGTTGATTTTGAGTCGTGGCAATCAAAAACCAAAACCAAAAACCAAGCCTATTACTTTGAGTTGATTTTGAGTCGTGGCAATCCCTTGTGTTATACAGTAAACATCTCTACAGAGGTCTTTTGGTAGCAATCTTTTTAGATACCAGGTCTTTCTTTTGTGGCAATACCAAGTGGGTTCAAAATTAACCTTTATAATTATATAATAAAATTAAAGCATTAAAAAACAATTCCTATAAATACAATTATAAAATGATGTTGCTATATAAAATCATAAATTCTAGATTGAAGAACATTTATAATAACTTATTTTAGATTACTTCCCAGAAGATAATGTGTTAAAATGAAGGGACTTTTATTTCCTCTGCACGTAAGCCCAATTACTAGGCATATATTTGTCATTCAGATTTTCTTTTTATTATTGTTGCTATATACACCTGTTTAGCAACATTTTCCCAAAATATTTAGCAAAATATTTTCCAACATTTTACATGTTTATTTTCTTAATTAGGACATCTTAAAGATATTATAACAATCCATTATATCAAACATAATTGTACGCTTGCTGCCACCATCATTTTCAAAACTTTTTCTTTCTTCTTAAACTCTGATATCAAGTCCCCTTTATCCCCTACCTTCCCCCACCCTATCCCCAGAAATCCTTATTATGACACTGTATTTTATTTATTCCCATATCTTACAACCATCCAATATATCCATTCACCTACACTTTCGTTCGTTGTTTCCCTTTCTTGGGGTTATACAGTCATCGTTGTGATTGACACCCCTCCCCCACACCCTCTTCCCATAACCTCAAAGAGTCATTACTCTCATTAGTATTTTTGAAGGGTTTATCTATCTTGGATTTCCTGCATCAAATTCCCTTAATGATACAACTGAAGGTCTCACAAGATAAATGAGGTGAAACTGAGACTATGGTAAAGAAGGCAATGTTAAAGAACCAGAGGATTCCTATGTGTTTCATCAATGCTATCTGGCACCTTGGATATATTATCCTTTCATACGGCCCTTCTGGGAAGCCCTCTCCAATTATCTCACAGGTGAGTTTGGGGTCTCCACTTTGTCTATGCGCCTTCATGTCTATCTGAATCCTTGTTTTTGAATTTCTGGTACCTATTCTTGTTGGCACTTCGTGAGCACACTGGCTGGTGTATTTCTTCCATGAGGGCTTTGTTGTTACCCTGCTAGATGACTGCTTGTTTAACTTCAACTTTTAAGAAGCCAAACTTTGGATTTTGCAATAGCCGGGTACCATCAGCTTTCTTCAACACATTTGCTCATGGTCTCATTTTGTCTTCAGTGACCTTGTCAGGAAAGTGAGCATCATATACAAACCATTGTATACTGAGGTAAGATTTCAGTAGATGCCGAAGTCCATCCACTACCTTCCATATATGTATATATATGTGTATGTGTATATGCACATATATGCACACACATAGACATATTCATAGATATAGAGATATGGTATATTAATGTAAAAATATATTTATATGTGCATATTTACATATGCAAATTTTATCTATTCTTTCCTCTTTTTCTTTTTTCTTTTCTCCTGCCCCACTATCATGTACCCATGGTTCATTTCTCAGTAATTCCACTTGGATATTTTTCAATTGACCAAAGCACAACCCGGAATACTACACTCCCATCACCACCAATTTTTGATTCCTTGCTATTCCCCTGTACCTGGTGTTCTTTGCTCATTACTCTCTTCCCCCTTCCTCCTCCTCTCTGGTGTTGCCCCTCCCACCCTCACTCCCCACCCCAGGACTGTTGGTTTCCTTGCCCTCTCCTTGGAATTGCTTGTTCTAATGTTCTATTCTATTATTTCTCCTGTGTATATGCCCATTAGTGGAGTTAGGTCATAGGGTAACTCACTTTTCTTTTGTTTTAGGTATTGCCCAATCACTTCCCACAGTGGTTGTATGTATCTACAAGACGCTCAGCAGTGAATGAGCATTTTTGTCACACCCCCTGCAACATTTGTTGCTTACTGTTTTTTTTTTTTAATTGGGCTTTCCTTGTAGGAGCTAGGTGGTATCTCATAGCTGTTTTGGTTTGCCTTTCCTGGATGGCTAAAGATCAGGAAATTTTCTTATATGCTTTTTGGCCATTGGATTTCCTCCTTTGTAAATCTTCTGTTCTTTTTGATATCCTTCCGTTGCCTTACATTATTTGCAAGGACCTCCAGAAGGACGATGATGAATAAGCGTGGGGACAGGGGCATCTTTGTCTGGTTCCCTCTTTCAGTTTGAATGTTTCCAAATTTTCTCCATTGAGTGTGACACTGGATGTTGGATTTTCATATCTGCTTTGACGATATTGATGTCACTTCCTTCCAGTCCTATCTTCTTGAGTGTCATATTAGGAATAGATGTTGAATATTATAGAAGGATTTTTTATCTGCTTAGATTTACATACGGTTCTTTTCCTTTCTCATCTCAAGATGGTGGATAATGTTGATGGATTTTTGAATGTTGAACCATCCTTGCATACCTGGTATGAATCCTACTGGATCATGATGATTATTCTTTTGATATACGTTTGTATTCTACTAGTAAAAATTTTGTTAAGGATTTTTGCACCTATATGCATTAACAGTAGTTCTCTATTCTTGTTGGATCCCTGTCCACTTTTGGTATGTATCAGTGTTATACTAACTTCATATTTGGGAGTTTACTGTCCTTTTCTACGCTCTGGAAGAGCTTACATATAATTGGCGTCAGCTTTTCCTTGAATGCAGGGTAGAATTTTCTTGTGAAGCCATCTGAGCCAGGGCTCTTTCTAGTTGGTAGTTCCTTGACAGACTTATCTATTTCTTCTTTTGCTATGGGTCTGTTCGAGTTCTTGATGTCCATAGGAGATAATCTGGGGAGGTTTGTTTTTCCAGGTATTTGTACATGTCTTTCAGGTTGCTGCATTCCTTGGAGTGCAGTCCTTCATAGTATTGTGCAATTAGTCTTTCAATTTCATTGAAATAAATTGCAATTTTCCTGGTTTATCACTCAACTTGTATATTGAAGTCTTCTTCCTATTGTTTGTAAGATTTGCCAATGGTTTGTCAATTCTGTTAATCACTTCAAAGAACCAGCTTTTTACTGAGTTAATTTTCACCATGTTTTCTTGCTTACTTGTATTTCCTCTCATTTATTTCTGACCTGATTTTTAGAATTTCTTTTCTTCTGCTATTAGAAGAATATTATGTGGACTCTGTTCCAACTGATAAAGGTTTTGTGTGAGGATTTCTACCTTAAGTCACTCTTCCTTCTTCATATGCACATTTATCACTATCAAGAATCATCTGGTTACTGCCTTTGCTGTACCTCATAGATTTCAGTATGTTGCATTCTCCTTCTCAGTGGTTTCTAGAAACTTCGTAATTTCATCTCTAATTTGGGCCAATAGCCATTCCTCTTGACGAAGTAAGTTATTAATTCGCCACATGTTTTCCATGAAAAAATCTTTCTTTTGTGGATTTCCAGCTTTATGGCATAATATTTAGAGGACACCTGAGTGACAACTCTATTTTAATTTTGTCCTACCTTACCTGTGTCCCAGCATGTGGTCTATTTTTCAAATGTGCCATGTGAAGGTGCACAGAATGTGAGTTTTTTTGCACTAGGATGGAGAACTCTGAATGTCGATCAAGTTGAGTCGTCTTATTGTACTGTTTAGTTTTGTAGCCTCCTTATTAAACTTCTTTCCCACTGCTCTCTTCTCAGAGAGCAGTGTACTGAATCTCTGGATTGATTGATCTCGTGATGTCATTTTTCACCCTTTGAAGAATTTGATTGGCATTTTTAGCAGTTCTCTCATTGGGCGCATATAGTTTATCATGCTCACTGATTCCTTGTCTACTGATCCCTTAAGCAGTATATAAGGCCTATACTTAGCTCTTTATGTCTTGTACCTTGAAATGGATTTTGTTGGAGGTTTGAATTGCACCTCCAGTTTTTTTCAGATTGCCACTAGCTTGATATCCTTTCAGCCAAACTTTGATTCTCAAGTTATTTTTGTCTGTGAGCTTGACATGAATCCCTTGCAGACAACAAATTGCTGGGTTGTGTTTCTTAAACCAGTCAGCTAGCCTTTGTCATTAGATGGGGGAATTCAGACCATTGAGTGTCAGAGTTATTACATCCATCTCTGGATTTTGCTGTCATCTGGTACCTTTTGTGATAGGCATTTTCCTCCCTCCCTTTTGTACCAGTGTGTTATGTATGGGCCAGGCAGCGGGCGGGGATGGTGGTGGTGGCGGGGATCACTATTGCCTTCTTTTCACCATTGACTCAAATACATCTTGAACCTTGCCTTCATGGTTCTGACTTCTGGATAGTGTTATACTATGTGATGATCTCAAGTTTGTGCTCTGTGGATGTTGGTCTTTTGACCAGAGTGAATTGGAAAGTAATTTTTGTTGTGCTAGTTTTTAAAAATGTATTTTCTAAATTTTTCCTGATCTGGGAAAAGCTTATCTCTCTGTATTTTGATGGAGAGATTGGCAGGATAGAGAATCATTGGGTTACTGTTATTCTCCTTCAACTTTTGGAATGTGCTATTTCATTCTCTCCTGTTCTTCAGGGTTTCTGCTGATAAGTCTGAGCCTATTCCTTCTGATTACTCTTATAAGTGACTGCATTTTTTTCCTCTAGCTGCTCCTGTTATTTTCTCCTTTCTCTCAAAGTTGGATAATTGTACTACTATATGCTTTGGTGTGCTTTTCTTGTGGTTCAGTATAATTGTTGTCCTCTCTGCTTCCTGGATGACTGCCTACATTTCCTTTGCTGATATGGGAAAGTTTTCTTCCAGGAATTCTCTCGATATCTTGGCTGTTGATATGTTTGTTGTGTTTTGCTCTGGTAACCCAATTATTTGAATATTGTTTCTGTTAACAGTATTGCTGATATTGTTTTGGGGTTCTCTTTAGCTTCTTTAAATATCTTGTTTTATTGTTTTTCCTGTATGCTGATTTCTACTTGACTATCTTCAAGGCTGCTGTTATGATTCTCTGCCTCTTGCAGTCTGGTGGCATTGTCTTTTACTGTTTTCTTGGCTTCTGCTGTTTTCCTTTAACTCTTGTATTTCCCTTCAGTAAGTGGACTCTCTCCTATTTTTTCATCCTTTCTCTGTATTGATTCCCTTGTATCTTATATGACTTTAAGCAGCATACTGAAGAGTTCTTTCTGTGGAGGTTCAAAATCTGCCTCTTCTATGTATGGTGCTAGGTTCAGGTCTTCCTGAATATTGCATTTTGTTTTTCTTGCTTTCTTGCAGCGCTGTTGATGAGGGTTGTTGCCTGCCTGGCATTTTGGTGGAGCTCAGCACCATTTTCCTGGGAGCCCAGGAGCTGTGAGGTTTCTCTCTCAGAGGCTAGTAGGGATGATTCTAAGGACTACCTGGGGCCAGCTGTGCTGTGACTCTGAGCTGCATCTTTATCTTACTGACATTAACTGTCATTCCAGAGAGCTGGGGCAATCTATTTGGAGGGCAACAGGGGTGGCTTTTTCAGGCAGAGTGGGTGGAGCAGTTGTGTGAAGCAAGTGGGGGTGAAGGACAGGCCAATCAAATGCAGTGCAGACAGGTGCTCACAGGCCTTAGTGGGTGAGGCAGCAACTCAATAGGTCTATGCACAGACAAATCATCAGCTCTGATTGCTAGCAATCGTGCCAGCTCTGTCATGAGCAGCAAGGATGGCACTGGAAAGCCAATCATGCTCAAGTGGACTGGTGGTCACAGGGACCTGGGTGCAGTGGGTTGGGGAGGCTATGTATTTTGTTGGTAAGTTGGTGGAGAATAGGTAGTTAGAGGTGCAGGAAACAGGTAATAGATGTTGTGGTTGGGGTGTGTGATGGGTATGTTAAATCTACCATGTTCCCTTATTGACCATGTCAATTGTGAGAGAGCACATCTTTAATTATCTGTATTTATAACAGAGGTCCCCTTTATAGTAGGTTGTTGCACAACTTTGAGCTCTCCTTACTTAGAATCCCAAGGTAAGTATATGCTATTATTGTGTGTACCCCTGTGAGGCAGGACTTCTGTTCAGAAGGTGGTCAGATAAGGGGATATGTGTTCATTGGCTTCTTTGCTATGGGGAGGGAAAGTCATTGAGTATCCCTGATGTGGTACGTCTTACTTCCTGTGGCAGGGAACAGAGTCCAGTTCATTATTATTTTTTCTGTGAAGCTTATGTGATTAGATCTAACAATTATCTTCAACTAGCTATGCCATAGGTTCAGGTTGTGCATCTGTCTCCCTGGAGGCTGGCTTTCACCCTAGAAAGTCCAAATTTTACTGGGCGAATTTTCTGGAGTTTGTGTGTTGCTGACATGAAGGGAACAGTTTCTAGAGGTTATTATGCTTGAAGGCAAGGCAGGGTACAGTGGATCCACCATAGTCCCTTGCTCACTCTGTGTGTTATGTAGGGACAGTGCTTGGTGGTATGATGTTTTACTGCCTTTTGGCCCTGTGGGGTGTTAGAGAGGGTGTGAGACTCAGGTTAGAGGGGTGCTTTGGTGTTTGGTATGACTGAGAGAGCTGTTTTCCTGTTAGTGAGTGGGGGATCTTCAGAGAATGCACCTCTGGTGCATTAGGTGATGGTGGATGGGGATGATGGAGGTGGTCAAATTGGGGGGGGGGTCTATTTCTGCTCCTTATCTCAATATCCCAGGGATGTGGAGGATAGCAATGACTTACTCAGTTGAAGTCTTATTTGCTGACTTGCTGTTGTGTGGTCTTTTAACAGTCGTTCAAAGACTTTGTCAAGCCCTAAACTGGTGGAACCATTTTTTTTTTGGCCTGGGCTGCACTTTTCTGTTCCCCAGAAAAGGGGGACAAGATTGGCCAAGGGAATTTGGGGCTCACTGGGTCTGAATTCTCCTGGCAACTCTCCTGTGTCACTCCTGGCTCTCTCTTGCATAGCTCTGTAAGCAGTGCTCCCTGGATCCGTGGGAAAATAGTCTGGGGGCTCTCCAATTGCAGCAAAGGAGTGTCTGATTGTTTACTGTGATCCATGTTGGCAGGCCATTCATGGAGCTGGGGAGAGTGGGAAAGAGCATTGCTAATGCAGTTGCCCTCTGCTCCTGGCCAGAGAGGGGAGATGCAAATCCCGTGCAAATGCAGGAGCAGGGAGGTTGGCAGAAAGGGGAACTCTGGTGCGATCTCTTGGGACTCATTCTCAGAGGAAGGGGTGATCGATACAGTCCTCCTGGATGGAGTGCGGGATTAGCAGAATCTCAGAAGTTCATGTGGTGAAGTTGGAACAGTACAGGAAGCCCGTGCATCATTCCATAAGTGAAAATCGCAGGGAGCAGTCTGAATCACAGACCTAAGTACACTTGAAGTCTATTTCCAGCATGCAGCCTCCCAATAGTGACCTCCTTACGTCTTAATTTTCTGACCTAACAACAGGAGCACTGGGCAGGTGGGAGGACTATTCTTGACTCCTCCCCCTCATTGTTTTTAAAAAGCTTTTCGTTTGCTGTCTTTTCAAGATCAAAATTTAGTTCAATCGCTTGTGTTTTGTTTCACAATTTTGATTGAATTAAAAAGCTATTGCAATAGGTTTCCCATGAGAACTACCCCAGCTTAAGTCCTTGGCAAAGAAATCAGCCTCCTGAATATTTATTTAGTCCTTTCAAGTGTTGAAATACTTCATTCCTCATGCATGATTGTATGGAGAGATAGAACTAAGCACACTTAATTCCCAGGCCTTTGAAGCCAAATCAGATTTTTTAAGGGATGTGGGAACCCAAAGGTGGCTTTATCTCACTTTTTTGTCTCTGGGGAAGAAAGCCTTCTGTGGTGGAATTTGCATATTGTACCACAGTTCAGATATTACCAATTTTTGGTTGTTGTTGTTGAATTCCTAAATATTTTACTGTAGAAGAGAAGACTTGGGGGAGAAAGGGGCAAAATGATCGCAATGACATATAATGACATATAATGCCCCATCCATCCCATCTCTCTGGGTGATGAATAACAGAAATGTGGGTGAAGGGAGATAGCAGGTGGTGTAAGATATGAAAAATAAAAATAACATAAGTTTTCCAGTGGTCACAAGGGTGCTAGGGTGGGGGAGAGAGTAGTAAAAAGAGGAGTTGATGCCAAGAGCTTAAGAAGAAAAAAAATGTCTTGTCAATAATGATAGCAACATATGTACAAATGTGCTTGATACAATTGACGTATGAGTTGTTTTAAGAGATGTAAGAGCCCCGAATAATATGATTTTAAAAAAATGTAAAGATGTCTTAAGGTATACGTGAAAATTAAGTTTTCAAAATGTTACAAACTCATCCTTTAGAAAGGGTGATTATTTTATAATATACCCCCCCCAACAATTTTTGCCAGAAATGAAGACTTAGCATGAACTATTAACTTTTCCTCTGTTAAAACAAGCTCCTTTGAAAGCAAACACCATTTCTTTATTTGTCTAGTAAATAAAAAATTAAAACATTGAGTCAAAGGGCAAAACTGAGAACATGGTTATATCTAATTTTTGAGGCCCAATCTTTATTATCATTTGCGCTTTCATTCTCCAAAGAAAAATAACAAAACCCAGTATTTTTCAAAAGTATAACTCTGTACTATTTTAAGAGTGTATTTAACTTAAAAATTCTAAGCAAGATTAAATTTTAGACTTTGTGGAACATATTAGCATAATTGGTTTAACACTATTCCCTACTTTTCAACAGTTGTCACCTTTATGCTGAGGTTTTATCATGCAAGAACTCATTTAACACTCAATAAATTTATATGCCAGTTACTATTCTTCTTCTTCTTTTAGAAACAAGGATATCTAAAATGTAAGTAGACTAAGTAACTCTCACAAAGCATCACAATACTGTATGGGGTCCAGATTTAAGTGGAGAATTTGTACAATGCTCTTTTTCTGGAACACAAGTCTTTGTTAGCCAATAATTTCTGTGTCTAACTGGAAAACAATGAACACAGTAGATCCAATTGTGCAATACTTTCTTTCATGTCTCTAGGAACACTGGAATCATGGGCACTGGTCATCTGTAAGGCTACACATGACTCTCTAGATTTTCTCTATGTTAAGGAAGAAAGATGTTATTTTGTACACCTGAAGCAACGAATTATGCCATACTAATTTACTATGACTTATTTGCACAAATGTCAAGATTGACCATATACCTGGTTTCATTTTGAGCCTGTTTTGCAATTACTATGGCTGGCCATGTAATAAAATTTGCCCATGTGTCTAGGCACCCATAACATTCCTGATTTTTTTTTATTCAAACAGGTTTCTTTGAGAAAGAATATTTTATATTTGTACCCATGGTTTATTGATAGAGAGATATACCAATATAATTGCTTTCCTGGTTTCTTTTGGCTTGCAGCATCTTCATAGAGAAAGGCTTCATCATAAACATAATCTGATGTGAGTCTGTCTAGGGAATCAATGAACTTAAATTGGACTTGAGATTAAAAGGCACTCAGGAAAGTCTGTGGCCTTCTCTCTTCAAGGCTCTGCTTTAGTCACACTACTAAGTTCAAGGTTAGGTATTACATGCATTAAAGGGGGAGAAAAAAAGACTTCACTTGGAAAAATCAATATAGTGGGCATGGGGGGTTTTATTCTTCAGATGATCACTTTATTACCCTTACAACACTTAAAATAGGTGGATATCTAACTTACTTATGTGGGTTAATGACTCATCTGGCAATTTTTTTAAGTGAATTTCCTCTTTTAAAGTATTTTTGAATGATAGAAGAAGAATGGGAAAAAGTCTGTCAAAAGTTATAAGTAGCAGTGGCTCATTTCCCCTTTTGGGAATTCACCACTTGCTCTTAACAATATGTGTTAGATCAGGTTGACTAGAGAAATAAATTCATTGACTCTGCTATATGCGTAAGAGAGAATTTTATTTCAAAAAGTAATTATGCATCAATAAAACATCCCCCCAGCACAGTCCAGATCAAGTCCGTACATCTAGTATTAGCCCATAAGTCTGATATTAGCCCATGGATTCCTCTTCAGACTCACACAGCACATGCAGTGATGCTGAATGAAGGAAGAACACTGGCTAGTGGATACAAAGTCCTGTGGCTCCAATGGCAATAGACACATCTCCAGGGTTCTGCCTTCTATTAGCATGGCTCCATGTGGCTTGTCAGCAGGAAGACCCAGGTAGACAGAGAGTGTGTCCTATCTCTAGGGAGGAAGAGATGAAGTTCCCAGAATCCACATGAGAAGGGCACGCCCACCAGGAGGCACAATCAAGCTGGGGCTTGATAGGCTAAACTCTGCCGCTCCACGTTATTTATGATGTTGACATGAACTTGTGTAAATACCACAATAAATAACATAGAGTCTTCTTTGCCATGAATAACAGAAAAATGAAACATTCTGCTTGGGGTGATTAGGCAACACAATTGTAATGAATTCTATTCATCCTCTTGTTTTTTGTCTCCATGATCAACCAGTCATGTAAGGCAGTGTCAGCCCTTGAAGCAGGACTTGGGAGAGTGCTTGGATCTATACACAGACTCTTCTTACATATTCTGCCAGAAGCATGTATTTATAAATAAAATGCAACAGCCCAAACCACTTAACCTGTCTGATTAAGTAAAGCGAATTAGAAGGAGATGAAAATATCAAAAGATCCTGAGCATATCCATTTATTGCCCATCCCTTTTCTTTAAGGACCTTCTTGGTCTTTTGAGCCTACTTTTTATAGTGAGATTCCTCTTTCAGTTAATCATTAAAAAAAAACGTTTGCTCATGTTTTCATTTTATCTTAAGTCATCAAAACGGAAGGCTATTGGGAATATCAGGTAAAGATTTTAGGTAAGAATACTTTAAAAAAGAGAAATATTCACAGTATATTTATTATTTTATGAAAATAAAAGTTTTCAAGGGCAGGGAATTACTTGATATTTTTGCAGTTTCAACTATTATATGCAAAATGGTAACACTTCAGTATTTAAGTTAATTGGAAAGAAAATTCATTTCAAGGAACAAAAAGCACAAAACACATGACTTGTGGAGTGTATAAAATGCATCAAAGAAAATTTATTTTTCAAGACCCTACTATATGTGTTTTGTGAGCAATTTTCCATCTTGTGACCTATATGTCAAAGCAACAATGTAGCTTTTACTATCTTGTCTTCTGTAATTTTGCCCACTACCTGCCAACCACCTTTTTTTTTTTTTGCCATCTCTTCTTACATTTTCTGAAACACACATAAAAGCCTTATGTTTGAATGGACTAGAGAAAACTTCATATGTGATATTTATAATTCAGCAACAATGGAGTCATTGAAAATCCAAATGACTTTTCTACCTGTTTTGCTAAATTGGGTATAATAACACATTTGGCGATTCTGTCTGTTGGCCATGGAATTATGTTATGCTCCCATAGAAGTGCAAATTACTTTGGGTTAATCAGGTGAGAGTGAAAGCAGGAAGGAGAGACCATGTCAAATGAAAAGATTACTCCCCATAACTTCGAGAGCTCAAAAGAATGAGACATAAATACCCTTTAAAACCCACATTAGAAAAAAAGGTCAGAAAATTAGGCTTTAGCGTGGGGTGGGTCAGAAAGCTCCAGTGGTGCTTTGGGGGACCTGAAAGGAGGGCATGGCTAAGTGCCAGGTGATGTGAATGAAGGCTAGAGTACAAGACACTATTCACCAAACTCAACCCACTGCCACAGTCTCTTTTTTTGCTTCATCGTCAGATCCCATAGGACAGATTAGAACGGCCTCTATGAGTTTCTGAGATTGTAACTCTTTATAGGACTAGAAAACCTCATCCTTTTCCCAGGGAGCAACTAGTGGTTTTGAACCGCTGACCTTGTGGTTAGCAGCCCAGCCAGTGCGTTGCTACTACACAGCAGGAACGGGTGAGAAAAAAACAAAGACACATCATGTTTAGGCAGAAGCGAATCACCACATGATTAATCGGACCATTTTTTTCCCCTGCAAGGATACAGACGTGCCGAACTCTATTGTGGCGAAAAGCTAATTCCAACACAATGGCAATCAGTCTGTGCTTAATAGGTGAGGCTAAATGGTGAGCTGCATGTGTAACAGCCCTGTCTATAGTCATCTTCTGCAAGAGTCCACTGGACTAAACCGTAGCCTAGCTTCTTCCTATGGCTCTGCTTATCACAGCAAAAGTTTACCCCGGATGTGACATCATTTCCTGCAGAGTAAATGGCTTAAAACTTAAACAAACAAACATTTGCAACACAATAGGATTGTTAAAATTGACACCACAATGACTGGGAGCTATATTCCTCTTGATTGAAAAAGGGAAACCTTTTTCTTTTTTTGTAACAACCAGGTTTTATAAAAATTATTGTTCATGTATCCCTGGGACTGCTCACTCTCCTTAAGCTTGCTGAGGATTCAAGCTTCTTCTGAGCTCCTGTAGCTTGTAGCCCTCTAGCTGGGGGAAGGGGGCAGAGATGAGGCAGAGGGAGAGAGGGAGGTGGCAGGGATCAGACTGACTGTCAGTCAGAAGGTTGTACAATGTGTACAAGAGCCAGGAGTGCTGCTACTTCCTAGAGCCAATGCAGGGTGCCTCATAAAGGGACACTCAAAAAGACACCAAGGAAATCCTTGGAAGCCCCAGAGTTTTTTTTTTTTCAACTGCTGGAAACCTGTTTTCTGCCTTCAGCTCTATCTCTAGCAGTGAAGTTCCCTGGAGATTATTACTTTTCCTCACTCACTTTCCCCTCGTCGTTGCTGTGAAGGGCCACCAAGCCCGTTCTGACTTGCAGAGATCTTACGTGCAACGAAATAAAATGTTGCCAGGTTCTGCATCATCCTCAAAATTGTTGTTCTACTTGAGCCCATTGTTGTAGCCATTAGGGAAACCCACCTCAGTGAGAACTTTCCTTTTTGAAGATTATCTATTTCACCAAGGATGACACTGTTCTCCGGGGCTTGGTCCCTCTTGATAACGTGTGGAAAGTATAGGAGATGTACTATCTCCATCCTCACGTCTAAGACTGTACTTCTTTTCGAGACAAATTCACTCAGTCACCTGGCATCATGAAATATTCAATATTCTTTGTGAATACATTAATCCAAAACATAATCAGTTTTTCTCCAGTCATTCTTTTTTATGTTTTGGGCATCACTGCCCTCTGGTGGTCATGGGAGCTACCCAGACTTGCTCCTGGAAAGCCGCTGCTAGATTTGAACCGCCAAGCCTGTGGGCCGCAGTCCAGTCATTCTTATTTCTTGTCTAACTTTCTCATAAAAACCATCACTATCTTCCTGCTTTTAGCCTCTGGAGCCCCAGAGTTGATTATGGGATCCCCTGGGCTTTAAGTTTCCAACTATGGACCTCCTCCCTGCCCTTTCATCCATTTACGGAGATGAACAAACTTCCCCTACTTTTGTAGGATGACAAATTTTTTTGGGTCACAATCTATATTTTCAGTAGGGTCAACGCACACTGACCTCGTGGTGTGACTTGCTTCAAGGTAGAACTTTAGTGTCACAATTTTTGAATCTATTTTCTTGATGTTCTAGGGCTCCCATTTATTGAACTCTGGTCTCAATTCCCTGAGAAACCCCATTATAATTTCATATTTCACAGAAGAAAGAGACTCAGAGAAGAAACAGCAGATACAGGATTGATTGAAATGTACATTACTAATGTAGGAGCCATGTGACAATTGGGGTGCTGCACTGCTTCCTGTTAACTAAAGAAGGGAGAAGGCAGCTGTGGGTGTGGTGATGGTGTCGGGATGGGGAGGGGGGGAGGAGGTCAAGCCTGGGACAACTGAAGTCCTCAAGATGTTTGGTATCTCCCTTTCAAAGGAGTTCCATAAAAGCTTAAGCATTAACATTTCTAAGGGAACCTACCAGGCACCTTTGATCCATGTGTATCCATGGATTTTGATCCATGAATTCCTAGTGTAAGTTACAGATCTAGCATATTTGGAACAAAACAAGAATACTCGAAAATCATCAACATATGCCTTTACCCACCTTTGAAAAATAATTGTTGGAAAGTTGAAAAAAAAATTGTTTAGTTCAATTGAGTATCAAATTACATTAGAAGAAGATATAATTTAATTTCATGTCAGTATTTGGATCCAGCTGCCCAACTACCAGCGTAACTCTCCATCTTAATTTCATTATAATCTATGCACACTGATCTGAAGGCATTTTTTGTTTTGTTTTCGCATCACTGCCCTGGTGCAAGTAGGAAGCCCAGCCCTGCTCCTGGAGAGCCGCTGCTGGATTTGAACCTCCAACCCTGTGGGCCACGGTCCTGCACACCGCCACTGTGCCACCAGAGCTCAGCTCTGAAGGCATATTTCAAAACAAAAAATCCTAATCAAATGTGAAAGTATACATTTAATTTAGATATTCTTGTGAATTTAATATCTAATACAACCTGAGAATAAGAAAATTTTTGTACCAAATCAAGCACAGCTGAGTGTTTATTTCTGTTAATGTATGCATATTAATGACTCTTCATTTAAAGTCCGTTTACCCACAAACCATTTAATATCACCCTAATTATAAGTCTCTTTCAAATATCTTGGAACTGCAGCAAAGCTGGCCATCCCTCAAGTGATTTTACTAACTTAGAATTTCCTTCAAATGCTCACTTTCCCAAATAGCAGCTTTTGTTTATGCAGTATTGAAATAAAATGATACGGAAGACTTGCAATTATTTTAACTGAGAAAATTTTAAAGATGAATTATTATAAAATGAAAATCTTGAAGTGTACATTATAATCTGCACAACTTCTTTAGCCAAATATTGGTCAAATGAATACGGTATGATTAATGATGTATTTGTTGACTCATTTGCTGTTTATTTTCAAGGAAGTATGCATCTTTCCCTTTATTTACTGCTTTGACTTGAAATTATTAATGCAAAACAAATTCAGACAACATTTTACAAGTAATTGTACTCTTTTTTAAAAAAATGACTTGTATAGAACAAGGAACAAAAGCAATGGTCACCCACCAATGAAATTATTTTCTTTAATAGTTATATTAGCATATTACTTAAATAAGTACAGCATGAATGTATCAGCTGTAGAGGGCATGTAATTAGGATCCACCAGGTCAGTTCTCATTTCAAGGAACTCTACGTACAATTGAAAGAAACACTGCTTGGCTCTGTGCCATTCTCACAATTGTTATGCTTCTTTTTTCGTTTGTTTTGTTTTGGGGCATCACTGCCCTGGCGGGAGTAGGAAACCCAGCCTTGCTCTTGGAGAGCTGCTGCTGGATTTGAACTGTCAACCCTTAGGGCTGAAGTCCCGCACACAACCACTACGCCACCAGGGCTCAGCCCACTCACAATTGTTATGCTTCAGCCTAGTGTCTGGACTTCCATAATTTTGCTGCCCCCTACTTGATCAAGAATGATAGCTTTGTCCAGAATGATATCAGACTTCTGAAGCCTGGCCGTCCTTGCCAGTAATGAGCATTCTGGCTCTATAACTTCTAAGACAGATTTGTTGGTACTTTTGGAAGTCCATGGTAATGTTGATATTTTTCACCAGCATCATATTGCAAAATCATCAATTTTCCTGCACTCTTAGGCAGTGTCCAGCTTTCACATGCACATGAGACGACTGAAAATACCCTTACTTCACCTAGGCATGCCTCAATCCGCAAAGGAACCTCTTTGCTTTTGAACACTTTAAAGAGTTCTCCTGCAGATTTTTCCAGTGCATTGCACGTGCTTTGATCTCTTGACTGCTGTTTGCATGACAAAGACAGTGGATCCCAGCGCGATGAACTTCTTGACAACTTCAATCTTTTCTCTGTTTAGCGTGATGTTACCTAAAGGTGCACTTGTAAGACATTTGGTTTTGTTTACATTGACTGGCAATACACATTGAAAGCTTCAATTCTGGATCTTTATCAGCAAGTGCTTGATGCATTCTCACTTTCGGCAGGCAAGCAAGGTTGTGTCTTCTGCGTATTTCAGGTTGGGAATAAGATTGCCTCCAATCCTGATACCACATTCTTCTTCATACACTCAAGCTTCTCTGAATATTTTCTCAGAATACAGACTGAATGAGTTTAGTGAAAGGATACAACACTAGCACCTAGCTTTCTTTATTTTAAACAATGCAGTTTTCCCTTATTCTATTTGCACAAGTTCTACATGAGCACAATGATGTGTTCTGAAATTCTCATTCTTCTCAAGGGTATCCCTAGTTTGTTAGGATCCAACCAGTGAAATGCTTCAGTGAAATGAAATCCAACCAGTTATGGTTAATGAAACACAATCAACTTTTTTCTGATATTCTCTGCTTTAATCCAAGATTCTTCTAATACCAGTATGATATCCCTTGTTAAAAATTATTTTCTGAACCTGAAATTAACATCTGGTATCTCCTTGTTAGTGGACGGCTGCAATAGTTGTTGGATGATCCTCAGAAAAACCTTATTTTAACGTGATATTCATGATACTGTTTTAGTATTTGAACGTTCTGTTTGGTCACCTTTCTTTGGAATGTGTACAATATGGGTTTCTTCCAGTCATTGGTCAAGTAGTTCTCTTTCTAATTTTCTAGCAGAGACAATTTAGTGCTTCCAGTGCTACAGCAGCTTATCAAACATTTCTATTGTTATGCCATTCATTCCTGGATTCTCATTTTTGGCTAATGCTTTCAGGGCAGTTTGAACTTTTTTCCTTCAGCACAATTGGTTCTTACTCATATGCAACTTCTTGAAATGATTGGTTGTCAACTATGTGTTCTTTCCATCTGTTTTTTCTTTTTTCTCCGCATCACTGCCCTGGTGGGAGAAGGAAGCCCAGCCTTGCTCCTGGAGAGCTGCTGCTGGATTTGAACCTTCAACCCTGTGGGCCACAGTCCAGCACACAACCACTGCGCCACCAGGGCTCAGTCCTCCATCTTCTTTTAATGCTACTTGCATCATTCAATATTTTACCCATAAGTCTTTCAAAATCAACTCAAGGCTTGAATTTCTTCAGTTCTTTCCATTTAAGATATGTAGTAGATGTTCTTCCTATTTGATTTCCAAATGTAGGTATTTGCCCAATTCATTTTAATATTTTACTTACTCATCTTAAGCTGACCTTTAAAATTTTCTGTTCATATCTTTGGTTTCATAATTTTTTGCATTTACCTTACCTACTCTATTCTATGATTCAGAGGAAATTTCAGGGTTTCTTCTGACATCCACTTTGATCTTTTATTATCTTTTTAATTTATTTTTTTAGGCATCATTGCCCTCTGGTGGTGGGAGTAGGAGGTCCAGCCTTTGCTCCTGTGGAGCTGGAATTGAACCTCCATTCCAGTGGGCCGCAGTCCCGTGCACAACCACTACGCCACCGGGGCTCAGCCCTTTTATTATCTTTTTAATGATCTTTTTCTTTCTTCATTATTGGTATTGTCAATGTTATCCCACATCTCTTTTGGCGTTCTGTTAATATTGCTCAATGAATTAAATCTGTTCTTGATCTATTTTCTCAAAAATCAGAATATATGCATGGTTGGATCTTGGATCTCATGGACTTGTCTTCATTTTTTCTGCTTACATATAAACAATTGATGATCTCTTTGACAGTCATCCCCTGGTCTTACTCTAGCTGCTGATATTGAGCTTCTCCATCATCTGTTCCTACAGAGGTAGTCTATTTGATTGCTGTGTATTCCTGTCTGGAGAAGTCCACTTATCCAGTCATAGGGGAAAACGTTATTTGTGAGGAAGAAGTTGGTGGTCTTGCAGAATTCTATCATGTGATCTCCATTTTCAATTCTGTCACTGAGATGGTATTTTCCAACTACATTTCATTCTATTTCCAATGTTTGTATTTCAATTTCCAATAATTACCAATGCATTTTGAATGTATGTTTGAGCAATTTCAGAGTAAAAAAGTTCTCATAATTTTTCAATTTCTGCATCACTAGCTTTAGTGGTTGGTGCGTAAATTTGAATAATGTTGTACCTATTGGATTTCCTGGCTGCGGATAGATTTAACCTATCACACGCAGCATTGTACTTCAAGAGATTTTGAAGGGTCTTTTTGGATGATGAATGAAACACCATTCCTGTGTAATTTGCCATTCCAGTTATAGTAAACCATATGGTTTTTTCATTCGTAAGGGGCAATAGCTCACTAACACCTAGAATATCTACCTTTATGCATTTCATTTTCTTTTTGATTACTTCAAATTTTTATAGATTTATACTTTGTAAAATCAAAGTCCTGATTATTAATTTATGCTTGCAGCTGCTTCCTTGCACATGGAAGCAAATAAAGGACATGAAAACATTGCTCCATCTGTACTCCACCAAAATCATTATGGTCAACTCTGCTTTGAGAAGGCAGCTTTACTCAGTCATCCTTTGGATGCTTTCCCACTGAAAGACTCATCTTCTGGCACTATCTAAGACAATGTTCTGTCTCGATTCATAAGGTTTTCAGTATCTAAAATGTTATGATACTAACCCTACAGTTTTCAGGGGAGTAAATTTTCCAAACTGGACAGACCATTCTTTCATCATAGTCTATTGTTAATCTTGAAGCTACATGAAAACCTGTACACCGTGGAAGACCCTTGTGGTATTTGAAATGCCAATGACAGTTTCCAGCATCACAGCAACAATATAAGCCATCTCAGTATGACAAACAGACAAATGGTTGGCATTATGACTAAAAGAGCCATATTCACTGACTATATTAATTTCAGCTGATGATATTGATCTTTTCCATTGTTTCTTCTAAGAAGAAAGAAAATAAATTAAATTAAACTCACTGCCATTGAGTGGATTCCAATTCATGCTGACCCTAACCAGGCATGATAGAAATACACCTTGTGTTTGAGAGATTGCACCTTTTTAAGGGCGTAGAGTGGGATCTCATCTTTCTACCATGGAGTGGAGTGGGTGGTTTCAAACTGCTGACTTTGAGGTTGGCAGCCCAACAAGTATGTCACCAGGACTTCTTTCTCCACAGTTGTAATGGATTGAAATCTTGTGTGTTCTATCTAGTGAAGTCCATGAATATTGCTGGCATTTTCATTGCTGAAAAATTTAAAGTATATGCAGTGAAGAAGGCATTACAAAATTTTGGTCTGCACTCCCCATCTGTGCTTCCATTACCAAAGTAAAATTCTGCAACAATAGATCTCTCCTCTGGGCCCACCTTTCACATTCCAATCATCAGTAACTATCAGTGCATATTGATTGCATGTTTGATGAATTTCAAACTAAAGAACTTGGTTGAAATATTTAATTTCTTGGTCACTGGTTTTAGAGATTGCTGCAGACATTTGAATAAGAGTTGTAATAATGGATTTTTTCTAAGTGTACACATATCATCCTATTACTTCAGTATATATCATGAAATATTTCTGATGAAATGTGTGATGATATCTCTCTTGAATTTGTCATTGCTGGCACAGAAAAACATTTTTCAATTAAAATGGCCAATATCAGTTCATATCAGCTTATTTATGTTGAGAATATTGATCCTTATATGATCCACTTCACTTCATATGTACCTTTCAATACTCCTAGTTTAATATTTTGTACATTCTAGGGTACAATTATTAATAGATGTTTGTGACCCTTTTAAAAATCATTTTGAATCATGCCCTATCAGAAAATGAAGATTCTGAAAGCTTTCCACCATTTACCTCTTTAAGATTCATTAAATTGAGAAGGATTCTCTGGATTTATTTTGATTGTCTTCCAACCAAAGGAACTCATCTTTTGGCACTATATTTGACAACATTCTTCTGCTAGTCATAAGTTTTTCAGTGACTAATTTCTCAGAATTAGGCTACCTATGTCTTGTTCATCTGTTCTCAGCCTGGAAGATTGCCTGTAACACATGGATGACCCTCCTGGTATTTGCAATACAGGTGGCCTAGCTTCCAGTATCACAGAAACATGCAAGCCACAAAAGCATGGCACACTGACAGACAATATTTCAAATATCAAATAGCGCACACATACATGCACACAAAGTAGCTTCAAATTAATCAAAGACATACACATTAAAGCTAAACCCATAAATTTATTGGAAGAAAATACAAGTAAAAATTGAGGACCTAACTGGCTTGTCTCTTCCCTGTAATACTTCTGTAAGGAGATGTCCAGTGTAGCAATGATGAAACAGACAACTTTCCTCTAGTTCTTAAATGTTTTGTTCACCCCCCCGACCCCGCGCTGCCAACTATCATGATCTCAAGCTTACCTTACACATTTCGCTAGACTAGAGGATGTGCACTTGTACAGATAGAAATCCAGAACAGGGAATCCAGAACAGATGAATCCTTCAGGACCAGGGGTGAGAGTGGTGATACTGGGAGGGTGGGGTGAAGGTAGGGTAGAAAGGGGAAATCAATGACAAGGATCTACATATTACCTTCTCTCTGGAGGACAGGCGACAGAAAAGTGGGTGAAGGGAGGTGTCGGACAGTGTAAGGCATGACAAAATAATAATAACAGTTTATAAATTAACTACCCTACACTACCCTACCTTCTTGCAACCTCTAACAACTACAGCAAGAGGTGAAGGAAACAATATATCAATCCACATAAATAACAAGAGAAATAGAACTAAATGAACACCCAGATGTAAAAGAACTGATACAAATTGAACATACTATGGAATCACCAGAAAAATAATTCAGAAGAATGACTATTTCATAGGTACAACAGATTAAGAAAGAGTCTGAGAGAAAAAAAGGAATGCATATAAAAGCTAGAAAACTGACTCTAAGTCTTACAAGAAAAACTTCAAATAGAAACAGTTGAATATTATAACAGAATTATATAGCAGAATTATAAAAGAACAGAGAAATATAATTGAAAAAATGGAAATTAGTGACCTTGAAGGCAGATCTTTGAACTCCAAACTGAGAAATGAACAAGCAACCAAAAAATGCAGGGGAGACTGAAGAAATCCTAACAAAATTGTGGAACATGATCGCGAACAACCTAAAATTTATAGGTATTCCGAAAGAAGAAGGAACCCACCCCCCCAAAATGGGTACTACAAAAGCTCCGCCCAGCAGAGCTTTTTTCTGTTTTTTTCTTTTGGGGGTACCCCTCTTATAAAAATAAAGCCGTGATATTTAACCCGTCAATCAGGTCACAGCCTGATGACGTTTCCTTGTGGCCATTGTCTTCTCATTAGGGGAACCCTGGGAACATCCCCATCTCTCTTTCTGCCTTCACCTTTCTCCTGGCTGACCCTGATTATTGCCAAATCTATCATCATTGGGTTCTCACGACTTTGTAGTGACCAGCCTGTGATCTTTCTGAATTCTGGGTCAGTGCATGTGGCTGCTTGGGTCTGAAGGGAGACTCATGGACTAGTATTGGCAGTATGAACGTGAGCTGCACTGGACGGGGACATTCTCTTGATATATAATTATTTCGTGATATAAAGTTCATTCTTACACACACATTCATGTCACTGGATTTGTTTCTCTAGAAAACCCGGTCTAATGCAAGCCCCCCAAACCACAAGGTTGAGAGCCTTCTTAGTATCCATAAAACATTTATCACCTTCTCTAAATTTTACAGCTTAAAAATCACTTTGACAGAGGACAGTGACTCCTCAGTGGGAGTCAGTTTTTCAAGCTCTGGGAGAGGGAGATTATTCATTTGCTGCCAAGCAAAGTTGTGCTAAATTCACCCCAATCCAACAGACACTCCCACCAAAGTGATAAGGAAACTTTACTGGAAATTCAAGTCAAGGTGGGGGAGGGTCATGTATGTCTCAAAGAAGGTGATTCTATTTTTGTTGGTAGGAAAATGGGAAGGTGCATTCCTCACAATGAGAGGAAAAAAGTTTAATAATACTTGTGTGGAACCCAACGGGTGCTAGTTACATACTATCACATCAACTTTATAAACAAGCAAAGGGGGAGGGGGGGAATCTTGCCTGTCAATAAGGCACCAGCCTGATAATGCCTCCTTGTGGGCATAGCATTCTCATGTGGGTTCTGGGTTCTCTCTCTCTCTCTCTCTCTCTCTCTCTCTCTGGGGAGCTATACTGAGTGAGAAAGCCATGCAGCAAAGACCTGCAGAGACAGCTTTGTGATGCCTCACCTGCCATTTCATCCACATGCATTTTCACCCACTGGCCTGTGATCTTCCTGCATTGTGAGTGGTACATATGGACTAATACTCCAGATGTATAGACTTGGTCTGGACTGGGCTGGGATGTTTTCTCAGTATACAATTTCTCTTTGATAGAAAACTGTCTCACATATATCTTAGAGTTTTTGTATTTGTTTCTGTAGTCAAACCGGTTTAACACCCAAGGGGAGAATATACTTGGTACTCGGTTCCTAACTAAACATTTTTGACCTATTTTATTTATAGCCCTTGGTGTCTATATCCACTATAGACTACCAGGATTTTAGACTTGGTTATTTAGAAGTCCACAACATCCTTCATTGGCCACAACGGAAGGGCTTGATGTGAAAACTTCATGAAATAAATTGGGTTTTACCTCAAACTAATCTGTAACCATTGGACTTAAGGTTGGAATTCCCTTGTGTGTGAAGAAGCAGATGAAAATTAGCCCAAGGATATAAAACTTGTGGACATAGGATTTTGGTTTGGATCTCTTGCCTTGAGATGTCCAATAAATGGTGGCTTGGAAGTACTACATGCTAAAAACCTTAGTGTCCTCCTTCCTTCATTATGACATGTCTTTATCTGATAAGCATGACTCTGCTACTGTGAATGAATATTTTTTGAAAGATTTGCCCTATCGCCAACCCCTGTGGTTTGTGTAAATAGTCACCAGTCACTTAAGAGTTCAATCTGTATGAGTCATCAATTCACATACTGTGATTCATAGCTGGCCTATCCTTGTATAATTTCCTTTTCTCAACGGTGTTTCAAATTCTATACCGTTGGCTAAACTAATGGCATTCTCAATGCAGAGTGGTTACCCTTTGGCTGCTCACTGCAAGGACAGCAGTTTGAAATTATCAGCCAGATCTTGAGGGTTGGGATAGGGCTTTTTACTTCTGCGAAGATTTTTAGGCTGCAAAACTAATCTTCTTGTCCTGTGGGGTTTCTATAAGTCAGGATTGACTTGATGGCAGTGAAAGCACAAATATTTTCAGGGGATGAATGATCTTCTCTAACATGAAAGGGCAGCAATGTCTCTAAAGATGAACCAGGGACATATAAACTGTAGATCAGCAGTTCTCAAACTGTGGGTCATTACACTTTTGGGGTGAGGTTGAATGATGCTTTCACAGGAGTTGCCCAACTCATAACAATAGCAAAATTACAGTTATGAAGTAGCAAAGAAAATAATTTTATGTTTGGGGGCCATCACAACACGAGGAACTGTATGAAAGGGTCACGGCATTAGGAAGGTTGAGAATCAGTGTTGGGTATGCATGAATGGATTTTGGTTTTGAATTTAATTCTAGCCCCAATCTTAGAACACATTTTTCTCATGACGAGATCCTGCTTGGCGTTCAACTTCTTGAAGAGATCACTGAAGATATGGGTGCTGTAGAAAAGTATGTTGAAGGAACTAGATGGTGCTCAACTACCAAAAGCAAAAACAGAACCCAGTCCACATGGAAGAAGCACAACAGCTTGTGGGATCCAATGACTATAAATAATATAACCCAAATCTAAAGGAGGGAATGGCATCAGAGCTTAAATTGTGGACATCTGGTATGTAGAAGGTTATGAATAACATGGAAGCCCAAAATCCGTTTGCAGGGTCCATACATGAATTTAACCTCTGGTGAAAACCTTCCAGTCATAGTTGAGGCAGATGAATAGCGCTTTTATCAAACAAAGAACATTGTAAAGTCAACTATGGCAGATATAGTTAGATCAAAATGTACTATCACTTAATCTCCCATATGACCCATTTTAAGCTGTTTCAGTTTTTAAAAAATGTGAAAGGGGAATACATGTAGATTAACCCCCTGGGGAATTCCCTCTGACCATGCACCATGGATGTGCGTACCCTTGTTTAAAGGCAGAGTGCATGGGGAAGTGGATTGCTGCAGAAGCAGTTCGGTTAAAATTTAGTGCCCTATCACTTGATCTTCCTTATGACCCATCTAACTTTGTTCTACTTTTTAACATTTTTGCTTTCTTTTCAATTGAGTTTTTTTTTTTGTTTTTGCTTTGTTTTACTTTTCTGTCTTTTTTTCTTTAAGCATTTTATTGGGGGCTCATACAACTCATCACAGTTCATACATCCATTCATTGTGTCAAGCACATCTGTACATTTGTTGCCATCATTCTCAAAACATTTTTTCTACTTGTGGCAGTCATAAATCCAATGACTATTGTGTCAATTTCTGGATTGAGAGTGTAGAAGTGGAGTCTAATCTGTCAACCTGGGGATAGTCAATGAGACCTCTGTGTGGGCATGGCTTTCTCTTGAGAATTCTGGGAAATCTCACAGTATTTTTCTCCCTTGGAGACGCTCTACTGACAAGACACAAGACTCAATCCTTGGGAGACATTGTGGCTGACAAGACACATGGCAGCATGCTGAAAGACCCTGAGCCCTGGAAACTGGAGGAGCCATGGGAGACCCCTGCTAGTGCTGAGGTGCTTCTACCACCACTGGATACACAAGACTCTGCACCTTCTGCTCTGTGATTGTCCTGGCGTTATTGCATGTGCTTCATGAGTCTGAAGAGGACTTATGGCTTGGTATCAGATATATGGGCTAAAATAAGACTTATGGACTTGGACTGGGTTGGGATGGGATGCTTTTCTCAATGTTCCATTCCTCTTGTATGTAAACCTCTCCCTTATATGCATATGTATGCTTATGAATTTGTTTTTCTAGTGTACCTGGACTAACACAGTAGTTGAGTCCTTGGTATCAGGCTCCTCATTTTTCCCCTCCTGCCACCCCCTCATTAACCCTTGATGATTTATATATAGAAGAGGGGGAGGCAGGAGAAAGGAAGTGGGTATCAACAAACCCAGGGACAAGGGAATAAGTGACACAAATCGGTGGTGAGGAGGGTGTAGGAGGTCTGGTAGGGCTGGATCAAGGGCAGTGTAACAGAGGAATTACTTCCAAATGAAGGCTGAGTATGATAATCACCTGAGGTTTTTATCTGCTTTGTTATTTTTGTTAGTTTTTGTTGTGGTTGTTTTTAAATGTTTTTCTGTATACAAAATTTATGACATAGAAGCCGTAACTGGATTAACGGATACTTAGTGGTATGGCAGGGATGTTTGGGGAAGAATAGGGAGTGAGTTCAAGATTGAAGAAAATGTTCCAAACTGATTGTGGTGATGATTGTTCCACCCTTCTCTTGATGTGATTGTTCTGTTGAATTGTATGATATGTAAATTACATGCCAATAAAATTGGGGCAGGGGGAGGCTTCATCAAAACAAGAACCAGATTGGGGACTTTTTTTTTAAGCAATGACACAAGAGACATGGGTCTAATTACCAAAGTTTATAGAACTCCACAACCATTCAAGAAGAGAATAACAAACCAACTAAAGAGTGAGCAAGAGACAAGAACAGTTTTTCAAAAAATGGCAATCAAATGGTCAACCAGCACAAGAAAAAGCTCATGACCCCTAGCCCTCAGGGAGATGCATTTCAAATCCATGATGACATAGCACCTTACAGCCACAGTCACAGGCAAATTAAGAAAATAAACATACAAAATTAGTAAACAACAAATGTGGGAGCGGATGTGGGGAATTTAGAACTCTTATACACTGCTGGTCTGCTTGTACACAGCCACTAAGGAAAGTGACTTAGGAGTACCTAAAACAGCTGAGGACAGAACAGAATTTTGAAGGGCAAACAGAGTGTGATCACCTGGATCACTGATCTCTGACTGCCCATTCTCTGGAGGAACTGGACTCGTTCAAGCACAGCAGCCTGCAGAACTTGGCCAGGAGGGTGAACATCAACTAACCTGAGGACAGACAAAGGCTAAAAGCCGTGGAAGCTCACATTCAACAGGAAGCAAGAAAGGAACAGGAACACCAGGCTGAGAGTCAAACTCCAGCAATCTCTGTGAGGAGAATGAGGTACAGATTACAAACCAGGAACAAACCCAGAGTAAGACGGTTAGCTGTGTCACCTGAACAGAGAGAAGGTGCCGGGCAGTAAAAGGAACCTGTGATTCCCTGCCGGAGCATTAAGAATTGGAAAAAGTGATCCCCTTGAATTCTGGAGTCAGGAGCAGGAAAATCAGAATCTCAGTACTCTTACAGAGGTTCCATCGCCACCAAATGAGAACCAAAGAGCAGAGAATGAATGCTCTTTGCATGGGAAAAGGCAGGAAATACAGAAAATGGAGATCTATGATATTTTCAGAAAGAAGAAAGTTTCTCTACACAAATAGTGTTTCAAGAACTGGAAAAAATTAAAAATCTAGAATCACTACTCTAAACATTAAGAAGTTTCATGAGGTTAGTTTTTTTCCCCAATGATTTTATGGGGGGGGGGGAGGGTATTACAGCTCTTATAGAATTCAGTACATCATTAATCTCAAGCATATTTGTACACATGTTGCCATATTCATTTCCAAATATTTTCTACTTGAGACCTTGGTATAAGCTTCTCTTTCCAGCTCCTTTTTTTTTTTTGACTTTTTAGAAATCATTTTATTGGGGGCTCATACAACTCCCATCATGATCCATATGTATATCAATTGTATGTAGGCCACATTTGCATACTTGTTGCCATCATGAGGCTAATTTTAAGGAAATTACATCCATTGATCAATATGTTGAGAGAAAAAGGAAACATTTTGAAGAGCACACTAATTCACTTAGTGAAGAAACTGACTGTCCACAAGGGAGTAGTCGAGTCTCCCATCGTGACTCCACTTCTGCTCAGAAGGTGGCTCAGAGATTTACATTTCAGTGTCAGTCGAGAGCCCAGTAAGTCGGAGCATCTTGTGTCCATGGAGATCAGTCAGGTCCCTCATGCTCTGAGCAATTAAAATGATTGTCGGGTTTTCAGCTGCTCCTGGTGATAAAGAGCGTAAATGCTCACTGACCAAGACTCCAGCTGGAAAGTCTCCACATATGACCACATCCGGGAGAGCTGGGGACACACAAGTTGAAGGCCAACAAGGCTGATTCTGCTGCTGCTACGCACTTCAAGCTGACAGCAAAGGCAGCGCAGACTCAGGTCTCCATTAGGAAACCAGTGTGCGCTCTGAAAGCAAGTTTGTGCTCCTCCCCCACCCACGAGCCACACACAGGCAAGCTGAAGTCACACAATCTAAGGCAAATACTCCTCTAAATGAACCTGTGAGCAGAGTGCGCATCATTAAGAAGACATCGACAACTCATCTCCGGACAACACAGTGAAAGAAAAAGGAGGCGGAGGAAGCAAAGGCTTGGGGAGTTTGAAGAGGCCTTACTCTAATGGCAGATTAATAATTTCTTAACAATCCATAAATATTCTGTTATCGTAAACCCCTTCTTCCTCTGGTACTATATTTTTATGCTGTCACCTTTGTGTTCATCAAAAGACCCTTTCTACCCTGAAGTGCATTTATAAGTAATGTCTGTGGCCTCTTCACCTATGGCATCGCTGAACAAAATATCTCCATAGAACTGAAAATAAAGGTTAATAATGGGGGATGGTGGGAAAGGTACGTCAATCCTTTAAGACCTAATTCAGTAATCTTAATGAAATGTGGGATATAGGGCTTGGTTATGACATTGATATTCTAGCTGTGTTAGTCTGGGTAGACTAGAGAAACAAGTTCATAAACACACATATGCATATAAGGAAGAGGTTTATATACAAGAGGAATGGGACATTGAGAAAAGCATCCCAACCCAGTCCATCCCAACCCAAGTCCATAAGTCTGATATTAGCCCATATGTCTGATACCAATTTATAAAATTTTCTTCAGACTCACGAAGCACGTACATCGACTCCAGGACAATCACAGGCCAGTGGGTGCAGACTCTTGTGTATCTAGTGGTGGTAGAAACATCTCAGTGCTGGTAGGGGTCTCCCCATGGCCTCCCAAGCATCTCAGCACTGGCAGGAGTCTCCATATACTTTCTCTGACTCTAGAGGTATGGCTCCATGAGGACAAGCCCGTGTGGCTTCTCCTCCAGCACCTCCAGGTTCAAGGACTTGGGATCTATCAGCATGCTGCCATGTTGTCTTGTCAGTAGAGCGTCTCCAAGAGACTCAACCTTGTGTCTTGTCAGTAGCGTATCTCTGAGGGAGTGAGTCTATAGACACCTCCCCTGGGGAAATAGCGTGAGGTTTCCCAGAATTATCAGAGAAAGCCATGCCCACACAGAGGTCTCATGGGCTCTTTCCAGATTGACAGACTTTTTGGGGGAGCCAGATTTCCCTCTCACACTAAAGAAAAAAATGGCAGAAGGAGGCCTGGCCACTGAAGTGCTTCAGTCCACAGTTTGACCTGGTTGGATTTAGGTCAGCACAGCAAGTATGAGGCCCTTGGATTGACAAAGACTAGTACTGGACATATGGGCTAATGTCGGGCTTATGGACTTGATCTGGACTGGGCTTGGATGTTTTCTCGATATATCATTGCTCTTTGAAATAAAGCTCTCAAACACATGAGCGTCTATGAATTTGTTTTTCTACTCAGTGTGACCTAACACAGCACTCATTTCGTGTGCCTGCAGTTCTGTTTCAGGGCTGCTGCCTTGACCATAACCAAGGCTGCTGTCATTTCTTTACTCAGCATCTAACAATACAATATATGTGCTTTGCTCCTGGCTCTTCTTTCTCGATGGTTGTGAGATCTATGTTAGAGCTCCAACACACTATTTGAACGGACCCACTCAATCATTTGGTGGGGGTTACAACGACTATGGCCAGAAGAGCCAGACCACGTAATTCCGCTTCACTTCAGTACATTTATGTTGTCTTGTGTGGGAAAAGTCTGAAGTGAAGCTCATCAAATTTAGTGCCATACAGTGTGAGCAACACAATAAAGGAACATAAAAAAACTTCTCCAATTAGCATGAAAAAATGAACTTTTAAAATCAATTACCTTCATTATTTTTTGTTTGGTAAGATCATCATTGTACACGTCATAATATAGTGCTTGAATGTCAAGACATTTCAGTAACAGTACTGCTATGTATTGGCATGATGAACCTCTCAGAATTCCATGTAGTGCTGTTTTGTTCTCATACTCGTGATAGAGTAATTAGAGGAGTGACAATCCAGTTTGGGGATATTACTCACATCCTAAACTCATTGCCATCCAGCCCACTCTGAAGTATAGTGACCCTATATTGTTCTGCCAAGGCTGTAAATCTTTTTTTAAAAACAGTTTCATTGACATATAGTTCAATAGTTAAATCATGCCAAGAAGAGTTTTAAAATCACTACAATCAGTGTTAGGAGCAGACAGCTGCAGCTCTCTCTGTGAAGCAGCTAGCAGGTCTGAGTTGCCAATCTTGTGACCAGTAGTCTAGTACTTACTAGGCAGCATCACCAGACCTTATGTAGGATGTTACTCTAGGTTATCATTTAATTAAAATTTTTTTCACTTAACCTTAGTTTTAAAAATATAATACTGTATATCTAAAATGAGACAAAAGAAAAATATTACATTAACATACCAAATTCTATTTCAGCTGTGTGTGTTTATGAGCAAATGAAGATTTCTAACAATGAAAATGACAATTATATAGAGTTATATAATTGTGTTAACTTTTGCTTACTGGCATTGGATTTGAATAAATAGGCAATAACACCTGTCATGTCTATCTTGAATGTTCATTTAAGAGCATATTCTGTAATTATACAAATTGGTCACATACAATTTCAAAGCTAATACATTCAATTTACAGAGAAATCTCATCTTTTACAGAAATTTAAATTTGTCCTCACTTTAAAAAACAATCTTCATCATAATCACTACACATGGGGTACAATTAAAACAACTTTCAAAACATTACAAGGCCTTCAAGTCACTAATGGAAGGCTACGTAAGAGCTATATGCACCTGATATGATTTACCCACTTACTTCTACTGGAAGACATACTTAGGATTGAATAGTGTTCCTAAACCATGGACAGACTCTACCAGTTTTGTGAGTTGTACTCATTTATTAAGAAATCAGGCAGACCCAGGAATTATTATATCTCATAGCTCTGATATTTAATCAAAAGAGTTTATAAAACAATTAATTTCTAATTTTGCAAATAAAAGATTAATAAATCAAGACAGTTATTCTCTATTTTAATTTAAAATTGACCATGAAGAATATCAAAGTACAAACTGTAAAGTATTTGATGATTTACCAAAAGATCCTTTTTTATTACTAACGAGCATTTTAGTTTTGTTCTAATACTTAGATTTTCCAGCATTCCAGTGTATATGAATGGTATATCTTTGAGCCACTTTCCCAGCTGCTGAAACAATATGAGTGATTGGTAAGAGTGGTGGGCATAATAATGACCCCCGGTACTCCACAGTGTAATTTCCTGGCAATCTGTGAATATATTACTTTTAACTTCAAAAGTAACCTCACAAATTATTACCCTGAGATAGAGAGATTTTATGAGACTCTAAAGGTGGATTCCATCTCATAAATAGGGTCCTTGAAAACAGGAATCTTTAACTAGCTGTATTTCAAAACAGATGTGACAAGAAAGGATTAGAGCTCTCGGTGTTGGTGTTGCTGGCTTTAAAGATGCAGAAGTTACTAGCCAAACAAAGTGGGTGGCTTAGTGGGTGGCTTTTAGAAGCTTAAAAAAGGAAAAGAAAAGGATTCTGCCCTGGAGCAGCCAGAAAAGCAAGCAGTCTGCAGGAGGTTGATCCTATCCCAAGCCAAGCTTTTAATACCCAGACTATGAAATACTAACATGGTGCTGGATGAAGCCACTGACGTTGTGGTGATTTGCAACAGCGATAATAGAAAACAAATACAGTCATGATTCACACATTTGCCCTAATTGAAATTCTGTAGGTATATCAGGAAGATGGCTATAGGAAAGTGTTATACCGAAAACATTGTCAATGTTGTATCTTTTTGTCATTGCCACGCATTTTACGTGTTTTATAATTCTAAATAATACTTTGCGCATGTTTCAAATTTTTTACTTTGGTAAGTTCATCAATGTAGCAAAGCAGTTGTCATTTGGCGTTTTCATATAGAGACTCTCCGTTTTACACGATATCACATTTTACACCTATCACGCTGTGCACTCATCTCCAGTATTTAGGTCTGGTTTTTCATTCTTGAAGAGAATCTCAATGCCCCATAAACAATGACTCTTTTCCCCTGTCCTTTCCACGCTTTTTATTTTTTTTCCTTTCCACTCCTTAAAAATTATTCTTATAAGTAACTTAAACTTTATCTTTAGCAATTTAGTCTATTTAAATAACTTTAAAAATAACTTTCTCTAAAGATCTTTTTTAAACTGTTACATTAGGACATAATCCAGACAACATACATTTCGGTAGTTTGGTCATATCAAGAAATGCTGCATGACTGTTACCACAACCCATTTTAAAACATTCTCTTCCTTCTTACACTCATTGTTATTAGCTCCTTACTACCCCAACTTCCCCTCCCATACCCCCAGGAACTCAATCGAGTTATTGTCGCTATAGATTCACCTGTCTTGAGTGTCATATACTGAAAAACATAGAAAAATCCATATCAGAGTAAAAAAGGCTACCAACAATGATGAAATGCAACAGAGATAAACAGCCATTTGAAAGAGACAGAAAATATTAAAAACCAGAGCACACTCAAAGTATATCCAAAGGGAGACCTAAGGATAAAGTTTTAATCATTTAAATCAGATCTTTCATTTCAAGCGACTATAAGCATATCTATGGAGATCCTTTATTCTATATTTTAGGGGTATTTAAAATGATGTCCTTAGAATCAATGACTATAAAAAATATACCGTGATGATTAAAAAATTATTTCAAAAATATGTCATCCATCATCAGAATAATATACATTTTTTCTCTTGTGTACATATGTAATTTTCTAGAGATTGATAATATGCTAGGCTGCAAAACAAGTATCAACAAATTTTCAAAATTGAAATTATAAAACATCCTCATCAACCATAGAGGAATATTAGAAATTTGTAACAAAAGTAAACTAGAAAATATATAAATATATGAATACTATATAAAGAACTAAAACTTATCAAACAAGCAATGGGCAAAGGAAGAAAAAAATAAATCTGCAGTTAAATTCAGTGAAAGCACAATATATCAAAACTTATGGGACAAGTGAAAACAATTCTCAGAGGAATCTTTAAGGCAACTAAATCTTTTATTAATCTAAAGGAAAGTCCTTAAACAAATAATCTAATTTTATAAAATTATAATTAGAGAAGGAAGAGTAAGCTAACAGTAAAAGAAGGAATGAACAAAGATCAAAGCAAAAAAAAATGAAAATAGAAAAATCAATAACATAAAGGTTAGTTCTTGGAAAGCCTAAATAAAATGAACATACTTTTAGCTTTTATACTTTGTATACTTTATACTTTTAACATAAAAATAATTATGTAAATAATCAAATAATATATGAAAATGAAGACATTACCACTGACTTGACAAAAAAGAATGATAACAGAATACTACAACTAGAGAACAGAGAACAACTCTAGCCCAATAAAGTGAAAAAAATGTAGCTGAAATGGACAAATTTTTACAAACATGAAATCCATGTAGATTGAGTAAAAAGGAAATAGAAAATCTCATCACTATGATACCAAGTGACTAGAAACCTCCCAACAATAGCAAAAATCCAATAACAGAAGCAAGACAGGTTCACTGGGGACTTATACCAATCCTTTAAAGAATTGATACCAATCCTATTTAAATACTCACAGTAGGTAGAGATAAAAAAAAAAACAGTTCCCAAGTAATTTATGAAGTTTTGATACCAAAATCAAACAGAGACACTTTTACCAAACAAACAAACCTACAGACATATAAACATATATGCAAAATTTCTCAGCAAAATACTATTAGATAGAACCCACAATTAAGTTAACACAGTAAGACACATTGATCTAAGTGGAATTTATTCCAGGAACCAAGGATGATTTAACATTAGGAAATCAATCAATGTAATTCTCAACATTAATAGAATAACAACATGAAAACATGACCCTTCCAATTAATAGAAAAACACATTTGATGAAATCAACACCTTTTCTTAATATAGGTCTTCATTAAAATAGAAATAAAATTTTACATGAATAAGGGCACTAATTAAAGAAATAGTCAATACTGAACACAATGGAGAGTTTTCCTCTTTATAATGTGAATAAGGCAAGAATGTTCTCTTCCATCCTTTCTACTTTATATTATACTGGAAGTCCTAGCTATGGATACAAGGAAAAAAAAACCAATTAAATGCATCCATTTGAAAAGAGAAGTAAAATATCTCTATTTGAGATAACATAAACACATACTCACATAGAGAATACCCGAAAAATACCCACAAGAAAACTCCTAAGAGTTCATTAGGGGGCTGAGCCCCGGTGGTGTAGTGGTTGTGCACGGGACTGCGGCATACTGGGACGGAGGTTCAATTCCAGCAGTGGGGCTGGGCCTCCTACTCCCACCGCCAGAGAGCAGTGATGCCCCCAAAACAAAACAAAACAAAACAAAAATAAAGAGTTCATTAGGAATTTAGCAAAGTTGTAAGGTGCAAGGTCAACAACAACGACAACAATCATTTGGGTTTCTATATGCTAGCAATAAAAAACAAGAATATAAATTAAGGAAGCAATTCCATTTACAACAAGACCTAGAAGGATGAAATACTTAGTGTAGCAATCACCTAATTTTGTGTCAATTTGAGGATTGAGAGTGTAGGTGTGCAGTCTAGCCTGTCAATCTGGAGAGAGTCAATGAGCTCTCTTTGTGGGCATGGCCTTCTTGTGTGAGAAGTCTGGAAAATTTGGTACTTCTTTCTTGGAAGCAGGAAACACTCTTTCACTCCCTTGGAAACACTCTAATGACAAGGTTGGCTCCCTGTGAGACATCCCTGAGGAGAAGCCACATGGACCTACCCTGATGGGGCCAGTAACCTAGACCTAGAGAAGTCACGTGGAGACTCCTGCCAGCACTGAGATGCTTACACCACTGGATCCAAAGACTTTTTACTGACTGGCTTGTGATCATTCTGCATTTGGCATTGTTGCATGTGTTTCGTGAGTTTAAAAAGAACTTAAAGACTGCTATGGGACATATAGGCTAATATTAGACTTACGACCTTGGACTACACCGGGTGGGGATGATTTTTTTCAATGTTCAATTGCTTTTGTATAGAAACCTCTTCCTTATATACATATAGTGTTTATGAATTTGTTTCTCTAGTCTATCTGGACTAACATACTTAGAAATAAATTTAACCTAATGAGCAAAATGACAATTGATAAATAAGTAAAATATGGCTGAAAAATGAAAGAATCAAGTGAGAGGCAAAAATCCATTCATATATTTATGGTTTATAATTCTATCCCCAATCTAAGAACAATTAGTTCTGATGCCATGGTCCTGCATGATGCTCACTTTAATAAAGAGATGGGTGCTATTATAACAAAGAGTAGCAAAGAAACTAGATGGTGCCCAGCCATCAGAAAGAATAGAGCCTAAGGTCTTAAAGGCTTGTTTTCAAACAAGCAGACATCTAAGTGAGGCAGCCAATAAATCCACAAGGAGGAAGCACCATCAAGCTGTGTGGCCCACAGATTATCAATAATACAAACAAAATGCAAAGCAGGGGAATGGTATTAGAGCTTAAATTGTGAAAACATGGTTTGCAGAAGACTATGGATGACAGAGGAAGCTCAAAATTTCATTTGCAGGATCCACATATGGATTAAGTCTCTAGGGTGTGTCTTCTGACTACAGTTGAATAACCCTGCCATCAGACAAAGAGCTTTGCAAAGTAAATTATTGAAGATATAATTAGGTTAAAATGTAATATCTTATCATTTGATCTCCTTTTGACCCATTTAAAAGTTGTTTCAATGAAAAAAAGTGAAAGGGAAATTTGCTTAAATCAAGCCTCTGGTGAATCCTCTCTGTCGAGAGGCAGGGGATGTGAATAGCCTTGCTACATGCAGAGTGCATTGCAGAGTGAGTCACTGCAGATGTAGTTAGGTTAACACCTTATCATTTGATCTCTATTTTTTCCCACCTTGTGTTAGTCTGGGTAGACTAGAGAAACAAATTCATAAACACGAATATGTATATAAGGGAAAGGTTTATATACAAGAGGAATGGAACATTGAGAAAGCATCCCAACCCAGTCCAGTCCAACGTCAGAAGTCCAATATTAGTCCATATGTTCAAAACCAGTCTATAAAGTCTCCTTCCAACTCACGAAGCACGTGCAATGACACCGGGAAAATCACAGGCCAGTGGGTGCAGAGTCTTGTGTGTCCAGTGGCAGTAGAAGCATCCCAATTTGGGCAGGGGTCCCCTCATGGCTCTCATTTTCAGGGTTCAGGGTTCATCAGCAGTATCCATTGGTGGTAGAAGCATCTCAGTGCTGGCAGTGGTCTCTCTGTGGGTTTTCTGGCTACAGAGGTCTGGCTCCATCAGGGTAAGGCCATGTGGTTTCTCCTCTGATTTCTCCAGTTCCTCAGACACTGCCACCTTGCCTTGTCAGGCGAGCATCTCCCAACAACTGGAGAGATGGTCTCTCATCTCCATGAGGGAAGTATCGTGAGACTTCCCGGAATTCTCAGAGAAAGCCATGCCCACACACTGGTTATCTCCAGATTGGCTGGCTAGACTCCACCCCTGTATTCCCAATCATGAAATTGACACATGAGTACATGACTGCCACACACCTTAAATTTGCTGTAGTTTTCAGTATTTTCTACTTTCCTTTTGATTGAGGTTTTTCTCTGCTTTATTTTGTTATTGCTGTTAGTTTGTTGCTGCCATTTGTATGTTTTTCTGTATATATCCAGGATAACTATATCTATAGAGAGAGCAACTGGATTAATGATTTCTTGGGAACATGGGAGGGAAATTTGGAGGAAAAGAAGGCATAATAGCAATGAATAGAAGGTAATGTTCTAAAAGTTATTTGGTATGATTGTACAACTTTTCTTTATATGACCAAACTACTGAATTATACAATGTATGGATTATGTGCTAATAAAATGGTTATTAAGAATAACAAAGTAAAAGACCTAGATATATGGTAAACATACAGACAGCTCAAGGAATTGGAGAATTTGATATTCTTAAGATGTCTCTACTATTCAAAATGACATAGATTCCATTAAATTCCAGGTAGAATTCTAAAAGCCTTCTCGATAAAATACACAGTAGAAAAAGAATGCAAATGGCTGGAGCAATTTAAAGGAGAAGATAAAGGTGAGTAATTCACACTTCCAAATCTCAAAACATTTAACCACAGTAATAAAATGCCTTGTTTACACTATAATATTGGACACATAGACAAATGGAACAGAATGAATAGGCTCAGAAATATACCCAAATAAGTAGGTTGCATTGATTATTTAAAAGGTTTCTAAATCCTTTCACTGTGGAGGAAAAAATAAGTTTCTCTTCACTAAATCGTGTTGGGAAATTAAAATTCTGCTCACAGAAAATGAAACAAGATTTATGCCTCACATCATATAATATATACAAATAAACATGTATTTAGGTAATAAATGCAAACACTAAAACCATAAATTTCGGAGAAGAAAATAGAAGCAGTATAATTGAGCTTCAACTTTAAAGCAGCAGCAATAATCAAAGTATAATGCAATGTAAAAATGAGAAAAAGACCAGAACAGATATTTAATGGAAGAGGATATGCAAATGGTCAACAAACTCATGTGTCTTTCAGAAAGATGCACATCAAAATCACAAGGTGAAACCATCTAGTCCAATGAGAATTGTTGAGAGGAATATAAACATCAGAAATGTTCCTCTAGTTCTTACATGCTTTCCCCTCCGCTTGATTATCATGATCCCAATTCTACCGTACAAATCTGGATGGATCAGAGGATGTACACTGCTACCGATAGGAACTGGAAACACAGGGTATCCAAGACAGAAGCACCCTTCAGGACCAGTGGGGAGAAGGGCAATACTGGAGGGTAGAGGGAATGTGGGGTGGAAAGGGAGAACAGATTGCAAGGATCTATAAGAGATACCCCAAGGATCTCTGGGGGACAGACAGTGAAGAATGGGTGAAGGGAGATGTTGGGTGGTGTAAGATATGACAAAATAATAATAATTTATATATTATAAAGGGTTCAGGGAGGGAGGGGAAAAATGAGGACTGGATACCAGGGACTCGAGTAGAATATTATCTGGGGCAAGTGTTTTGAGAATGATGAAGGAAGTAAATGTACAAAAGTACTGGACACAATGAATGTATGCGTGGTTTGTAATAAGAGTTACATGAACTCTCAATAAAATGATTGAATAATAATAAAAATGAACTGCTGATTAAATTGAAGGGGGATTTGAATGCTTTTCTGTTGATGGTAGAAATGGAAAATGGTGCAGCTATTAGAGGAAGCGCCATGATGATTTGGCAAAAACAAAAAAAAAAACTAAATTAAAAATGGAACTCCTGTATGAAGAAGAAATTTCACCATTAGAAAATACAAGTAGGAAAAAAAAAAGAAATATAAGCAGACCTCCAAAAGTTCATGGAAAAATTCAATTCAAATGGTTTTCTATTCCATTTTATATTTGTGACTATTTAGAAGCCCCCTCTTCTACCTGAATAATTTAAAAGCATCTATTAAAATATATAACACTCTTCATTATAGCCCCAAAGGTGGAAACAACCTAATTTCCTTCAACATATGAACAGATAAATAAAATGTTATACATAAACAAAATGAAATATTGTCAGAGACATAGTATCTTGATAATTGCTACAATATGGTTGAAGTTTGAGGATGTTTGCTGAGTGAGTAAATGAATATACAAAAGAAAGTATATTATATGACTTCACTTAAGCAAAAACAAAACAGGAATATGCATAGAAACCTTGTTATCAGGAGTAATAGGGAAAAAGAAAAGTAAAAATTATTGTTTATGAAGCAGCTTCTGGTCACTGTTATTAAAAATTCCCATTGATCAATGGAAATGTTTACATAGCTAACTATGGTAAATTATGTTACAACATTGCAGACTTATAAAAAATTGAATTGGCGGGCTGAGCCCCGGTGGCGTAGTGGTTGTGCGCGGGACTGCGGCCCACTGGGACGGAGGTTCAATTCCAGCAGTGGGGCTGGGCCTCCTACTCCCACCACCGGAGAGCAGTGATGCCCCCTCCCAAAAAGCAAAAGCAAAAATTGAATTGGCATATGCAGTGTGAATACATATGTGGTAGTTACATACTCTTGCATCAATTTGAGATTTGAGAAGATTAAGAGAGAAGGAGTGGCGTTTAGTCTGTCAATTGGGGTATAGCCAATGAGTCCTTTGTGTGGACATGGACTCTTGAGAGTTCTGGGAATTCCTGTATTTCCTCCTTTGAGACAGGACAGACATTCTTTGCTTACTCCCTGCAAGACATCTCTGAGGAGAAGCCATATGGACCTACTCTGATGGAGTCAGAACCCTGGAACTGGAGAAGCCATGTGGGGACTCCTGCCAGCCCTGAGATGCTTACAACGCAACATCCCTGGATCTGCAAGACTACCCACCCATTGGTCTGTGATCTTCCTGCATTTAGCATCATAGCATGTGCTTCATGAGTATGAAGAGGACTTTATAGATTGGTATTGGACATATAGGCTAATATCAGATTTATAGACTTGATCTGGACTGAGCCGGGACATTTTCTCAATATTCAACTGCTCTTGTATATAAACCTCTTTTTTTATACGCATATGAGTGTCTATGGATTTGTTCCTCTAGTTTACCCATATATATATATACATACACACATACACATATGTACACACATACATATGTATACATACACATAGACATATATACACATATATACACAAAGAAGAATAGTTGCTGAGACTATTATATACAGCAAAATTCTCACAGGATTTTTTTTTAATTTGCAGAATTCAAGTTATGGCCTCAAGGAGGATTGCAGTTAATTGGCCTACTGGAGTTTTTAGAAAGTTTTTAGAACTTCTTTTGTACTTTCTAGCTCATTGAGTATTATCTGGGGCCTTAAAATCTTGCGAGCAGCCACTTGAGGTATAACAACAGTGTCTATTTGCCTGGAGCACCAGAGGAATAAAAAGAGCCAAGAAAGCAAAGAGGAAATTGAATATGTGATTAATAACCTCTGTGAAAAACTGTCTCCTTTACAATGAGACAAAAAGTACTGGACTGTATATCCTGCTACCACTATTACATATTTTCATCAAGATTCTATAGAAGAATCCTCAAAAACAGGGGAAAAGTACATGATGTAATTTCAAAATCTTACAGAGCTCAATGTTCTGGTGCCATTTAGGCTAAATTAACCCTGAAACTACTGCCCTTGGATAATATTTCCCCCTAAAGCCATAAACTATAACATCCCTTAAGTTTCCTTGAAGTCAGAAATAGTTTACCATAAATCAAAAAGAATATCTGACTTAAGTATTGTGTTCTTTTAAATAACTATGCACTTTGTAAAATAACTATTTAAATTTGTGCTCTTCCAATTCACTGTTTTAAAAATAAATTGCATGCTTGTTATCAAATCCATAGCAATAGCTTAAAGGTTAAGCAGGAAACAGGCACTTTATATGAATATGGAAAAATACTAAAAATGAAAGGTAGGAGTGACTGCACAATTTGAAGAATATAGTTAGTGTCACAGCATTATACATATCGATATTATTAAACTGGTTTATATTTTACTTTGCATATTCTCAAAACAAAAACAACCACAAAGAGAGAGAAAGAGATAAACAAAGACAAAAAGACAGGTAAGAGAAAAAAATTTTTTTTTTAGCAAAATGAGGTAAGAGTAAGAAGAATGAAAGTTCTAGAATTCCTTATTGTGTTCATGAGGAACTTGTACAAGGACCAAGAGGCAGAAATTCAGACATAACATGGGAATAACATGTGGTTTAAAAATCAAGAAAGGAACCCCTAATCTTACATAGAACAATCCCTCAAACAGGAACACAGTATATTTTCTGAAGTAGTACACACAAAAAAGGCTCAATAATTAAACACATGCTAGGTCTCAAAGCAAGCCATAACAAATTCAAAAACATTGTGAGCTTATAATTAATTTTCTCAGATCACAGTGCTATAAAAGTAGAATTAAATAATAGAAAGAACAGCACCATAAAGACAAAACAAGGGACTGAAAAAATACCATTTAAAAATAATTGGGTGATACATCAAGTAAAGGATGAAATTAAGTAATTCCTTGAAATAGACAAGAATGATAACATCCCCAATTCCGGATAGATTGAACCCTAGAGATAGTAACTGGATTAATGGTTCCTTGGGAGTACGGCGGGGAAGGCTTGGGGAAAATGGGTAGCTAAAAACAGCAAACATAAGATAGAAGAAAATGTTCTGAAATTGATTGTGGTTGTGATTGGATCACTCTTGTAAATATGGTTGAACTACTGAATTGTATAATATGTGAATTATATGCCAATTAAGCTTAAAAAATAGAGCAGCAATAAACAAACTGGAGACATAAAAGTGGGAAAACAATAACATAGTGGTTTTTTGAATGAATTCACGATATCAATAGACCACTTAACAAAGGGGAAAAATAGAAGATTCAAATATTTAGAACTGAACATGAAGAATGCGACATCACAACAGATCCAAGTGAAATAAAGAGTAATAACACATTACTACTAAAGACTGTACTCACTCATGTTAGATAATCTAGAAGAAATGGACAAATAACACCATCTACCTAAATCACTAACAACAGCTGTAGAAATCCTCAAAACATCACTAACAAAAGAAGACATAGAGACAGCCACTAGAAGCCCAGGACCATAAAGCTTCACAAGTAAATCTACCAAGAATTCAGTGAAGACCTATCATCAATTCTACACAGACTATTCCAGAAGATAGAATAGGACTCCAAGCTCATTCAATGAAGGGAGCATAACTCTGATACCAAAATCAGTAAAGTAACTACAAAGACATATATCCCTCATGAGTATAAATGTTAACATTCTCAACAAAATTATGGCCGGCAGTGTCAGTAAATAATTCAAGATGAACAGGTGGGGTTCATATCAGAGTAAGTGATGAGTCAACATTAGGAAAACAATCGATGAAATTAGAGGAGGCACTTATGTTTTTGTTGGTGGGTATGGTGATTAAATTGGGAGGAATAACCTCACATAGGAAAGGGAACTAAACAATAATTAAAGGAAATCTAAGGAGTCAATAAACAGATTTTATTTTATGTTCCTGGGTAGAGATAACAAACATGTTTCTACCCAACTGTCAGTGAACCACACCAAGGACAAAGCACTATGATGACTTTAGATGCCAGCCTTAGAGGGAACATTGCAACACCCAAGGGCCACACCAGGACTTTGTGTGGAAATCTGATTGAACAAACTAGGCCTTACCTCAAAACTACCTGTAGCCCTTGGCTTAGGACTGAAATTCCCTAATGCAAAGAAAGATAAGGAGAGCCACCTTAAGACTATGGAAATGGCAGTCATGGGACTGTGGGTGGGATCCCTGGCTTAGTCTGTGTCCAATGAAAAGGGGTCCAGAACCACAATATATTTGGTATTCGAAGGCTCCCCTTGCATTAATCTGACAGGTATTCATCTAATAGGTAAGGATCTGCCCTTGTAAGAAATGGTACAGGAAATTAACCCCCAGTTCCAGCTTCCATGCTTAATCTAAACAAAACTCAGTAAACTAAGAAATCAGTCTGTGCACACAATTACTCATGGATTGTAGCTGGCAGCTGGACCATCCTTGCATAAACTCCTCATATCAACTGTACCTTAACTTCTATACCATTTGATACATTAACGATGTTATCAATGTAATTGCCTTATACCCCAGGGGTGTGTAGAGCAATGACTTTAGGTTTTGTTTTTATATTATTTAAAAAATGTTCATATCACTTTATTGGGAGTTAATACAGATATTCTATCATTCCATCATTCAATCACATCAAGCAATATTGTACAATTGCTACCACAATCAGTTTCCAGACATTCTTTTCCTTCCTTAACTCCTTGATATCAGTTCCCTTTTATATCCCACACCCCATCACCACTAGCACTGTACCCCCCAGGAAACCTTATTCTATTTGCTGTCCCAAGAGCTTCATCAATCCTGGGTTTCATATACTGAAAGACACAAAAACATCACAAAAATTCAAGAGGGTGACCCCCAACGGCATAACCCATCTGAGATAAACCCTGATATGAACAAACAAAAAATACAGAAATGTTGAAAGCCAATTCAGATCCAATGTGCATCAGTGGGTGGGTATAAACTGATAAGATTTTAACGGTGTAAATCAGGTTTATCCTTGTGTTCTTCTACAGTCATCTTTTCAATGCATTCTGTTTGGTAACCATTTTCTTCCCATTCTTTTGAATTTTATTTTTTATTTTCCTTTGATCTAACCATAATCCTAATCCCTTTCTTCCCATTCTTAAAGGAAAGCACCAGAGGTTTATTTCCTATATAGATTCCACAAATATATTTTGGACTCACATTTTCTTTAACAACCCTCTACAAACTAGATTCTCACCATTTAGGCTAATACTACACCCTCTCTTATCTTTGAACTGTTTTTTTTCAAAGCTATGTATTTAAATTTTTTATTAATTAGCCGTATCACTCTCTATTACACTTAATACATTTATCAAATCTGTGATTCCATTCACCACATCCCTCATTTTTTTCTTTCACCTCTTCTAGACTGTCGAATGCTGTCTTTTGTGTCTCTCTTCATTCACAGAAATGAAAAGAAGCCACACGGAGCGAGGTCAAGTGAGTAAGGTGCTGGGGCAAGAAAGGCGTGCAGTGTTTTATAAAAGAACTGATGCACTGAGATGGCTGCATGAGCAGGTGCATTGTTGTGGTAGCAAAACCAGTCCCCTGTCTGCTACAAATCAGGCTTTTTTTTGTTGCACACTGTTACACAATCTTCTCAGAACCTCTAAGTCAATAGTTCTTAACCTGTGGGTTGTGACCTCTTTGGGAGACCAAATAACCCTTTCAGAGATATCACTTAAGACCATGGGAAAACACAATTATTTAATAATACATAATTACGTATTGTTTTTTGATTAGTCAGCATGCATGAATTAGTATGCTTATTTATGTTTAACTTGTAACAATGAGAATACATTCTGAATATCAGATATTTACAACACCAATAGTAGCAACAACATTACAGTTATGAAGTGGCAACCAAAATAATTTTATGGTTGGGGGTTGCCACAACATGAGGAACTATATTCAAGGGTCACAGCATTAGGAAGGTTGAGAACCACCGCTCTCCATAGAAAGCTTGATTAACCTGGTGGAAGAAATTCCAGATGTACTATCCCCCTCAAATAAAAAAAAAAAACTCACCAAATGAGCATCATCTTGACCATTGATTTCACTTGACAATCTTTTGGGGGGCAAGATGATTATGGCATCTTCTACTGACTTAACTGATGCTTGATTTCAGAGTCATAAGAATAGAACTATGCCTCATTGCCAATAATGACCTTGGGGAAAAAGTCTGGGTCACTTGGGAGCTGTTCTTTCAACTTAAAACATGTTTCCAGTTGACACTGTTTTTGTTGGTCAGTCAGAACCCAACACAAAATTTCCAAGTGAACCTTCTCCTGCCCAAATCTTTCATTAAAATTCACTGAACTGAGCGTCAAGATAGTCCAGAAAATTTCCCATGTCTTCAATGGTCCATTGTTGGTCTTTGGGTACATGTGCACAAATTTTGTCAATATTTTTGTCCATTCAGGAAATTGATGGATGTACAGAATGAGGTTTGTCATCAATCGACATTTCACCTTTTTTGAAATGAGGAAACCACTTATACACTTGAGGTTTTTTTCCCCCATAGCACTGTCCTTGCAAGCTGTGTTCAATATCAACAGTTCCTGTGGCATTTTTCTGGAGCAGGAAACACAATTTTACAACCACCTGCTGTTCTCTTAAATCAGCCATCAAAAAAATCAAGATTCCAGTGAAACAGCTTTTACGCAAAAAAAAAAAAAATCTCTGTGATCAGAGAGATTCTTTAATTAAGGGATGCCACTGGGTGCACTAACTCAGAACGAGTTGCTCAATACTCGCCTCTTGGGAAAAATGCATGCTATGAAGCTCTGCCCAGCAAAACTTTTTCCCAGTTTTTTTTTTTTTTGGGGGGGGCATACTCCTTGGTTTGACTTACAATCCTTCAGTGAATGATGTTGGTGTGCTTCTTCCATGTGGAATTTGTTGGCATCTCTCTTAGAGGGTTGCTTGTATGGAGACAAGCCTCGGAGACCCCGGATGCTACAGTCAGACACCATCCAATTTCTTCACTATACTGCTGTAGTACCCATATCATCTGTGTTCCCTTCCTGAGGGCAAGTATTCAGCTGGGTCATGATGTAAGAACTAATTACTCTTTATTGGAGCTAGGATTTATTGCAACTCCCAAACCCCATTACTGGATCTATGTTTGTTTAGTTTTTTTTCCTGTGCACTTGATTACCTTTCAAACCTCCTTATTAATTTAAAGTAGAGAGTCTCTGGATATAATGATCTTCTGTTAATAGTGTTTTTTGAAGCATCCAGTATTCATTTAAAAAATCTCTGTGAGAGGGAGAGCTATTGGGCCAGTGGAAGCTAACTCCCCATCACAGTATCTGAAATATTCACTTGTACAGAATCAAACTTTTTGTGACTAGACACTATTTACACAAACAATAGGGGTTAACTGTCAGGGAAAATTTACAGTACTATTCACTGAGAATGTCAGTGACATGTTGGATACATATCTTAGCACAGCATGTTGGGCAGTGATGCAGCAATGACGTAGCCTACGAACAGTTCAACAGTCTCAGGACAGTTGTTTCCACTTCCTTAGATAGCATGAGTTTTCTGCTTTAAGTTCTCAGGTGAAAAGTGTGGCTGAGTCAGGGTCCCATTCACCCAGTAGTTTCCACATAGCCTCTGCAGCATGCTGTGCACCTTGTAGACCCAGCATTCATTGTATACAACCAGGGATACTCCACCCCTAGGTACCCCTAAAGCATTTTTATCATTTTTTCACCAAAATGGAGGTGGGTGGTTTCCACTTCTCCTACCAATAATCATGCATCTGTGTTCCCCCAGACCTGTTTGCTCTCCTTCTCCTCTCCTGATTTGATTTTCTTAGAAGTATCCCTCATCCCTCTGATAGAGATACCAGTCTGGGGGAACCTAATCATAGCTTTATTAGGTAGCCACTCAGTAGGCAATCTCCCTTAACAATTTGATCCCAGCTGACATGGGCAAAGGGACTTTCAAGTTACTTATATTGAGAGCATGCTATGTGGTTCATTGGCACCAGTCAGACTTTCTATTAGGCTGCCTGGCCTCCCTGAGCAGTAGACTGGATGTCCTGTAAGCCCTGTGAGCTTATGCCTATCCTGGTTCTTATTCCTACAGCAATGGACTCATACAGGGGAAGGGGAGTCGACTAACTTCATTTAGCATTATATTTTCCAGATGCCTCCAAGTCATGAGGATTTCATGGTTTCATTCCTATTTTTTAGGGATGTGTAGTATTCTGATGCATGTATATATACCAAGTTTTTAAAATCTAATCTTCTACTGATGAGAATTTAGACTGTTTCTTAGTTCTTGCTATTGTGAACTGTGCTACAATGTGTATTTGTGTGTTCATGATCCGTATGTTAGTTCTTTTGGGAATATGCCCAGTAAAAGAATTGCTGGCCCATATGGTATTAGTGATAGTTAGGTTTATTGTGCCAACCTGACTAATAGGAACATGTGGGATTAATCACCTTGAGTTTGATTAGAGGGAACAGAGCTAAATACCTCTGCAAGTCTTGCCACCACCACCCACCACCCCCAACTCCTCTGGTTATCCAAGTGTGCTAGAGTGCGTCTCTGCTTTAGCTAGTTTTCTGCTTCAACCTGTGAGCTACACAACCTGTGGGTCAGGCCAACCCATAGATAGTGTCACTAGAACTTGATGCTCACTTGAGACCTGCTTTGCCACACTGCTGGTGTGTGCATCGTTTGAGCTTGAAGCTGATGGATCCTGTCACTTTGCATTGCTTGTGTTCAACATCCCATCTGAGCCTGTTTTGCTAAGTTCCTAAATGTTGGGAACTCACCCTGCTGTGGGCAGACCCTGCTTGCCTTGCCTGTGGGAGGACTCTGCTGCTTGCTTCCTTGACCTTGGATCTGGCAGCCCAGATGAGTTGAAGGGCTTCCAGTATATTAACTGTTCCATAGTATATTAAAATTTCCATAAAAGTTAGTTAAACTGACACCTCTGTACTGCTGTGTGGACTAATCACCTGTTATATTCCTTCTTGCTGTATAAATCTATATCATCTTTCTATCTATCTATCTATCATCATCATCATCTATCTAATCATTAGAGTCCTGGTTTCATTTCTCTAGAGAACTCTGACACAATTGATACCAGTGGTAGTTCTAGAGAAACAAGATCATAAATATGAGCTTTTCAAATTGTTATTAGGCCTAATATCAGTGGAAATGCTGTCTCCACCTCTAAAGGCATGGATAAGTCTTCCCCATGCCTGTTACCATAATGTGTTAGTCTTTTTTGCCTAGAGAAACAAATCCAGGGAAATTACTATTTGTCTAAAGAGTCCTATGTTCAAGAGTAATTGTATATTGAGAAAACATTATAGCTCAGTACAGATCAAATTCATAAGTCTGATATTAACCCACATGTCTGATACAAGTCTATAAATTCCTCTTCAGGCTTACACTGCATATGCAATGATGCTGAATGAAGGAAGATCACAAGCTAGTGAGGTGGAAAGTTTGTGGATCCAGTGGCGGTGGAAGCATCTCAGCGTTGGCATGGATCTCCAGCTCCAGCACTCTGATTTCATTAGTTGTACCTCCAACTGGCTTGTCATCAGGAAAGTGAAGCAGAGAGAGAGGGTGTCCTGCCTCCATGTAGGAATACAGACGTTCCAGAATCCTCAGAAGAAGGTCATCACCACACAGAGGACTCATTGACTGTGGCCTGATTGACAGGCTAGACTCCACCCCTTTGCTCAAGTTGGCAGTGGATTATGTAACTGACACAGTATTTCAATTGCCAAGTCTTTTCAGAATCATTTCCCATGGTAGATTTTCACATATTTACAAGCCCACCAGCAGTAAATAAGAGTTTCAATCTCACCACACCCTCTCCAACATTTGTTCTCAATTTTATAAAATTGGGCTACAGTTATGGGTGTTAGAAGGCATCTCATTTACATGCTGACTCACATTTGCTGGCTGGCTTGTCAACAAGCCATTTTCTTCATGTGTTTGTTAGCCATCATCCTTTGTGAATTGTTTGTTTCAGGTTATTTGTCCACCTTCTCAGAGGGTTGTTAGTTTTTTTCTTGTTGTAGGTTTGTAGTATACTGCAGATTTTAGTAATTAGTCCTTTGACCGTTATGTCTTTGCAAAATATCTCCTTCAAACCCTGTTTTCTTACTTTTTAATGAAATCATTCCATATACACAAGTGTTTTATGTTTAATAGGCTCCACCTCTCTATCTTGCCTTCCATGGAGTGTGCTTTTGTGGTTATCTCTGGTAGCCTGTATATTCCCTCTGCTAGGGCACTTAGATTTTTCCCAATTTCCTCATTGATTATCCTGGTATTTTGGGTTTTACATCTAGGTCTTTGATCTGCCTTGAATTTGTTTGGGTACATGGGGTGAATTATGATTCTTATTTCATTCTTCAACAGATGGATATCCAGCTTTTTTGCACCATTTCTTGAAAAGGGCATCTGCTTTCATTTAATGCTTATTGGAGCTTTGTAAAAAAAATGAGTTGTCTCTATGTGGATATTTTTATTTCAGGTTTTTTGTCCTGATGCATTAGTCTGTGTATATATCATGATATCAATACCAGGTTAATTGATAACCATGACAGTGTAGTCAATTTTGAGGTCAGGTAGTGCAAGACCACCTACTTTGTTCTTTTTGAGGAGTTGTTTACCTATTCTGGGCTTCCTCCCTCTCCATATGAAATTGGCAGTATGCTTTTCCATTTCTAAAATAACGATTCTGAAATTTGCATTGGGAAAGCATTGGCTTTGTAGATTGCTATAGATAGTATTGGCATTTTCACAATCTTGAGTCTTCTGATCAAAGGATAGGGGATATTCTTCTATTTGTGTAGGTCCCTTTAGGTTTCTTGTAGTAATGTTCTGTAATTATCTTTGAAGAGGTCTGTTATTTGGGGGGTTAGGTTAATTCCTAGGTATTTCAGTTTATGACTGTTCATTGTGAATGTTGTTGTTTTCTTTATGTCTTTTTTGGTATCCTCATCACTGGTATGCAGACATTCAACTGGTTTCTGTTTTTCAACCTTGCATCCTGATAACCTACTAAATTCAATTGTTTCCAAGACTCATATCATGAACAAATTAGGAATTTCTCTACACAAAATCATATCATCTGCAAATAGCACAAGTTTCACTACTTTCTTGCCCAATTGTAATCCCGTGATTTCTTGTCATGGGACAAGAGTAATTTTATGTTACTGGCTAGGACTTCAAGCATAATGTTGAATAAAGTTGGAATAAAGACATCCTTGTCAGACTCCCCTTTTCAGTGAAAGCATTTCCAACTTTTTCCATTGACAGTAATATTGACTATTGCTTTTTTTGTATATGGTCTTTATTGTGTTGAGGATTTCCCCTTATATTCCTACCTTCTTGAGAGGTTTCATTAGAAATGTGTGTTGGATGCTGTCAAATGCTTTTTCTGCATTGATTGATATGATCATATGGTTATTATCCCTTTTCTTGTTAGAGTGGTGGATTATGTTACTTGTTTTTCTAATGTTAAACCATCCCTGCATCCCTATAGGAAGAAAAGTCCCATGTTATATTATGGAGCAGTATTGGATTTCTGCACCACTCGGTTCTGTCTGCCTTTCATGCCATGTTCCCAGAGTGGAAATAAGTTATTGGTGTATGTGTGTGTGTGTGTGGTGGTGGTGGTGGTGGTGGTGGCGGGGGGTTTCCAATCAGGAGGAATTCTTACTAAGGATAGTAAGTTCTACTATCAGCCATATGCATAGGTAAGGGGGGCAGGGGGCAGCCAACAAGAAACACTAAAATGGTGGGTTCTTGTTCCTCTGGTGGGAAAGAATGCTGTGGTTTTTTTCATCCAAATAAAATAGGAGAACATCCAGTATACTCTTGAAGTCCCAAGAGAATTCAAATTGTGCTCCTGTCTTCCTGGAGGCTGGTTCTTTTCAAGTTGACTGGGAGTATCTATCTGGTGGCCATTAGTGCCTTATAAGAAGTGGGGGGTAGGGGCTCAGGCAAAAGGAGTGAAACTATGAAAGCTTGGTTGCACTGAGCTCCAGCCTCCAAGACTCCTAGTAGTCCTTGAAGGTTTGGGATTGGAGGCTGGATGGCTTAGAATACTTCCCCTTACTGGGGGGTCACAGAAATAGAGGATAAGGTCAGGAGGGTGACCCCACTGAGCTAGAGGAGAGAGGGTACCACCAGGAGTCCCCCTGCATTGTCCCAAGATAAAAATTAGAGAGGGAAGTCTAAAATATGATTGGACTGCTCTGGTTCCACATCTAAATTCCCTTAATTGGCCTTTTTACCTATTGTTCTCTGGGCATGCAAGATGAAGTCTAGGCAGAGAACTGCAGCTGGATGCCATCCTCTGGACTCTGTCTTTTGTTCTGTCTTTGTTTTGTTTCTTTGTTTTTATCGTTGTTTTTGGTGTGATTTTGTTTGTTTGTTTGGTGTGGTATTGATCTTTTTGGTCATAATGTGACAATTAAAATAAATGAGAGTGGTTCATAACCCATGGATAAGCAGATGAATTCTGACTTCTTATTCAATTCTAGCCCCAATCCAAACACAGTTCTTGTAACATACTCCTGCTTGATACTCGCCTTCATTAAGAGGCCACTGAACTTGGGAGTGCTACAGTAAAGTGTGATGAAGAAAGCAGATGGAGCTGGTTATCAATTAGAATAGTGTCTGGCACCTTAAAGGCTTTTATTCAAACCAGCAGTCATCTAAGTGAGCAGTCAACTAATGCAAAGATAACAAAAACAAAATTCAAATATGCTGAAAGGAAAAGCATCAGAGTTTAAATTTTCATCACCCAATCTGTAGAAGGCTATGGAGGGCAGTGCAAGCCCAAAATCTATTTGCAAAGTATCTGGTCAGATTAAGCCTCAGACTGATCACCTCTGGCCACAAGCAAGGGATTTGCTTAGCTTTACTATCAGACAGAGATTATTGTAATGAGTAGAGTGGATCTAACTATGGTATAATATGATACTTGGCCAATTGACCTCCCTTCCTAATCAACTTGAATTCATCCTAGGTTTAAATGATTCTTGATTGTCCTATGACAGAAAGTTCTCTTATTTTAAAAATATTGCTAGTGGCCTCTACTTCTTTAGTCTTTATTTTCAATATTGATATTATTAGTATTTTCTTCTTTCTGTTACTGTTTATTGTTTAAGTTAGGATTCCAGTTTATGAAGCACAGAAAGATTGGATGCAGACAGACAATAACTGATGCAATGGTTTATCAGGGATGCAAAATGGGGAAGGTGAAAGGAATTGAAGAGAAAACAATTTGTGTGGAAAAGGGAGGGGGCAATTGAACTAATTGTGATGATATATATACAACTCTTAAAAAGTGACTTAGCTATGAAAGTGTATCAATAGAACTATTTAAAAAATGGTCACCATTACACTCAAGAGGCGAAAACTGAAAACATTTACTCTGATGCCAAGACTAGAGGAGGATGCCCCCATCACTACTCTTTTCCATTATTGTGATGAAGGTCTTAGAATCACTGACAACAAAAGCAAATCAAGATAAAACAATTGGTAAATAAGATGTTAAATTCTCATTATTTGCATATGACATGATTTTACAAAGAGGGAATCATAACCATTCACAAAGAGATTTTTGCAAACAATTTAGGGATTTGCTAATTTATCATGATGCAAGATTATCAAGCAGAAGTCATTTGGGTTATTTTATATCAGAGAAGAAAATTCTGAAAACAATATCAAGAAGCCAATACCACTTACAACAGTCACATGAAAGATTAAATACTTGCGCATGAACATATAAAAAATCAAACATACAATGAAAACTACAGAGTACTATCATAAGGAAACAAAAAAACCTACATAAATTGAAGAATAGCCCATGTTCATGGTTAAGAAAACAATGCCAATACTATATAGTGATCTATAAATACAACTGAGTTCAATTTCAAATTCTAACTCTATTATTTAAAAAAATGGAAATCGTTGTTCCAAACTGCACATGGGGAAAGAAAAGACACAGGATATGCTAAGGTGTCCTCAAAAATATGAACAAAGTAGGAGACCTCACATTGTACAGCCTCAAAACCTTTTTTACTCAGCCAAAACAACCTGGTACTAATAAAAATCTAAATACATGGAAGAAGAAAATAGAAAACCCAGAAGAAAAATCCATCCACCTACAGGAAACTGACTTCAAAAGAAGGCCAAAAAAAGTTAAATGGGCAAGGGATAGCCCATTCTACAAATACTGCTGGTAAAATTTGATGTCCATCTGCAGGAAAATAAAGAGGAGCCACTCTTCATCCCTTGCACACAAGCTAATTTAAGATGAATTAGAGAGCTACTGGCAAACCTCAGAGTTATAAAGGTCACCAATAAAAAATTAGGGCAAACTTAAGGATCCTGTGACTGGGCATACACAGACTACCAGTGCCCCCAAGAAAACAGCAAAAGCTCTGCCAGGTGCAGCTTTTGTAGCATGCAATTTTTACATTACATGTGGATCAAGAACACCTGCTCTGAGTTACTGCAAGCAGTGGCATCACCTGAGAAGATTCTCTATGGTCACAGTGAATTTTTTCCTAAAAGCGGTTTCACTCAAACCTTATTTATTATGATGGCTGACTTAAGAGAATAGAGTGTGGCTGTGAAATTTTGTTTCCTGGTCAGGAAAAATGCCTACAAGGATAATGCTACGGGAAAAAAATTCAAGTGTACACGTGGTTTTCTTGTATATGAAATGTCAATTGATGACAAACCTCTTCTGGATGCCCATCAACCTCCCGAAAATGTTGACTCATAGTGCATTTGAAGTTCTATGTAGAGTTTCAGAAAAGATAGCATAAGAGTGTGTGACCAAAAAACGCCTTATTTGTGGAAGACAGGGGACTGGTGCTGCAACCACGACAATGCACCTGCTCACACAGTCATCTCCATACACCAGTTTGGAGCAAAAACAACATGCCTCTCTTGCGCATTGCACTTTGCTCACCTGATCCCACTCCATGAAACCTTTTGTTTCCTCAAATGCAGAGGGACATGAAAAGACTGGTTTGATGATGTAGAAGAGGGGAAGGAAAAAACAAAATGAGGGAGATGTTTTCAGCCTTCCAAAAGATGAGTAGGAAAAAGAAAAAAAAAGATGAGTTTGAATAACGTTTCCACGAACGAAATCCCAAATTTGACAATGTATTAAGTTTGAAAGCGATAATATTGTACTGTAGAAAAAAATTACATAGGAATTCCGGGTTTTTTTTAAAGAAATATTCCCCCTCGTATAATAAAAGATATACATTGTGGAAAACAAAATAGAGTACTGGGACCTACTAAACTAAAACACTTATGCACACCAAAGTTTTCATGCATTGGAAAAAATCATTAGCAATGACACAAGACTATTTACTGAAATCTATAGAATTCTGCAAAACCTCAATTACAAGAAGAAATATCCCAATTATGTGGTGGGCAAAACACATGATCAGACAGTTCACCAAAAATGACACTCAAATGTCTAACAAACAGATGGTTATATCATCTTCTGTAAATTTACTTGTATATAGTATCAATGATATTGTTTTATAATTTAAGCATTCTGTTGGGTATAAATATGAATCCCTTCTAATTGATTGGCCAGGCAGCTCTCTTACAAATTTCCTGGCATAGACTTCCAGTGTTTGATCAACTTATGGAAACATTTCTATCGGTATTCCATTAATTCCTCAAAACTTGTTTTTGGCTAATGCGTTCAGTGCAGCTTGGACTCCTTCCTTCAATATCATCAATTCTGAATCATATACTAAGTCTTGAAATGGCTGAAGGTCAACTAGCTATTCTTGCTGTAGTGACTCTGTATATACTTCTCATCATCTTTTTATGATTTCAGTATGATTCAGTAATTTTTCCCAATATTGGAGCTTGAAGTTTGAATAGTTTCTGTAGCTCTTTTAGTTTATATTATACTGGGAATGTTCTTCCTTTTAGGTTTTAAAACTTTAGAGTTTTGTATATTTCATTATAATATACTCTGTCTTCTCTGTCCTTTGAATTTTTCTGTTCATTGGCTTCATGATTTATTCCATTCCTCACTACACTATGACTAAGAGCAAGTTTCAGAGTCTCTTCTGACATTCATTTTGGTCTTTCCTTTTCTTTCTTTTAATGACCTTTGGCTTTCTTTATGTATTATGTTGCTGCTGTCATCCCTCAACTCATCTTCTGGCATTAATGTGCAATGCATGTGATCTATTCATGATATGTTCTAAAAATTCAGGTGGAATATACTCAAAGTTCTAATTTATTTTTTTTTGTGTTTTTTTTAATCTTCAGCTTAAACTTGTAGTTACACATGATAGTCTGTTCCAGTGTGGGTCCCTGGCCTGGTTTTAGCTGTTGCTATGGAGCTTCTACATTGCTTCTTCCCACAGATGTAGTCAATTTGATTAATGCACAGTCCATCTGGAGAAGTCTGCATATTTTTGGAAAAAGGGTTTTCCCTGAATATGTCATTGGTCTTGAAAAATTCTATCATGGAATCTGCAACTAAGGTCATAATGTCCAACTATTTTCTTTTTTGTTTTCAAATTTTGCATCCCAATCTCCAGTAATTACTGATGCACCTTGGTTGCATGTTTGATCAATTTCAGGTTTAAGATCCTAGTAAAATACTATTTATTCATGCTTCACTTTTGTGGTTGGTGTATAAGTATGACTAATAGTTGTGCTGACTATATTTCCTTAAATAGAAATTGTCCTATTATAGCATCACACTTGAAGATATATCTTGAATAGTCATTTTTGATAATGAATGTAACACCATTTCTCTTGAAACTGTCATTTCCGGCATAATAAGTCATCTGATTTTCTGCTTCAAAATGGCCAACACCAATCCATTTCAACTCACTAATGCCTACAATATTGACTTTAATGTCTTTCATTTCCTTTTGACATTTTCAGTTTTCTGAGATTCATACTTTGTACATTCCAAATTTGAATTATTAATAGATGTCATGCCCCTTAACAAATGGAGGTCCCGGTGGTTTTAGTCTGGCCAGCTTTAGTCTACTCCTGTCGTTATGATGTCTATGTTGGGAAGGCAGCTCTTCTTCACTCTTATTGGGAGTGCCTTCTATATCAGGGGCTCATCTCCTGGCACTATCTCTGACAATGTTTGGATTCTTTTCATCCAGTTTTGGGTAACTGACAATGTTTCAATCCCTATCCATATGTGTTTCAGTAGCTAATTCCTCAAAAGTGGATTCATTGTTCCTTCTTCATTCTCTGCTTGCAGGCTGGAAAACCTGACAAAAACTGTTCACTTTGGGTCAACTTGCTAATATTCGAAATACCCTTGACATCACTTTCAGTATTACGGCAATAAAGAAGTCACACAACATGACAAACATGTATGGATAACTAATATGATTACATTAGCTTATTGAAATACATTATTTAAATTTTGGATGAAAACCTTAAGCTACTCTTTTCATTAGAATATTTCATCCTACATAAGTGATTAGTAAATTTTACTTATGTTCTATTCTTTTCCTCTCTATATATTAATGTTTACCTCCTCATTTCATCTTTGTCTTCTCATTATAATGTTTAAACCCTCTCCATAGGATTTCAGCAAACTTTTTATCATGTCCCAAAAACATTTATATGGGAAGCCAATAAAATTATCTGAGTTGTTTTCAGTCCTACATAAATAATTATGTCTTATTTATTTTTAATTAACCATTAAAAGTTCAAGATATATATATTTGATCTTTACTTAAGAATATTTATTGCAAGATGACTGCCTGATAACATGTATAACTATAACGCTCTACAAATCTGCTGAAAGGTAGGACAATGTTTTAAAGTCCCAGGACAGCTTCAAAATCAAGTGACTCAAAATCCTTACCTTTCAAAGGTTGAGAAACTGAACAGGGAGCGAGAAATGTGGGAACTGACCTGCATTCAAGGTGCTCAGAACTCTCTCCACCCCTGTAACCCCAACTCCCAGCCAACCACACTACTCAGGACCACTGTATCACTAGTGTACAGGTTGTCAGACAGACTTCTGCTGCACAGTAGGCTAGGGAGCAAACTTCCATGATGCCAGTATCCAGGCCTTTGTTCAGCCCTAGCAACACCAAGATCCAGCCTTGAAAATGATTGCCCATGGAGCCAATATCCAGACATCTATCCCCCTATCCCAAAGCCAGACATCAGGTCCTGGCATAGCCTCCTGTGGCAACAGCAAATAATCCCCAGCATGGTTATGAACTGCAGGTCTAAATGTCCAACCTACAAGTGCCTCAGGCACACAGTTATCTTCAAGACCATTTCAACGTGACTCACCTAGTTCTCATTGACTACAGAGTCCTAGGTCCTGTGCTCCAGAAATAATCCATCCAAATAGCCTATGCACATGCACATGCGTGCATGCACATACACATTTTTCTAATTAATAACTCTCCTGATTTTCTCTCTTTCTCAAACTCTCATTTTCCCTTTTCTTTTTATCTTTCAAACTTTTTCATTCTCTTTGTTTCTTCTTCCTCTATTTTGGCTCTTCTTATTTTTAAAATTCAAACTCCTTTCATTTCATGACCAGTGTTCCTTTCTAGCACAACTTGACAGAGTCAACTACCTGCACAGAATTCAGTAGGTTACCCAACACGTATAGCTGTCCTATGGTACAGCATGGAAACAGCAATCAATCACAGTATGCACACACACACAGATAATAAAAAACAGGCACATGCACTTGAATAAAACCAAGAATCAAAGGAATATTATTAAGAAAATTCTTAATACTAACATAAATAGAAGAAGAATGATATTCAGATAGTTTCGATCAATAGAGGAAATATTTGAGAAAATAATAGGGGTGGAGGATAGAAAAGTATTAACCCTACACCAATTAGAATTCCAGGGGAGTAAAAATAAGAATGGAATTAGACAGCACACTAATAGAGAAGTATGATAAAATAGAAATGGAAAGTCAAATTAGGGAGCCTGAGGAAAATTTTCCCAACTATCATCATCAAAAAGGAGCAAAGGAATTCAAAGAAAGCCTAGGAATTATGTGGGAAACCATCAAAAGGAATAACCTACATCACCTTGGAATTCCAAAGCACCAAGAAACAAATAAACAAAGATCTTCACACAAAATAGTAGAAGAAATCATGAAAGAAAACTTCTCTAATACCATAAAAGGGGAAAAAAAACTGTTCATGAAGCTGAGAGAACCCCCAACAGGACACCCCCCCAAAGAAAACATTGTCACATATCATCAAACTATCTAATTTCAAAGAAAAAAAGGGGATTCTGAAAACATCTAGGACAAAGAAGAGTAGCCTACAAAGGAAAAATAAGTAAGAATAAACTTGGGTTTATCACCAGAAACCATGCAGGCAAGATTATAATGGAGTGATATATATATATATATATATATATATATTTATACACACACACACACACACACACACACATACTTGAAAGTAAAACCTGCCACCCAAGAATTTTATATTCAGCAAAACTATACCTCAAGTGTTGGTGCTAAACAACTGTATTTCCAGACAAGGAAAAATTAAGGGAATTTATAAATACAAGACCAACATTATAAAAAATAATAAAGGGAACACTTTGGCCACCAAATGTACAACAACATCAGGCAACACAGACATAGAAGAGAAACAAAGAAACCTATAAAACTACACAAACAAAAACCCAAGGCAAAATGGTAGGGACAAACACACCAATCAAGCATGGTCCCAAGAGTACTCCAATTTAATAGACACTTCTAAGATGATGTTCCATGAAATTCAATAGAAATTCATGACCAGAGGAGGAGGGCATCTGTCTGTTTTAGAAATGTCATTAAGGGAACCTTAAATATACCTGTTACAGTTTAAAGAAACTGAAATACTCCTTTGCATTTAAAGCTGATAAGTCCTAGGATAAGGAGCAGCAGATGCAAACAATTCCAAGGTCATCAACTATGAAGTCATTGAATATTGTTTCATATCGCTCACTTTGGGTTGCACAAAAATTGACAACCCAAGATCAACATAAACTTGCTATTTTCTTTGCTTTTTGTGATAGGGCTTATTTCTTTGGACAAAGTTTTTCCTGAGTGAATTAGTGCTACTGAAATTTTTTTGCGTAACCCTCATTCTTTCCTTAAGAATTGATCATTTAAATTTCTAGTCTTTATATGTGAATGCTCCATTTCAGTCTGATACACCTTCCTACACTTCTTTAATTTCTTTTCTCACTAGATTTTTAAATCTTATGCTACTGACTAGAGTAATAGTTTTATTGTTATAATTAGCAAATGTCCCATGTAGGTTACTTATTTCTCAAGAAACTAAGAAGTAGCTTCTAAATTGGACATTAGATATATAAATAGGTTTTGCGCTCACACTTAGACTCAAACAATAATCTAGGAGCAATTACTCCTTATGATGTGGTCCTACTTGATACTTGCCTTCATGAAGTGATCAACCAAGTTATGGGTGCTGTCGAAAATGTGTTAAAGAAATCAGATGTTGTCCAGCTATCAGAAAGATGCCTTAAGCAACCAACTATCTAAGGGAAGTGTCAGCTCAATCGACTTATAAAAATTACACCAGCCAATGTGAGCCAAGGAGTGTTAATAATAAAATTCATGATGAGAAAAGAGAATGGCAAGCATCCAATTTTCAGAAGGCTGTGGATGAGAGAGTCCCAAATCCATTTGTAGAGCCTCCACATACATTCAACCCCCATTGAATGCCATTTGACCATTGATGAGGGATGTGACTAGTCTTGCCCTCAGAGTTAATTGGAAAGTGGATTACCTCCACCCTCTGACCAGCCTAGGGAGGGAAAATCTCCAGTAGAGACTTAACTAGGCGTCTCCTTGGTGGAGATCACATTAGTGGGATTGTAGAGTCATAACCAGTATTTTAAGCTCCTCTGCTTCACATAAAGCACCTCTCTGAAACAGCTCCCAAACAACGTGTTTTACCAGTAACTGTGTTTTACTGAGATGTTGCTAATCATGTTTATGTGACAGTATTTCTGATCTCCTATGTCTTTTTTAAAAGTTACATATTTTAGCAAATGCTTGAACAACACTATGACTTTTATGCCCATGGCCTCCCTCATCTCAATTTTAAGTACCTGAGGTTGTCCTGGTCTTGCTCTCCAACTTTGTAAAAAATCTCTTTAAAAGAAGAAAAAGAAGAGAAGAAGAAGACTATAGGACCCAAGATCATGGTTGTTAGCCACCCTCCATATCTGGAACTGAATTAATTAGTAAAGAGAGAGGAATAGAAGCCAGAAACATAGGAGGAAATGGGATAATTGATGGTACATTGAGAGAGTTGCAATATATAAATCGAGACAAAAATGAATTGTTGAATGTAAAACTGATTATATTCTCTGTAAATCTTCATCTGATTAAGAATAGAAAATTTTAAAAGAAACATAACCGAAATCATTTGCTACCAAACAAGGGAGTCTCATGACACTTTAAACACCTAAGCATATTCCCCAAATCTATTCAAATGAGCACTCCAAGTTAATCAAGTGAGTGCACATGTAGATGAAATTGTCGGTCTGGGTTGTTGTTTCCTTCTTGCTGTACATGTGAAACAGCAACTGTTAGCTAATCTTCTTTACAATTTTGAGGCTTATCTGCATCATCACACATGGTCCCACAGAAAACACTAAAAAAGCATCTCCTAGTAAAACACAGTCGTCCGCAGCAATAATAATTGCTTCTTAAAACATAAAGTAAACATTTTGAGATCCTATTTTACATCATTTCCTTTAAATTAGTCTCCTTTGTGCTCAGAAAAACAATCACAGAGAAGAGTGGGCGTTTAATTGCAGGCAGAAGGGAACAGCCCTGGACAGCTCCACCTTTTGAACCAGAGCAAAGGAAGCAACCACAGCTGAAGTGCTGACTTCTTGTCTCTTTCTATCTCCTCATTTGAATAATAAAAAAACTGTAGCTAAGGATTAATTTTTAGTTTATATTCCCAAGGATGTCTATCCCATGTGTTTTCCTTAAAAATGGCATCCTGCAGTATCAATCACTCAAAACAGACACTGACTATAAACAACAGGTCACAGTATGGTTTCCTCCCTGGTTAGTGCAAACTAAGTGTTCAACAGATAACTGAAAGATTGAAGGTTCAAATCCACAGTCATGCTGCAGGAGAAACACCTGGCGACTTCCAGAAAATAAACCATTGAGAGTTAGAGTTAGGGTTAGGAAAAGAAAAGAAATAAAATATCATATATATTAAAAAATAAGTAAATATATCATTGAAAACACCATGGGGTTATAATTTTACTCTGAAACATATGGGGCCACACTGGATTGATTTCCTCAACTTCTGACTCTGTGTCAGCTCCATTTTTTATTCAAAATTGCATTCTATTTCAAGCTTCTCAATTTAAATTTTAATAAAAATAAATGCCATAACTTAATATATATATATATATATATATTAGCTTAACAGCTAGACAAATAAGTTTGGCATTTATTATTTAACTTTATATGTATTATTATACCTAACACCAAGATATTATCTTAAGAATTTATTAACGAGGACTGGTATACCTCAGAGATATTGTGTGTTTGGTTCGCAACCACTGCAATAAAGCAAATATCACAATAAAGTGAATCACATGGATTTTGGTGTGTGTGTGTGTGTGTGTGTGTGTGTTTCCCAGTGCACATACAATTATACTGTATCAACAGTGTAATCTATTATAAAAATAGTTGAAATATTGTGAAAATTGCTAAAATGTGACTCAGAAGTTTAAAATGAGTGCATGCTGTTAAAAAAAATGGTACCAACAAACTCGTATAATGGAGGGTTGCCCCAAACCTTCAATATGTAGTGGAAAAAAATGGTACGATCTCTAAAGCACAAGACAGTGAAGCACACATGAACAGATTTAAAGTCATGCTCTATCTAAAAACACACTTCACCTTGATTTAAGGTATCATCTCTCAAACTTTCCAAAAGGAATTTTTTTATACTTCTAAAGAAAAAGACCTTGTTGACATAAGATTCTTTGTGGGACATGGGTCAACAAATTCATGGCCAACAGTAAAACTCTCATCAGTTTTCACTCGTTACATTTTGCAGCTATAAAAAGGTCACATGACTATCTACCAGTCCCTGGGTCCCCGCTGAGGGCGCACCCCCCACTCCCCCCCACCCCTGGCCATATTTCTTCCATCACAGGGTACTCACAGCTGGAGAAAATCAACGGGCAGGAGTGCTCATCCATGGGGAAGTTGTGCAGCTGCAGCTGACACTCGGCATTGATGGTGAGCCTATGGAAGAGCCAAGGATTAGCCTGGGTGTGAGCAACCACCACTGAGCTAAAGCTATGGGAGTGTCATGGTCCACCGTGCAGAGGCATGGGTAGCAAAGCATGGAACAAATAGGCTTTGGGCAGCGGACATGCTCACTCAGTCATTTGTATAGATACTTTGGTGTTGAACTCGTTTGCTTTGCGTTTAGCCATCAGTAACAAAGAGAATTCCCTGTTAGTAAAATTGCAAACTATGCCTTAAATACAAGTTAAGTTGAGAAGAAACAAGATCAACTGTTGTTGTATCACTACTTCTTTTCAATTTGATTGAATGAAACCACCTTTTATTGTGAAACTAATAAAATGGACTTAATAGGTTTGCTCTGAAACCAATTCACTGGCAGGGGGGCAGTCCATATTTGGACTTTCCTCCACTTTTTCAGAGGTAGTTAAGTGAACATACTAAGTATGTACATTAAATTACTCCAGAGCAGAAAACGCTGCATTGTTGAGCATATATAAGCAACCCAGAACTTGCCATGTTCCCAATCTCGGTTTTATTTAGGCTCAACTTCACTTTAGAGACTTGTCATAGTTCCTGAAGGATTAGGGAGAAAATTGATGAGTATCTGCTACAAACTTCTCTCTAAATGCAAACATAATTCATCAGCACAGTCCCTTATTGCAGCTCTCTGTTTTGTTTTATGGTGAATTAGATGAAAATCAGTTTTACATTAAAAAAAATCTAATACATTTCATTTCAATTCATGCATTTTAATTTCCTTGGTGTATTGTCACTGATCTCACTTCATACTTGTGTTTCCTACTTCTGTGCCTCTTTCTTTCCTAACCTCTGAAGTTTGTCCTTGGGTAAAAGACACAGTTCTGGTCTTAAATGTCTGATTATTCTAACACAAGGGTGAGGAAGATCCCAAGTCTGAAGGGTGACTAAGTGTCATTGTCTTGGAGCACCACCAGCCTCTATCTGACCCTTAAACTTGGTCTCTTTTAACATTTTGAATTCTATTACATATTTTCTCACAGGTTACCTAGGATGTCTAATGATGTCCTTTTCAGAGAAATTGGCAGAGGAATCCCGGCCCCATATAGGTATTCTGGTCTCTGAGCTGTAGAGACTGGTATTTGCATGACACATTAGTCCGGTGGACTACTTATTTTCAGGAGCCTCTCACTTTTCATCATGGCCATTTGGATTTGGAGAGACCAACAGTTATTCTTTGGATGAATGCTCATTTTAAGATCCCAGTCATTACTCACCAAAGTAGGATGTAAAACATTTTCTTTGGGAAATGTATTATGCCATTGAATTGGTGCCCACTGGAGACTATAGACTTGACCTCTGGGCCTCAATGACTTTCTCAATGTGTTTGGTTATATCAAAGAAATTTTCATAACTTTTCTTCTGTATGCGCCATCATATTCATGGATATATATTACACAAAGGTAAATGCAGATGTACAGATATCCTCTCTCAAATCCATATATATGTATATGTTTAAATAGTCCCACTCTTCCTATAACATCTAGACAGTCTGCATGTCTAAGCAGCTACTTGTAAGTCAGAACTCTTGCAAGATAGTGTACATGTCTGTTGGTAGGAAGAGGGAGGACCAACATTCCTTTGGGGAGCAGAATGACTGAAAATGCTTTTAGGGACACTAAAGGGGACACTCACTGAATGGGCCACATTGACCTGGGCTTCCGGGTGCATGCTGGGCACCCAGGTGCTGTGGAATGCTGGGACACCAAATCCTTGATCTACAAGTTACACAGCATGTTCCAGAGGCTGAACCAATGAGATCCCATGGGGAAATTCCACTGGGTGAGCTGGACTCTACCTCAGACATGCTGGTAACCCGTGAACTTGAGTCCCACATGAGGACATGGAAGAGAGCTGTATCAAGATTGTTGACTTGTTGGTAAGCCGACAAGCATGGTCTTGCTACATCATGATCTTGATACAGCCCTATAAGATATGTATTATTCTGGTAAACCTGTGACAGACATTCTGTTTTATTTTGTTTTTGTTTGTTCATACTAGGGTATACCTCAGAGGTGTTATGTCATTGGGGGTCACCATCTTATAGTGTATTTTTGTGCTTTTTTGTTTTTTCATAAAAGAAACCTAGTGTTGAGATAGCAAGTAGAACAAAGGCTTTTTTGGGGGGTGGATAGGTAGAGGGTAGAAGTGGGGTCAAAGGCAGAAGATGTAAAGGTGTCCAAGAAGAATAAGTACCATATTTTTTGGACTGTATGATGCACCTGACCATAAGACACAGCTAGTTTTTACAGCACAAAAATAAGGAGAAAATATTCTGAACCAAATAGTACCAGTATACTAAAATATTCAGGGGTACCACACCTTCAGATCATAAGATGCACCCTCATCTCCCCCCTCTTTTTTAGGGAAAACTGTGTCTTGTGTTTCAAATATATGGTATGTTTAGAAACTGATTATCGAAGCAAGTGTACAATTCTGGTTGGCATGATTGGACTATGGAATGATATATGTACTAACTCCCAACTACTACTAATTTTTGTAAGTCCAGGAATGGGTTTTGGGTATGCATTAAATTCCAATTCCAATTTAAGAACAATTAGTTCTTACAAGCACAACCCTGCTCAATACTCACTCTTAGGGCGGGAACACTAAAGATATGTGTGCTACAGCAAAATGTGATGAAGACATTAGAGGGTACCAGGCTATCAGATAAATTAGCACTTAGGGTCTTAAAGGTCCATCTCCAAACAGGCAGTCCACTAAGTGAGATGTCACCTAAGTCCATATGGAAGATGCATACCATCATCAGTCACCAACGGATTGTAAACCACATAATCCAAAATCAAAGAAGGGATTAGCATCAGAGCCTAAATTGTGAGGCTCTGGTTTCCAGAAGGCTAAGGATAACAGTGGGAGCCCAAGATCCACTTGTGGGGGCTACATACTAAATAGGGCTTCAGGGAAGTACTTGCACCCCAAATTGAGGGATGGAAGGTGAGTGGTAACTGAGCAGAGTGAGTGCAGAAGATCAAAGGCACAAATCTCACTTGAACAGTTAAAATGTTGTCAGTTGATGCCCCCTCTGATGTATGGTGAATCTGATTTGGTTTACAGCATTTTTTGTATTTTTGTTTTGCTTTTGTTTGTTTATATTGGGGTGTATCTCAGAGGTGCTGTCATTGAAGGTCACTCTCTTGAAGTTGTGTTACACGTTTTCCTGTGTTTCTGTATATGAATAAGGGTTTCAAGGGGAGACAGGGTGTACAGTGGTGGTAATGGGTTTGGAAGTGTAGAAGGGAGGCAATGTCAGGGAGTCCAGGAAGTAATAGAATGATTGGAAACTGACTGTGGTAACAATTCTTCAATTATACTTGACATGATTGCACTATGGAATGATATGACATATGTATTCACTTCCAATTAATAGTGAATTTTTCAAAAGGGGAATTTGTTTGATTTTGTCAGATACCTTTATGCATCAAGTGATATGATCATGTGCTTCCTTTTCATTGCTATACTTTTGTGATGGATTCATTAATTGCTTTTCTAAAGTTGAATCATCTTTGCTTACCTGGTATAAATCCTACTGGGTCATTATAACATTTATATATATATACATATATACATATATATATGGATTTTATTGAATAAGATTTTGTTGAGAATTTTTGCATCATGTTTTTGAGGGATATTGAGTATAAAACACACATTTCAACTGATGTATACTAGAGTTGGCATGCTTTTATACCTCCAGTGTGGCAAAACAATACTAGAAGAGTCTCTCTAAAGCTGAAGGTTAGAGCCATGCTCGGGGTTGGATATAAACTCAAGGGAATCCTCAGAAGAGGCTTGGCTTTTGCAGGCATGAGAATGTACGCGATGACACAGTAAACTTACAGTGTACTGTAAGCAAAGCAACAAGACCAAGTCCTGAGGGGAGAATGAGAAGAAGCATGAAAAGAAATACTGGGAAGCAAAGGCAAGAGTGGAAAACAATAAAGGCATCCCGAATTTTTGCAAGTTCAAAAGTGTCTACAGTGCTCTATTATTTTTATTATTTTGAGACCCCTACAATAGTGCCAATGGTACTCAAGGAAGAAGTCCAAGCTGTACTGAAGGCACTGGTAGCAGTGTATGTCTCCAGGAAATGCCATGTGAAACGTTTCAGCATAGTGAGGCAGAATTGATAGGACTGTGTTAAGAAGTATGGAAGCTAGTGATCAGGCCAACCGATTGGAAGAGAATCATATTTGTTTCCAAATCCAAAGGAAGGTGATCCAACAAATTTCAGAATTTATCAAACAGAATTTATCAAACGCAAGTAAAACTTGGCTGAAGAAATTCTAAAATTGTTGCAAGGGGACATTGCCAGGCAACTACCAAGAAGTAAAGCTAAATCCAAACAGGACATGGAACCACGTATATCGCGGTTGATGTCAAGTGGTTCTTGACAGAAATCAGAGAATATCAGAGAGCTGTTTTCCTGAGTTTTAATGACTGTGCAAATGTCATCCAGCTCAATAATACTTCGTTGAGCTCATGTAGAAACTTTCCATAGAGAGGCATTTGGACAGAACACGAATACTATGTGGTTTAACTCAGGAAGGGTGTATGTTAGGGATGCAGACTTTCATCAGGTTTATTCAATTTGTATGTTGAACAAGTGATCTGAAAAGCTGGATTATAGAAATGTGTAGGGGAGTAAAAAAAAATGTGTAGGACCTTTTGGAGGAAGGCTCATTAACAATCTGCAGTATGCAAATGAAACAACTTTGCTTGCAGAAAGTTAATAGAACTTGAAACATTGAAGATCAAAGAAATTTGGTAGAGATTACAACTCCACGCAAAGAACGTGACAATTCTCGCAACTGAACTAGAAAGCAGCAAAATGAGAAATGGTGACCTGAAAATGTCAAGGATCTCATTTTCGCTGGGCCCATAATCGATTCTTATGGAAACAGTAGTCAAGAAATCAAACAACACACCTCACTGGGCAAATCTGTTGCACAGGAGCTATTCAAAGTGATAAAGAACCGAGATAACATACCGAGGACAAAAGTATACCTTACGCATACATCGGCATTTTCAATTGCTTCATATGCATGTGGAATTTGGACAATAAATAAGGAAGACCAAGAAAATCGATCCATTTGAATTGTGGTGGTGGCAAAGAAGGTTGTGTGCACCTAGGACAGCAGAACAAACAGAGGAGTACTGGAGTAAATACAGGCCCAGTGCTCCTTAGAATAAAGGATGGTATGGCTTTCTCCTCTGTACTTGAAACATGTCATCAAGGGGATCGAGTCCCCAGAGGAAGCTATTGTGCTTGGTAAAGTAGGGGTAAACAAAAAAGACAAAGATGCTCAATTAAATAGATTGACACAGTGACCATGACAGTGAGCTCATATGTAACAATTTTGAGGTTGATACGGTGTTTCCTTCTGTTATACAAAGGGAGGGTGGGAATTGCAATTGACTAGACTGCCCCTAACAGCATAACAATAGTACCTGGTGCGATAAGAGAAAGATATCCAAATGGGATGTTCATGTTTATGTAAAATATCATGACATGAAACCGGAATTCCGTCTTTGTCTTTGAGTGAGTACTGAAAGAAGAAGCAAGCACCCAGTGCGGCAAGAGTAGTGTCTCCACGCTCCTTCCCCAGGAATTAAACTCAGTATTTCAGCATCATGATGCCAGAGCTTTGAATTTTGTAGCAGTTGTCTGAGTAGAAGTCAACTCAATGGTAATATAAGTTTGGTTTTGGTTTGGGAATGCTCATTTCTTTCTGCATAAGTTAGTGATACGTACTCCACACCATTTTTGCTTATAAAAAGTTTAGTGGGCACACTCTAGGATTTAAAAACTGCAAAACAAAATAAAGCAAAAACGTCATTGTGATTAAGTAGATGACAACTCATAGAGACCCTTTAATACAGGGTTTCTAAGAGCGTGACTCTGCTGAAATAAAAATTCTGTCTTTCTCCCTCAGAACAACTGGTGGTTTCGAAGTGTTAACTCTGAAGATTGCACCCCAGCAAGTAACCACAATGCCTCCAGGACTCCTTTATTATAGGAGAGCAGAGGAAATTTGTTTTGGAAAAATGTGTAGTGTATGCTCTTGTGAGAAGTGAGTGAAATGAGGTTATACATCTGCCCTCTGGACTTCCAGGAGCCTCTCAGCACTGACACAACTGCACTGTTGGGGACCGTGAGGAACCGACCTCGATGCCAGACAGGGAGAGGGGCTAGTGTTGTGCAATTGTGGGTTCAATCAAATTTATTTAGTCTCAGCTAAAAGACTGCTGAGAAAAGCACACCTGGATCAAAATCCCCAAGGTGACTTCAAACAGTTCCTCTTTTTGAAATGTACCTTTCCTTCCCTTGCAGTCTCTTGGTGAGGACCAAAATGAGTGCCAGGTTTTGGCGCTGTCTTGTGTCCAGTCAAATTCATCACATGGAGCCTATCCTGGCTATTAGTGATGCATTGGTGGAGAGTTGTTTTTTTAAATCCCCCTGTGGTTTCAAACTTGGCTATCATTCCATTTGTTAATTAGTTCTCCAATATGTCTTTATTTATCTGCCAAGACTGGTAAATTAAATATAATTAAGATCTTTTTTTAGTAAAAGGTGAAAGATTTATGTTATCTGAAGAGAAACCAGAATATTAAAGATCATTTTTATAACTTTCTTGCAGCAGAGATGGGTTCTGATGAAGGTGTGAGGTTTTCACTGTTAATCATTTATATATGCCTTTCTGTCTATTCACTTGGCACTATGGCTAAATATTTTAGAATGTTACCGTATGCAAGATATGAAAAATGATGACTTGCTGTTGAATATAAGGTTTCATCCCTTGAGTGATATAAAGAGTTCAAAAATTAGATTGCAAATAATGGAAACCTACAGAGCACCTTACCTTAAAGTGTAGAGGATTTTCCCATCATTCCAGATTCTAAGGAGTTGGTTTGGCGTAGTGATCCAATGGGCCTCTGCAGTCTTCGAGTTACGGAAGATGGTATCTGGGATCCATATCAGCCCCACCATGTTGCTGTTCAGGGTAAGGATCTTCATTGTGCTATTGAATCGAAGGCGGCTATCGGTCCAGGTTTGAGCAAAAAATATGTCAATTTGATATTCCTAGACAAATCAGAAGGAGAAAGCAGGCATATTAATGAATTTTCTGGATGCCTTTTTGTGTGTGTCAGAAGTTGTTTTCCTCCATGATTACATTCTCACCTCCCTACTCACCATACTTAACATTTGGCCTAATTTAAGGTGGGATACATTTGACAGATGTTAGATACTGCTACCAGTAGTAGTGTGGTAACACCTGTGAACATATGTTTGAAAACATTAAATTGCAATAAAACATACATACATATATTGAAAACTTGGTAACATAGAAAACTAGCATTGTAAGTGTCCAGGAAGACCTTAAATTCATAAGTCAAGCTTTTACAGAGGGTTCGTATCTATCATCCATAAAATGGGGAAAATGCTAGTGCCTAACTTCTAAAGGTACTAGAGAGATGAAAGGAAATTTAATTCTTAAGCAGTTATTTCTTGGCATAAAGTAAGTAATCCATAAAAATTAGCTCATGTAATACCTATCCTTTGTTTCAGCCAGGAATGTCCTCATAAAATACAATTCACCTGTTCTCACCTTCCAAACACCTCTCCCTACTTACCCACCCCCCCAAAAGGAAGGACAGAGTTAAAACAGCAAAATCTCTTAAGAATTCTAGCTGCCTTGTCTAAATGCTGATTCAAAAAGGCTTCAGAGGGACTCAGTTATGGAGGCAAATTTTGAGCACGAGAAGGCTTCCATGACATGGGACTACAAATGTATGTCTAAAGTAGACACCAAAACAAGTCATTCTTCTAATCACATTTATTTTTATGGAAAGCTGATATTTAGTAGACTTTTGACATACAGAATTTCTCAACGTTACTGCTTTGCTAATACAGTCCTCTTTAATCCTACAAGACTCTATGTTATCAATACCCTGCTTTTCTCTTCCATAGCTACTTTCAAACTGATCAACTGAGATAATTTATTTCTGCAGTAACTTAGTAGTCAGCTGAATTACCATCCAACCCTCTGCCATGAAGACTATTTCCATTACTAGCCATCATTCTAGTTGATGTAAATCTTTACCTGAGCAGACAGCATCACCTTCCTTGTTGGCGGCTTTGAATTACTACCACTGTGATTATCAACCCAAAGCTTATCTCCTAGCACCAGTAAGATTCTTATGAAACACACTAAAGAGTAGGTAACACATGCTACTGAACTTTCTTTATCCACTTAGAAAATGATATACATGTAAGACAAATGTTCCACCTTCCATGTTATTATAGGTGTTAATTTTGACACATATTCTACCTAGGCATAACATGAGTCGCTATGCTTCTGCTCTTCAGTTCCACGAGACTTGGCACCTATTTCCTGAATAAACAACAAGGACTCCTGTGACTCCATTGCTAAAAGTTCTGCTCCTCACCACAAGGTCACCAGTTGGACCCATGAACCCACTCTGTGGAAGAGAGCTATTGCGGCCTGTTTTCATAGAGATTAGAGCCTTAGGGACTCCATCAGATAGTCCCACCCATCCTACAGGCTAGCTGTGAGTCAGAGATTACTCAATGGAAGCACGGTTTTGGCTTGAGTTTAGTTTTGCCTCTGCACTTTTAAAGACACATTTTAAAATATCTCAGTTGTGATTAGATGGAAAGAAATGGCATACACACTCACTTCCTCTTAGAGTCTCTGCCTCCAATGGTTTCCAAATTTGGAACCACTGCCAAGGAAAGGCAAGTACACATGTACTGGAAGAGAGGAAGCAGACAGAGAGCTCTGATGAGATTCTGCTTGGACTTTGTTCCCCCCGCTATTGTTTCTCCAGCCGTTCAATCACTGCTCAGACCTTAGCCTCTCTCTACTACAGCTCTACTTGCTTTGAATATTAAAGAGACTTTTGCTCTTTTGAGAAGCCCCATGGTAGCGAGCTTACCATCTGGGCTGATTACTGCAATGTCAGCAGTTCTAACTCACCAGCTGCCAAACAAGACAGAGATAAGGACGTCTGCCTTGTGAGGATGAGTAGTCTCAGAAAATGCAGGGTGCCTTTCTGTTCTATCCTATTGAATCACTGCAAGCCAGTGCTTAGACAAGTGCTTAGGCAGTACTCAAAGAGTGCTTATACTAAACATCAATGGAAAACACGCTTACACTGAGTCAATTCTGACTTGTGGCTACCTTAAAGGATAGAATTACCATACCCCCATAGAGTTCATAAGGTTGGAATCGTTATGGAAACAGTCATATCTTTCTCCCTCAGAGTGGTCAACAGATTTAAACTGTTGTCCCAGTAGCAGAGCTTTGTGAACTGTGCCATAGGGTTCCATGTTGCTTACTTAGGACATGGAGGTAACCTCACGTGGAATCAAAGGCTGGAATGTTACACATGAGTGAAATGTGTGACAAAATCAACACCCATAACATCTTGGAAGATAGAACATTTGTCTTAACTCTGTTTTGCTGCATTTAAGTTGAGAATGGCTGAAAATTGTTTATTAGCATGTGCTTATGACTTAATATAGTCCCAACACTTGTCTGTCAGTTTTTCATACTGCAGAAGCTTGTTTGTTGCTGTGACGCTGGGAATCATGCCCTTGGTATTTCTGGAAGCATGTCCCTGGTATTTCAAGTGCTAGGAGGGTCACCCAAAGTGAACAGGGTTTCAGTGGGGCTTCAAGACCAAGAACAGACAATGAAGATGGAATCGACAGCCTATTTCAGAAGAAAGAGCCCCTGAAAACCTAAAGCATATTTCAGACATGTTTCAGGAGATATCAGTCCCTGGGGAAGGAGGTCGTTTTGGGTAGAGAGGCAGCAAAAAGAAGGAAGGCCCTCAAGGAGACGAATTGGGATAGTTGCTGCAACCATGGTCCCATGCACAGGCACAATTGTGAGGTAGTCTCGGGACTGGGCCGGTTTCGTTCCCTTGTGCATACTCGGGACTGGGCCAGTTTCGTTCCCTTGTGCATAGGGCAGGCAGCTCACGGTTAGAACCAACTCTCCGGCACCAGACAGCAACAACAACAACATAATGCATTCCATTGTGTACTATTCAAATTAATACAAAAACTAATTATCTCACTCAGCCAGTAAGAAAGTTGTTATGAAAGAGGGGGCAAAAAACAAGATACAGGGGCTGAGCCCCGGTGGCGTAGTGGTTGAGGGTCCGGAGCCAGCCAGCCTGGACATGCTTGACCTTGCTACAGTCACTAGTCTGAACTCTGTTACTGTTTGTTGCCTGGGCTTAGTAGTCTATTATCTTTATAACTGTAAACAGCCCTGCCCTTTGAAGCTTAACTTGCAGACTTGCTGACCTTCACTTGTCAGTAACGATATGTAATCACCTAAGACTAGTAGTCTGTTATCTTTATAACTGTAAACAGCCCTGCCCTTTGAAGCCTGACTTGCAGACACACTGACCTTCACTTGTTAATATGCTAATTACCTAGGCTTATAGATAAGGCATTTCTGCTTGTCTTGACTTGCAGCTTTGTGATTGGTTGCTATAAGTTGCCCCCTTCACTCCTGTATACCCTTATTAGCATACGGACGTCTTTGAGGACTACAGCCCCTTTTGCGCACCTTATTTGGCACTCGTCTAGGATTGGCCCCCTGTTGACTTTACCTCATTAGCATAAGCTGTGACCTTTACTCCTGACCATTGGCTATATATACCCTGAGTTTTGCCCCAATAAACGAGACTTGATCACAATCCTGTCTTGTCTCCATTTCTCGCGTCTCCTGTCCTCCCAATTCCCGCTCCTCCTTCCAGGACTTGCGAATTACGGACCCGCAGGCCGGGACAGTTGAGTGCAGAACTGCAGCCCGCGGGCTTAGAGGTTCAAATCCAACGGTGGCTGGGTAACTCCCAGGACCACCAGAGGCAGTGATGCCTCAAAAAACAAACAAACCAACAAACAAAAACAAAACAAAAAGCAAGATACAGCTAACACAGGGGCTCTAGGGTAAAAAGGTATGCGCCCCAGATGCAGCCCTGCCAGCAAAGCAGTCACAAATGTGCTCACATTCTATTAAGTGACAGCTCTGTGGAAATAATCGAACCCAATACTAAATGGATTAAGTTCCCACACTCTAAAATCTTTAATTACATAGAAATGACTCAAGGAAAAGAGACAATGTGACTATTGTACTAAAATTTAATCAATACACCTGAATTTAGTCTTAACATTGTTGTTGTTTTTTTAAGCCACTTTGGTAAAGTGACCAGATGTCCCGCTTTTGGACAATTTGACAATGCCCCGTGGCATTTTAAAATTAAAATAAATATATTACATTACTACTTTTGCATTCTATGAACATTCTTGTTGCTCCATATAGACCAAAATTTTAATCAAGAACCACCCCCTTCTCCCTTGGTCAATGGTGTCTCACTTCAAATCTGGTCATTTTACGACTTTGGGGACCCCAAAAACAGCAAACAGAATACTGCTCACTCCTCTACCATATCCCTGAGCAGTTCCTTATAATGCATGGAGTTTTCACTGACTGATTTTTGTAAATAAATCTCCAGACTTTTCTGCATCGTCTGTAGGAGGGCTACAGGTTCACCTGAAACATGGTTACCATCAGAGCAATACGCATTCTCTCCACTCACTGAGAAGCGGGGGCTGCACATCAGTTGCACTGACCACAAATTGAAACTGAGTCTCTCACATGGTAGGTGACAAATCTGTCGGTAAAGCGCTGCAACCCTACTGCTGTTCAGTCCAGTCCAATTCATATCAAATGTGTACAGCAATTTAGCATCGCCCCATACAGGCTATAAGCATTAGGGAAACAAACTGCCAATTCTTTCTTCCACAGAGTGCCTTGGGGGGGTTTCACCTATGGGGAGGGGGGGTCTCAGCTAGCTGGTAAGCACTTAACCACTGCACTGCCAGGACTCCACTGCAGGATTGCTGCCCACTATTTAGAGAGAAGCATCGTGAAGTTGACGGCAAGGAAAGACTGGAGAGTGAGGCAAAAAGGAGCACAGGAAGAGATTTCAGACCGATCTTGAATGTGTTCTTCCGAGATCCTCCAGGTTTCTCCCTCCTCCTACTGCTTCGAAGATGGCTAATCTTTTTAGCCTGAAGGTGGAGACGTGGAGTGGAGAGTGGAGACAAAGATTGACCAGTCCTCTCTATTAGTGTTATATGTGCATAGTGCTGCTATACATTTTGCATAGTGCACCCAAACCTTTGGTGAGTGCTACGGAGGCTACCTGGATAGAAGAGTCATATTAAGAAATTCTACTTCATCACACAGCTTACTGGCAATGAAGCACATGACCCAAGTGAAAGCAAGATAACCAAAAAACATAAGGATGTCTTAGAAGAGCTCACCAAGAAAAATGTCCAGCCAATCTAAAGATCACGGTTAGGCTCCTAGGTTCCTGGAAGGCTTGCTACTCAACAAGCTGACTGACAGGCATATGCGTCAGCTGATATATTTCCTTAACGGTTTAACTTTTTGTAATTTGCAATGTTTATTTCTTTACGCCTATCAGCCTAGATTCAATTTTAAGTAGTATGTTTATTATTATCTTTTAAATGCTATTTATTTATGAAGGTGCCACAAAATTTGTGAGAATACTGTTTTCTTTTATTTCCATTTTCACAAGCTTTTGAAGCATTCTCATATTTACATCTTTTTGTAATGCAAACATATAATAAACTAATATATTACTGAAGGGTCTCTCATGTGTTGCTATAAAGAAGCAGGATTCAAAGTTTATGGGAAATCAGAATTCAAAAATAATGAAAAAAAATTCCATTAAAAATACCCTCATAAAGAAGCACACTAGCATGTGGAATCATGAGATGTCAAAGGGATGAGATATCAGGCTTCAAGAACTCAAAAGCATAACTTTGCATGCTCACTTTCCTGATATGATCCCTGAGGACAAATGTGTGCATATGCAAATGTGGTGAAGAAAGCTGATGGTGCCCGGCTTCCAAAAGATATAGCGTCTGGGGACTTAAAGGC